>CM055122.1:658315917-658740917 GCA_029206835.1 Rana muscosa | reverse complement strand
GGAGAAATACTTGGCTACAGAGAACCTGACGGCCTCTTCCAGAGACACTCGGACTTTCCACCCTAAGACCAGACCATCCCCAGGGGCGGATAAGAGGATTCCAAGGGGTAAGGGTGGAGAGAGTGAGAGGGTGGGAGCTCTACCCCAAGTTTGGCGAGAACAGCCTGGGAAATCAGCGGCTCAAGAGGCGGCAAGAAGGATCGTTTGCTACCGCTGCCGGCAAGCGGGCCATATTGCAGCCAATTGCCCGGTTGTGGAGGAACCCATGCAGTGTGACTTTCTGACGGGCAGACGTCAGTCGCTGTGTGCGACAGTCGCATGCACTGCCATTCGAGGAATTGAGAAACATTTATGCAAAATGTGTGTTAATGGTAGAAATGTTGTGGTATTGCTGGATTCAGGTAGCCTTGTGACCCTGATAAAGGCTGAGTTAGTTAAAACAGAGGTCTCTGGGAATAGCAAGGTAGCTGTTATTTGTGTGCATGGGGACACCCGAGAGTATCCAGTGACTACAGTGTGTTTCCAGACCCCCAAAGGTACCCTCTCTCATCCAGTGGGCTGAGTATCTCAGTTACCGCATGACGCCATTGTGGGAAGGGATTTTCCGAAGTTCTGGGAACTGTGGGATGATCCTGAGCCCCCCACTGGTGCCCCTATGTACCAGGAATGGGATAGCCAGAACTCCCCTGAGAGTGGTGAGGACTCTCCGGAATTTCCCTTATCAGTATTGGCAGGGGAGACTCAAGAAACTGGAGAGGAGCCCACCTCCTCAGACGAAAACCTACCGTCTGTGGAGTTTTCTGATCTTGAGGTTCACAGGGAAAACTTTGCCACAGAACAGTTGAAAGACCCCGCCCTAATAAATGCACGGGAAAACGTAGTGAAAATAGATGGCGAGTTAGTGAACCCAGATAATACCTGCACTTACCCATACTTCAGCGTAGAGAAGGACCTACTGTATCGGGTGGCAAAAAGGGCAGAAGAAACCGTTGAGCAGCTTGTGGTGCCCAAACCTTACAGGAAGTTGGTGTTGGAGTTGGCCCATGGGCACATTCTTGGAGGTCATCTGGGGACAGAGAAAACCCGAGAGAGGGTATTACAGAGATTCTATTGGCCGGGGGTGATAAAGGACATAGAAAATTATTGTTCCTCCTGCCCTGTGTGTCAGAGGTCGGCCCCGATGCCACATTTCCGTAGCCCGCTGGTCCCTCTACCCATCATTGAGGTCCCGTTTGAGAGGATCGCCATGGATTTGGTAGGTCCTATAATCAAGTCCGCTAGGGGGCACCAGTACATATTAGTTATAATGGACTATGCCACCCGTTATCCAGAAGCGATCCCTCTCCGAAATACCTCGGCCAAAACCATAGCCAAAGAGCTATCTCTTGTGTTTAGCCGGGTGGGTATTTGTAGAGAACTGCTTACGGACCAAGGTACACCCTTTATGTCCCGGGTTATGAAGGAGCTGTGTAAATTGTTCAAAGTGACGCAATTACGTACATCTGTGTATCACCCCCAAACCGATGGGCTGGTTGAAAGATTCAACAAAACCCTAAAGCAAATGTTGAAGAAAGTGGTGGATAGAGATGGAAAGGATTGGGACTGTCTACTTCCTTATCTGATGTTTGCTATTAGGGAGGTGCCCCAATCCTCTACGGGATTCTCCCCCTTTGAGTTACTGTATGGGAGACACCCAAGAGGGCTGTTGGATATTGCCAAGGAAACTTGGGAAAGTGAGAGTTCTCCCCACAGGAGTGTGATTGAGCATGTCGTCCTGATGCAAGACCGAATTGCACAGGTAATGCCCATCGTGAAGGAACATTTGGCCCAAGCGCAGTTAGCACAGCAGAGAGTGTACAACCGTGGAGCAAAGACCCGTACCTTTTCCCCGGGGGATAGGATACTGGTACTTGTCCCTACGGTTGAAAGTAAATTCCTTGCCAAATGGCAAGGCCCCTACGAGATAATGGAAAAAGTGAGCGAAGTGAATTACAAGGTCAGACAACCAGGAAGGCGAAAGCCCGAACAGATCTATCACGTTAATCTGTTGAAAGCCTGGAGGGATAGAGAGTCCCTAGTCGCAGACACTTGGTCACCAGCTCAAACTGGTTGCGTGATTCCTGAGGTTGGAATAGCAGCCACCTTGTCACAACCCCAACAACAGGAGGTTAAGGAGTTTGTGCTTCGCAACAAGGAGGTATTCTCTGAGCTGCCGGGACAAACATCTGGGGTAGAGCATGACATCATTACCCCGCCCGGTGAAAGGGTGAAGTTAAAACCCTATCGGATCCCAGAGGCCCGACGGGAGGCAATACGGGAGGAAGTACAGAAAATGCTGAACTTAGGGGTGATAGAGGAGTCCCAAAGTGATTGGTCTAGTCCCATTGTGTTGGTGCCTAAACCGGATGGGAGCTGGCGATTTTGTAACGATTTTCGTCAGTTGAACAAAGTTACAAAATTTGACACCTACCCCATGCCACGTATAGATGAGTTGATCGACCGGCTGGGAACAGCCCGATACATGACGACTCTTGACCTCACAAAAGGGTATTGGCAAATCCCCCTGGCCAAATTGGCCAAAGAGAAAACCGCATTTGTAACCCCAGACGGGGCGTTCCAATATAAAAGAATGCCGTTCGGGTTACAGAATGCGCCGGCCACGTTCCAGCGGAAAATGGACCAGATGCTGAGGCCCCATCGGAAGTATGCTGCGGCTTACCTGGATGACGTAATTGTCCATAGCACAGATTGGGCCTCACATCTGCCAAAAGTGCAAGCAGTCCTGGACTCTGTTCGGGAAGCGGGGTTTACGGCTAACCCCAAGAAGTGTACCATTGGGCAGGAGGAGGCCAAATATCTTGGGTACACCATTGGGAGGGGAGTAATAAAACCCCAACTCAACAAAGTCGAGGCCATCCAGAGTTGGCCACGTCCCAACAGCAAGAAACAGGTACGAGCCTTTCTGGGAATCGCTGGGTATTATCGGCGATTCATTCCCCACTTTGCCTCTAAGGCTGTGCCCCTAACCAACCTAACGAAGGGGAAAGGGTCGGTCATGATTAAATGGACCCCCGAGGCTGAGGCAGCATTCCAATTCTTGAAACAAGCCTTATGTAGCCAGCCAGTGTTGTACTCACCCGACTTCTCTAAAGACTTTGTCAAACAAAGTGATGCGTCAGATGTGGGGTTAGGAGCAGTATTGTCCCAGGTCTGGAACGGGGAAGAGCACCCAGTCATTTACCTCAGCAGGAAGTTGAAGTCCCATGAGGTAAATTACGCCACCGTTGAAAAGGAGTGTTTAGCGGTGAAGTGGGCTCTAGATTCCCTTCGGTACTACCTGCTAGGTAGGCACTTTGACATGGTTACGGATCACGCTCCGTTAAAGTGGATGGCTCAAAACAAGGAAACAAATAGAAGAGTGAATAGGTGGTTCCTGGCCCTCCAGGAATTCAACTTCACAGTAAAGCATCGCCCTGGCGTTCAAATGGGGAATGTGGATGCTTTGTCTCGAGTACATGAATGCCTGATTGCTGGTGTTCCAACCCCGAGGTTAAAACAAGAGGGGGGGGTATGTGACAGCAGGAAGGTAAAGTCACCTGGTTGCATCCAGGGGGGTAGATATATTTCTCCCAGATTCAGGCTTTATGCTGACTTATACAACTAGGGTGGAGAGTTGTATAAGCCCAGCTGAGGCTAGTAGGCTCATGGATGACTCATACCTCTAGGGAGAGTGTGGGGCGTCGTACAGACAGGGAGTTGATGAGGCCAGCTGAAGCTTGTCAGCTCATTTAGGCCTCTATAAGAACTCCCAGATTCATTAGGTGTTAGCTCATGCCTGGAACCAGACCTGTGTGGACTGTCTAGGGAGAGTGAACCCCTGTGCGGTGAGAAAAAGCCTGTGTGGCTATTTGCTTGGACATTCAAAACCAGGGACTTAGGGACTAGGACAGCACTAGGCTGATCCCAGTTGTTAGTTAGGAAACCTGTATGTTTAGTCAGAGGTCAAGTTGACCAGGATTTAATTTGTTTATGTTTCTTTTGGCTTTGCTGTGTTTTGTCACTGTAAATAGAAAATAAACCGCACCTTTTTTTGATTTTGAAAACCACAACCTCCGTTTGCTGGGCCTGTTTTGTGTGGGGAGCCCATCCCGGGGGTCACACACACCCGCTGCCGAGCTAACCCCCTCACAGTTGGTGGAGAATGCGGGCAGTTTTTTTTAAGCCAGCATGGAGGAGATACTGAAGCAGCTGGCTCTAGCAAATGCCAATCAACAGCAGACAAATGCAGGTTTGCAAAAGAGCCTTGCAGCTCATCAACAGAGCCTTGCAGCCCAGCAGCAAGCTCACCAACAGAGTCTGGAAGCTCAGCAACAAGCCCAGCAGCAATCTGAGGCCCGCTTCATAGACCTGTTACAGAAGCAAGAGCAGAGACTACAACAAATGGAAGCAGTAATGCAGCAACGTCCGCAGACCAGTGAGGAAAGCCGTCCCACTAATACCGCGTCCTTTGGGGTGAGTCGTTTATTGACAAAAATGACTGGAGAGGATGATCCAGAGGTATTTTTGACCACCTTTGAAAGGACTGCTGAAAGAGAAAAGTGGCCTGAGGAGCAGTGGGCTGGACTGGTGGCTCCTCTGTTAACTGGTGAATCGCAGAAGGCTTACTATGACCTAGAGCCTGACCAAGCAAAAGACTATGTGATGCTAAAAGCTGAGATATTGGCAAGGCTGGGTGTCACCCAGGCTGTCCGGGCTCAGCGTGTGCATAACTGGACTTTCCAGCTTGGAAAACCCCCCAGGTCTCAAATGTATGATCTCATTCACCTGAGCAGAAAGTGGCTACAGCCAGAGACTTTGTCCGCACCAAAGATTGTGGAACGTGTTGTAATGGATCGGTTTTTGAGAGCTCTTCCTACTGCCATCCAAAAGTGGGTAAGCCATGGAGACCCAGAGACGGCCGATGGTCTTGTGGATCGTGTGGAGAAATACTTGGCTACAGAGAACCTGACGGCCTCTTCCAGAGACACTCGGACTTTCCACCCTAAGACCAGACCATCCCCAGGGGCGGATAAGAGGATTCCAAGGGGTAAGGGTGGAGAGAGTGAGAGGGTGGGAGCTCTACCCCAAGTTTGGCGAGAACAGCCTGGGAAATCAGCGGCTCAAGAGGCGGCAAGAAGGATCGTTTGCTACCGCTGCCGGCAAGCGGGCCATATTGCAGCCAATTGCCCGGTTGTGGAGGAACCCATGCAGTGTGACTTTCTGACGGGCAGACGTCAGTCGCTGTGTGCGACAGTCGCATGCACTGCCATTCGAGGAATTGAGAAACATTTATGCAAAATGTGTGTTAATGGTAGAAATGTTGTGGTATTGCTGGATTCAGGTAGCCTTGTGACCCTGATAAAGGCTGAGTTAGTTAAAACAGAGGTCTCTGGGAATAGCAAGGTAGCTGTTATTTGTGTGCATGGGGACACCCGAGAGTATCCAGTGACTACAGTGTGTTTCGAGACCCCCAAAGGTACCCTCTCTCATCCAGTGGGCTGAGTATCTCAGTTACCGCATGACGCCATTGTGGGAAGGGATTTTCCGAAGTTCTGGGAACTGTGGGATGATCCTGAGCCCCCCACTGGTGCCCCTATGTACCAGGAATGGGATAGCCAGAACTCCCCTGAGAGTGGTGAGGACTCTCCGGAATTTCCCTTATCAGTATTGGCAGGGGAGACTCAAGAAACTGGAGAGGAGCCCACCTCCTCAGACGAAAACCTACCGTCTGTGGAGTTTTCTGATCTTGAGGTTCACAGGGAAAACTTTGCCACAGAACAGTTGAAAGACCCCGCCCTAATAAATGCACGGGAAAACGTAGTGAAAATAGATGGCGAGTTAGTGAACCCAGATAATACCTGCACTTACCCATACTTCAGCGTAGAGAAGGACCTACTGTATCGGGTGGCAAAAAGGGCAGAAGAAACCGTTGAGCAGCTTGTGGTGCCCAAACCTTACAGGAAGTTGGTGTTGGAGTTGGCCCATGGGCACATTCTTGGAGGTCATCTGGGGACAGAGAAAACCCGAGAGAGGGTATTACAGAGATTCTATTGGCCGGGGGTGATAAAGGACATAGAAAATTATTGTTCCTCCTGCCCTGTGTGTCAGAGGTCGGCCCCGATGCCACATTTCCGTAGCCCGCTGGTCCCTCTACCCATCATTGAGGTCCCGTTTGAGAGGATCGCCATGGATTTGGTAGGTCCTATAATCAAGTCCGCTAGGGGGCACCAGTACATATTAGTTATAATGGACTATGCCACCCGTTATCCAGAAGCGATCCCTCTCCGAAATACCTCGGCCAAAACCATAGCCAAAGAGCTATCTCTTGTGTTTAGCCGGGTGGGTATTTGTAGAGAACTGCTTACGGACCAAGGTACACCCTTTATGTCCCGGGTTATGAAGGAGCTGTGTAAATTGTTCAAAGTGACGCAATTACGTACATCTGTGTATCACCCCCAAACCGATGGGCTGGTTGAAAGATTCAACAAAACCCTAAAGCAAATGTTGAAGAAAGTGGTGGATAGAGATGGAAAGGATTGGGACTGTCTACTTCCTTATCTGATGTTTGCTATTAGGGAGATGCCCCAATCCTCTACGGGATTCTCCCCCTTTGAGTTACTGTATGGGAGACACCCAAGAGGGCTGTTGGATATTGCCAAGGAAACTTGGGAAAGTGAGAGTTCTCCCCACAGGAGTGTGATTGAGCATGTCGCCCTGATGCAAGACCGAATTGCACAGGTAATGCCCATCGTGAAGGAACATTTGGCCCAAGCGCAGTTAGCACAGCAGAGAGTGTACAACCGTGGAGCAAAGACCCGTACCTTTTCCCCGGGGGATAGGATACTGGTACTTGTCCCTACGGTTGAAAGTAAATTCCTTGCCAAATGGCAAGGCCCCTACGAGATAATGGAAAAAGTGAGCAAAGTGAATTACAAGGTCAGACAACCAGGAAGGCGAAAGCCCGAACAGATCTATCACGTTAATCTGTTGAAAGCCTGGAGGGATAGAGAGTCCCTAGTCGCAGACACTTGGTCACCAGCTCAAACTGGTTGCGTGATTCCTGAGGTTGGAATAGCAGCCACCTTGTCACAACCCCAACAACAGGAGGTTAAGGAGTTTGTGCTTCGCAACAAGGAGGTATTCTCTGAGCTGCCGGGACAAACATCTGGGGTAGAGCATGACATCATTACCCCGCCCGGTGAAAGGGTGAAGTTAAAACCCTATCGGATCCCAGAGGCCCGACGGGAGGCAATACGGGAGGAAGTACAGAAAATGCTGAACTTAGGGGTGATAGAGGAGTCCCAAAGTGATTGGTCTAGTCCCATTGTGTTGGTGCCTAAACCGGATGGGAGCTGGCGATTTTGTAACGATTTTCGTCAGTTGAACAAAGTTACAAAATTTGACACCTACCCCATGCCACGTATAGATGAGTTGATCGACCGGCTGGGAACAGCCCGATACATGACGACTCTTGACCTCACAAAAGGGTATTGGCAAATCCCCCTGGCCAAATTGGCCAAAGAGAAAACCGCATTTGTAACCCCAGACGGGGCGTTCCAATATAAAAGAATGCCGTTCGGGTTACAGAATGCGCCGGCCACGTTCCAGCGGAAAATGGACCAGATGCTGAGGCCCCATCGGAAGTATGCTGCGGCTTACCTGGATGACGTAATTGTCCATAGCACAGATTGGGCCTCACATCTGCCAAAAGTGCAAGCAGTCCTGGACTCTGTTCGGGAAGCGGGGTTTACGGCTAACCCCAAGAAGTGTACCATTGGGCAGGAGGAGGCCAAATATCTTGGGTACACCATTGGGAGGGGAGTAATAAAACCCCAACTCAACAAAGTCGAGGCCATCCAGAGTTGGCCACGTCCCAACAGCAAGAAACAGGTACGAGCCTTTCTGGGAATCGCTGGGTATTATCGGCGATTCATTCCCCACTTTGCCTCTAAGGCTGTGCCCCTAACCAACCTAACGAAGGGGAAAGGGTCGGTCATGATTAAATGGACCCCCGAGGCTGAGGCAGCATTCCAATTCTTGAAACAAGCCTTATGTAGCCAGCCAGTGTTGTACTCACCCGACTTCTCTAAAGACTTTGTCGTACAAAGTGATGCGTCAGATGTGGGGTTAGGAGCAGTATTGTCCCAGGTCTGGAACGGGGAAGAGCACCCAGTCATTTACCTCAGCAGGAAGTTGAAGTCCCATGAGGTAAATTACGCCACCGTTGAAAAGGAGTGTTTAGCGGTGAAGTGGGCTCTAGATTCCCTTCGGTACTACCTGCTAGGTAGGCACTTTGACATGGTTACGGATCACGCTCCGTTAAAGTGGATGGCTCAAAACAAGGAAACAAATAGAAGAGTGAATAGGTGGTTCCTGGCCCTCCAGGAATTCAACTTCACAGTAAAGCATCGCCCTGGCGTTCAAATGGGGAATGTGGATGCTTTGTCTCGAGTACATGAATGCCTGATTGCTGGTGTTCCAACCCCGAGGTTAAAACAAGAGGGGGGGGTATGTGACAGCAGGAAGGTAAAGTCACCTGGTTGCATCCAGGGGGGTAGATATATTTCTCCCAGATTCAGGCTTTATGCTGACTTATACAACTAGGGTGGAGAGTTGTATAAGCCCAGCTGAGGCTAGTAGGCTCATGGATGACTCATACCTCTAGGGAGAGTGTGGGGCGTCGTACAGACAGGGAGTTGATGAGGCCAGCTGAAGCTTGTCAGCTCATTTAGGCCTCTATAAGAACTCCCAGATTCATTAGGTGTTAGCTCATGCCTGGAACCAGACCTGTGTGGACTGTCTAGGGAGAGTGAACCCCTGTGCGGTGAGAAAAAGCCTGTGTGGCTATTTGCTTGGACATTTAAAACCAGGGACTTAGGGACTAGGACAGCACTAGGCTGATCCCAGTTGTTAGTTAGGAAACCTGTATGTTTAGTCAGAGGTCAAGTTGACCAGGATTTAATTTGTTTATGTTTCTTTTGGCTTTGCTGTGTTTTGTCACTGTAAATAGAAAATAAACCGCACCTTTTTTTGATTTTGAAAACCACAACCTCCGTTTGCTGGGCCTGTTTTGTGTGGGGAGCCCATCCCGGGGGTCACACACACCTGCTGCCGAGCTAACCCCCTCACAATATTTATATATATATATATATACCCCCACGCAATGGTTCAAATGGAATCAGCTTGACATCAGTGTCTATCAGATCTTCTATCCCGACAAAGCGGCAGTGGAAATTCTTGTCAGTATCTTCTCATGAAAGGCAGAAAGGTCTTTGTCATCCATATAAGTCGTAGCCTTCAGCTTATTATAAACAACTGATTCAACAAAATTCAAATCATGACTAGAGTGATGAATTTCACTCACCCCTCTTATAAATTTAGGTAAACAGCCCAACATTCTATAATTTATGCTATGCCAAGCCATTGTGCAGCATCACCTCAGATGTTAAATCTATTGATATCAATATGCACTATGTCATATGTATGGATGTTATAAAATTATCTTAGGTTTCAAATGCTTCGCTCTGGTTTTAAGATAAAGTTCAAGAAATAAAACATAAAAAAATAAATGAAAACATAAAACATATCAGGGAAAGGGAGAAAATGAAAAAAAAATAGGGCGTTGGGGAAGTCTATTGAAAAAAAAAAAAAAGAAAAAAAAAGAAAAAAAAAACTGGAAAAGAAAAAAAAAAAATTTGAATGTTCAAGAAAAAAGTCCATTGCTTGATGAATATTGAGAGAGTGTCCATCCTTGTATATTGTCTATCAGCATTTCTCCCCCACTAGCCAACTTCTGTTCACATTCAAACAAGTTCCTCCGAGAATCTGAAAGACAAAAATTCTCAGACCAAAACTCATTAGCAAAGTCCTTAGTATTTTTTTGAAAACAAAGTACTATTTACAGTTTCCATCATCTCTTAACTCAATGAGAACTTGCAGAAATGCTGCAATCTCCACATACTGTGCAGAACGAGCTCTACATGAATATGAAAATTGTCTCTGTCATTTTTTACACAAACACCAGCAAATCCTGAGATTCTACTTCCATCTTTCTTAATTTTAATCTTTCATTTTCCTCTGATAATTCATCACAACGTTTAGATTTCTCAAGCAAAGCTCCCCCAATGGTAACTGCATGCAATTTTAAATTTACTGTCTCAGTTTCTGATTGGTTTTGTAACCTCTGACAAACATTGTTGCTATCTGCAACTGCATTCTGTAACTGCGCAATTTCCTCAACCTTATCATTCAAAAACTTTCCATAGTTAAACAGCAAGATAACAAACCCTGCAAAATACAACCTTTTCTTTTACTTTCTGAAATTTTGCTATCAAAAACATTTTTCTCTAAAAATTCCTTCATTATAGTCCATTTCTGCTTACATTTTTCTGGAATTTCATAAGGACCGCCTTGACGCTTAATACATTTTAATACCCATCTGTTAACTTTATCAGAACTGACACTAGCTTCACACTGAGTAAGCATTTTGTCTATATTACTAATAATTAAAAAAAGGAAATATTTTACTCACCGCATTAGAGGCTCCACCTTGTCAGTTCCGGTCTCCTGGTACACGACAGTCCTTTTTTTTTTCTTCAGTTTCCAGTCTCCAGAGAATAATTCTGTGGTTCCAAACTTGTTTAATCTTGTAGATCAGACTCTTATGTCACAACCAGACATTAGAGTCACAGCACAGCTCTTGGGTCTCCATCAGACTTCAGACTTCTGATTGTTGTCATCACCGCTTCTGTTACTAAGTCCTGAAAATGCGCTTTTCGTCGCTTGAACGGCACCAATGTAGTGATATCATATAGTGCTTTTCAGTTGATAATTGATGTTTAGTTATTAGTAATGATGATATATAAGTTATGTTTCCCGCAGCATACACCCACGTTCTCCAGAGATTGTGCTTTATTGACTTCCAATACAGAACAAAGTCCAATACTTGCACAGATGACAACTAATCCAATCAGAGTCTACATATATTTCTGAGTCCCACGTCTCCTAGATCATATTCTAGACCTGTGCCTTCATATTTCTACAGAATATATCCTGTGCCTTCATAATCATGCAGGAATATAACTGACTAGCCTGAATATTAGCTTTATATATCTTATCTATTGAAATGACTGAGCAATTTGATTGGCTGTCTTTGATCTACACTCTGTCATTCAGGATGACAGAGAATGACCCCCAACCTAGCCGGAGACGACCCCAGCCCTCATTTGTATTCCTGCATAACAACATCAACAAGCTGTCTTTTGACATATGCAATTAGATTGCGGAGACGGAAGGTGGCCTGAATACCGCCTTGATATGTAAAAATAGATTAACATAAACAAGTCCCCTTGACATGTGTAGTAGATCCTGTTTGGCCCTTTGGTCGACAATTAAGTACCTCACACACATAAGATTAACACATCAAAGCTGTTTTCTGGCCTCTCCCATATCTGTAATCCAGTTGACTCTGACAACTGAATTATCTACTAAAATCTGGCCTGGTCAACATTGTACTCACATATAAATAAATATATATATATACATATATATATATACACACATATATATATATATATATAGATATACATATTGTGACAGCAGGAAGGTAAAGTCACCTGGTTGCATCCAGGGGGGTAGATATATTTCTCCCAGATTCAGGCTTTATGCTGACTTATACAACTAGGGTGGAGAGTTGTATAAGCCCAGCTGAGGCTAGTAGGCTCATGGATGACTCATACCTCTAGGGAGAGTGTGGGGCGTCGTACAGACAGGGAGTTGATGAGGCCAGCTGAAGCTTGTCAGCTCATTTAGGCCTCTATAAGAACTCCCAGATTCATTAGGTGTTAGCTCATGCCTGGACCCAGACCTGTGTGGACTGTCTAGGGAGAGTGAACCCCTGTGCGGTGAGGCAAAGCCTGTGTGGCTATTTGTTTGGACTTTTACTAAACCAGGGACTTAGGGACTAGGACAGCACCAGGCTGATCCCAGTTGTTAGTTTAGGAAACCTGCATGTTTAGTCAGAGGTCAAACTGACCAGGATTTATTTTGTTTATGTTTCTTTTTGGCTTTGCTGTGTTTTTGTCACTGTACATAGAGAAATAAACGGCACCTTTTGATTTTGAAAACCACAACCTCCGTCTGCTGGCCCTGTTTTTGTGTGGGGAGCCCAACCAGGGGGTCACACACACCCGCTACTGAGTTAACCCCCTCACAGTTGGTGGAGAACCAGTGGCAGTTTTTTTTAAGCCAGCATGGAGGAGATACTGAAACAGCTGGCTCTAGCAAATGCCAATCAACAGCAGACAAATGCAGGTTTGCAAAGGAGCCTTGCAGCCCAGCAGCAAGCTCATCAACAAGCCCAGCAGCAATCTGAGGCCCGCTTCATAGACCTGTTACAGAAGCAAGAGCAGAGACTACAACAAATGGAAGCAGTAATGCAGCAACGTCCGCAGACCAGTGAGGAAAGCCGTCCCACTAATACCGCGTCCTTTGGGGTGAGTCGTTTATTGACAAAAATGACTGGAGAGGATGATCCAGAGGTATTTTTGACCACCTTTGAAAGGACTGCTGAAAGAGAAAAGTGGCCTGAGGAGCAGTGGGCTGGACTGGTGGCTCCTCTGTTAACTGGTGAATCGCAGAAGGCTTACTATGACCTAGAGCCTGACCAAGCAAAAGACTATGTGATGCTAAAAGCTGAAATATTGGCAAGGCTGGGTGTCACCCTGGCTGTCCGGGCTCAGCGTGTGCATAACTGGACTTTCCAGCTTGGAAAACCCCCCAGGTCTCAAATGTATGATCTCATTCACCTGAGCAGGAAGTGGCTACAGCCAGAGACTTTGTCCGCACCAGAGATTGTGGAACGTGTTGTAATGGATTGGTTTTTGAGAGCTCTTCCTACTGCCATCCAAAAGTGGGTAAGCCATGGAGACCCAGAGACGGCCGGTGGTCTTGTGGATCGTGTAGAGAAATACTTGGCTACAGAGAACCTGACGGCCTCTTCCAGAGACTCTCGGACTTTCCACCCTAAGACCAGACCATCCCCAGGGGCGGATAAGAGGATTCCAAGGGGTGAGGGTGGAGAGAGTGAGAGGGTGGGAGCTCTACCCCAAGTTTGGCGAGAACAGCCTGGGAAGTCAGGGGCTCAAGAGGCAGCCAAAAGGAATGTTTGCTACCGCTGCCGGCAAGCGGGACATATTGCAGCAAATTGCCCGGTTGTGGAGGAACCCATGCAATGTGACTTTCTGACGGACAGACGTCAGTCGCTGTGTGCGACAGTCGCATGCACTGCCATTCGGGGAACTGAGAAACATTTATGCAAAATGTGTATTAATGGTAGAAATGTTGTGGTATTACTGGATTCAGGTAGCCTTGTGACCCTGATAAAGGCTGAATTAGTTAAAACAGAGGTCTCTGGGAATAGCAAGGTAGCTGTTATTTGTGTGCATGGGGACACCCGAGAGTATCCAGTGACTACAGTGTGTTTCGAGACCCCCAAAGGTACCCTCTCTCATCCAGTGGGGTTAGTATCTCAATTACCGCATGATGCCATTGTGGGAAGAGATTTTCCGAAGTTCTGGGAACTGTGGGATGATCCTGAGCCCCCCACTGGTGCCCCTATGTACCAGGAATGTGATAGCCAGAACTCCTCTGAGAGTGGTGAGGACTCTCCAGAATTTCCCTTGTCAGTATTGGCAGGGGAGACTCAAGAAACTGGAGAGGAGCCCACCTCCTCAGACGAAAACCTACCGTCTGTGGAGTTTTCTGATCTGGAGGTTCACAGGGAAAATTTTGCCACAGAACAGTTAAAAGACCCCGCCCTAATAAAGGCACGGGAAAACGTAGTGGAAATAGATGGCGAGTTAGTGAACCCAGATAATACCTGCACTTACCCATACTTCAGCGTAGAGAAGGACCTACTGTATCGGGTGGCAAAAAGGGCAGAAGAAACCGTTGAGCAGCTTGTGGTGCCCAAACCTTACAGGAAGTTGGTGTTGGAGTTGGCCCATGGGCACATTCTTGGAGGTCATCTGGGGACAGAGAAAACCCGAGAGAGGGTATTACAGAGATTCTATTGGCCTGGGGTGATGAAGGACATAGAAAATTATTGTTCCTCCTGCCCTGTGTGTCAGAGGTCGGCCCCGATGCCACATTTCCGTAGCCCGCTGGTCCCTCTACCCATCATTGAGGTCCCGTTTGAGAGAATCGCAATGGATTTGGTAGGTCCTATAATCAAGTCCGCTAGGGGGCACCAGTACATATTGGTTATAATGGACTATGCCACCCGTTATCCAGAAGCGATCCCTCTCAGAAATACCTCGGCCAAAACCATAGCCAAAGAGCTATCTCTTGTTTTTAGCCGGGTGGGTATTTGTAAAGAACTGCTTACGGACCAAGGTACACCCTTTATGTCCCGGGTTATGAAAGAGCTGTGTAAATTGTTCAAAGTGACGCAATTGCGTACATCTGTGTATCACCCCCAAACCGATGGGCTGGTTGAAAGATTCAACAAAACCCTAAAACAAATGTTGAAGAAAGTGGTGGATAGAGATGGAAAGGATTGGGACTGTCTACTTCCTTATTTGATGTTTGCTATTAGGGAGGTGCCCCAATCCTCTACGGGATTCTCCCCCTTTGAGTTACTGTATGGGAGACACCCAAGAGGGCTGTTGGATATTGCCAAGGAAACTTGGGAAAGTGAGAGTTCTCCCCACAGGAGTGTGATTGAGCATGTCGCCCTGATGCAAGATCGAATTGCACAGGTAATGCCCATCGTGAAGGAACATTTGGCCCAAGCGCAGTTGGCACAGCAGAGAGTGTACAACCGTGGAGCAAAGACCCGTACCTTTTCCCCGGGGGATAGGATATTGGTACTTGTCCCTACGGTTGAAAGTAAATTCCTTGCCAAATGGCAAGGCCCCTACGAGATAATGGAAAAAGTGAGCGAAGTGAATTACAAGGTCAGACAACCAGGAAGGCGAAAGCCCGAACAGATATATCACGTTAATCTGTTGAAAGCCTGGAGGGATAGAGAGTCCCTAGTCGCAGAAACTTGGTCACCAGCTCAAACTAGTTGCGTGATTCCGGAGGTTGGAATAGCAGCCACCTTGTCACAACCCCAACAACAGGAGGTTAAGGAGTTTGTGCTTCGCAACAAGGAGGTGTTCTCTGAGCTGCCGGGACAAACATCTGGGGTAGAGCATGATATTATTACCCCGCCCGGTGAAAGGGTGAAGTTAAAACCCTATCGGATCCCAGAGGCCCGACGGGAGGCAATACGGGAGGAAGTACAGAAAATGCTGAACTTAGGGGTGATAGAGGAGTCCCAAAGTGATTGGTCTAGTCCCATTGTGTTGGTGCCTAAACCGGATGGGAGCTGGCGATTTTGTAACGATTTTCGTCAGTTGAACAAAGTTACAAAATTTGACACCTACCCCATGCCACGTATAGATGAGTTGATCGACCGGCTGGGAACAGCCCGATACATGACGACTCTTGACCTCACAAAAGGGTATTGGCAAATTCCCCTGGCCAAGTCGGCCAAAGAGAAAACCGCATTTGTAACCCCAGACGGGGCGTTCCAATATAAGAGAATGCCGTTCGGGTTACAGAATGCGCCGGCCACATTCCAGCGGAAAATGGACCAGATACTGAGGCCCCATCGGAAGTATGCTGCGGCTTACCTGGATGACGTAATTGTCCATAGCACAGATTGGGCCTCACATCTGCCAAAAGTGCAAGCAGTCCTAGACTCTATCCGGGAAGCGGGGTTTACGGCTAACCCCAAGAAGTGTACCATTGGGCAGGAGGAGGCCAAATATCTTGGGTACACCATTGGCAGGGGAGTGATAAAACCCCAACTCAACAAAGTCGAGGCCATCCAGAGTTGGCCACGTCCCAACAGCAAGAAGCAGGTACGGGCCTTTCTGGGAATCGCGGGTTATTATCGGCGCTTCATTCCCCACTTTGCTTCTAAGGCTGTGCCCCTAACCAACCTGACGAAAGGGAAAGGGTCGGTCATGATTAAATGGACCCCCGAGGCTGAGGCAGCATTCCAATTCTTGAAACAAGCCTTATGTAGCCAGCCAGTGTTGTACTCACCCGACTTCTCTAAAGACTTTGTCGTACAAAGTGATGCGTCAGATGTGGGGTTAGGAGCAGTATTGTCCCAGGTCTGGAACGGGGAAGAGCACCCAGTCATTTACCTCAGCAGGAAGTTGAAGTCCCATGAGGTAAATTACGCCACGGTTGAAAAGGAGTGTTTAGCGGTGAAGTGGGCTCTAGATTCCCTTCGGTACTATCTGCTAGGTAGGCACTTTGACATGGTTACGGATCACGCTCCGTTAAAGTGGATGGCTCAAAACAAGGAGACAAATAGAAGAGTGAATAGGTGGTTCCTGGCCCTACAGGAATTCAACTTCACAGTAAAGCATCGCCCTGGCGTTCAAATGGGGAATGTGGATGCTTTGTCTCGAGTACATGAATGCCTGATTGCTGGTGTTCCAACCCCAAGGTTAAAACAAGAGGGGGGGGTATGTGACAGCAGGAAGGTAAAGTCACCTGGTTGCATCCAGGGGGGTAGATATATTTCTCCCAGATTCAGGCTTTATGCTGACTTATACAACTAGGGTGGAGAGTTGTATAAGCCCAGCTGAGGCTAGTAGGCTCATGGATGACTCATACCTCTAGGGAGAGTGTGGGGCGTCGTACAGACAGGGAGTTGATGAGGCCAGCTGAAGCTTGTCAGCTCATTTAGGCCTCTATAAGAACTCCCAGATTCATTAGGTGTTAGCTCATGCCTGGACCCAGACCTGTGTGGACTGTCTAGGGAGAGTGAACCCCTGTGCGGTGAGGCAAAGCCTGTGTGGCTATTTGTTTGGACTTTTACTAAACCAGGGACTTAGGGACTAGGACAGCACCAGGCTGATCCCAGTTGTTAGTTTAGGAAACCTGCATGTTTAGTCAGAGGTCAAACTGACCAGGATTTATTTTGTTTATGTTTCTTTTTGGCTTTGCTGTGTTTTTGTCACTGTACATAGAGAAATAAACGGCACCTTTTGATTTTGAAAACCACAACCTCCGTCTGCTGGCCCTGTTTTTGTGTGGGGAGCCCAACCAGGGGGTCACACACACCCGCTACTGAGTTAACCCCCTCACAATATATATATATATATATATATACACACATCTAATAACATAACGTCCCACATAAATCAGCCAACATATTACAACAGGCATGTCACATATAGGGCGGTTCTTGGGCAGGTTCAACTCCTTTTGCAGCTCAGCCAGCCGAGCACTGGCATTATATGATCTGCAGAAATGCACACAGACTTTCCCGGCCTGCCTCAGGACATCCTGTAAGCCTGGGTGCCTGCCCAAGAACCGCTGCACCACCAGGTTAAGGACGTGAGCCACACAGGGCACATGGGTCAGTTGTCCCTGTCGGAGGGCGGAGAGGAGGTTGGTGCCATTGTCGCAAACCACCATTCCTGGCTTAAGCTGGCGGGGCGTCAATTACCTCTCGGCCTGCCCCTGTAGAGCTGACAGAACCTCTGCCCCAGTGTGGCTCCTGTCCCCCAAACACACCAGCGCAAGCACGGCATGGCATCTTTTTGCCTGCGTACTTGCGTAGCCCCTTGAACGCCTACGGAGCACCGCTGGTTCCGAGGACAAAGCACAGGAAGAGGCCATGGAGGAAGAAGAAGAGGAGGGGGTGGAGGAGAGAGGTGTGTCACAACCAGTAGTAGCATTTTGGAGGCGTGGCAGCGTAACAACCTCCAATACTACTGCACCTTGTCCTGCATCCTTCCCAGCTGCCAAAAGAGTGACCCAATGGGCCGTGAAAGAAAGGTAACGTCCCTGTCCATGCCTGCTGGACCATGAGTCAGCGGTAATATGCACCTTACCGCTGACCGCCCTGTCCAGCGAGGCATGGACATTGCCTTCCACATGCCGGTAGAGAGCCGGAATCGCTTTCCGTCAGAAAAAGTGGTGTTTGGGAACCTGCCACTGAGGAACCATACATTGCATAAACTCACAGAAGGGGGCCGAGTCTACCAACTGAAAAGGCAGCAGTTGAATTGCTAGCAATTTAGCCAAGCTAGCATTCAACCGCTGGGCATGTGGATGGCTGGGAGTGAACTTCTTTCGACGGTCCAGCAGCTGGGGCAGGGAAATTTGCCTGCTAGAATCAGACGTCGGTGTACTGCTAGCAGAGTGCCCGCAAGTACTTGGCTGTGACACACCTAATTCTACACCTTCATTCCTCTCAGTGCAGGTTTCAGAGAGGACTGAAGGTATAGTGGGGTTGGAGATCCCAGCTGATGAGGAGCAAGGAGAGGTCTGCTTTGTTCTTTGGTGTGGGTCTTTAAGTTACGCTTGCCAACGAGCTGCATGGCAGGTCAACATATGTCTAGTCAAGCAAGTGGTGCCCAAGCGGCTGATGTTTTGGCCACGCGAGATACGCTTGAGACATATGTTGCAAATAGCAGCGGTGCGATCTGATGCACTCGACTCAAAAAAGGTCCACACCAAAGAACTTTTGGAATAACGGGCAGAGGCAGCGCCCTGCACAGGCATAGCTCTGCGGTGTGATTCAGTCGGTGTGCTGCCCTTACGCTGGCCCCCGGAGGGCATCCTGCCTTGTTGGAGATGTGCCTCCTCCTCATCCTCCTTTTCCTCCTCTCTCCTATCAGGCACCCACGTGGAGTCAGTGACCTCATCATCCCCTCCCTCCTCATCACTGGAGCCAATCTGGCAGTATGCTGCAGCTGCTGGAACATGACTGCCAGATTGCTGTCCTTCTTGAGCATCCCCTCTCTCTGCACTCACGCTACTGCCTTCCTCTATCTGGGTATCATCATCAGACCCTTCAAAACGCTGGGCATCCTCCTGGAGCATGTACCCAACACTGTGCTCAAACAGTTCGAGGGACTCCTCAGGAGGACATGGTGGGTCTAGGGAAGGAGTGACTGATGATGACATTGATACGAGGGAAGAGGACGCTTTGGCAGCTGCTTTTCCAGTACCCTGAGCCTGGGTGAGAGAGGATGAGGAGGATGAGGAGGGCTTGGTCATCCACTCTACCAAGTCTTCGGCATGATGCGGCTCAACACGTCCAGCTGCCGAAAAGAAGGACAAGCGTGTCCCATGGCCACGTGCTGATGACGATGCACCGC
Source organism: Rana muscosa (assembly GCA_029206835.1). NCBI lineage: Eukaryota > Metazoa > Chordata > Amphibia > Anura > Ranidae > Rana > Rana muscosa. Next base: position 658,721,700 of record CM055122.1, on the reverse strand, counting down.
ATCCATGACCAGCACTGTTGTCTCTAGACACAGATCCTGCTTGCCCTCTTTTATTGGCTCGTGACTGTCTGCCTCTCTTTGTTGGCCTTCCAGACATAGTAATGGCCTGCAGGGAGATGGGAAAACCAGCAATTGGGTAGTGTATATTGTGCTGGAGGCACACAACACCCACTAACTCCAGCAGATGCCTTTATTAGAGAACAGCAATGACGGGTATATACAGGTGTGTACTGTACTAGGGCACACAACACCCACTAACTCCAGCAGATGCCTTTATTAGAGAACAGCAATGACGGGTTTATACAGGTGTATACTGTACTAGGGCACACAACACCCACTAACTCCTGCAGATGCCTGTATTAGAGAACATCAATGACGGCTATATACAGGTGTATACTGTGCCACTAACTCCTGCAGATGCCTGTATTAGAGAACAGCAATGACGGGTATATACAGGTGTATACTGTGCCACTAACTCCTGCAGATGCCTGTATTAGAGAACAGCAATGATGGGTATATACAGGTGTATACTGTGCTGGGGCACACAACACCCACTAACTGCTGCAGATGCCTGAGAAAAGAACACACTGTCCCTGCCTGCCTATCTAGCTTAGAGAACAGCAATAAAGTGTAGATCCAGGTGTATACTGTGCTGGAGGCACACAACACCCACTAACTCCTGCAGATGCCTGAGACAAGAATAGAACATAGAACACACTGTCCCTGCCTATGTATCTCTTTCCCTGCACACCGGAACACACTGCACAAGGCCGCCGCGCTGGCGGCCTTTTATAGTGTGGGGCGTGTACTAAACCCCCCTGATCTATGATTGGCCACAGGCATCCTGCCTGTGGCCAATTATGTCTCTCCTCGCTGCCGGCGCTGTGATTGGCCAAGCATGCGGGGTCACAGTGCATGCTTGGCCAATCACAGCGCCAAGATTGCACTGCGATGGCACAGTGTATTGTGGGCCGTTCGCGTCACTCGAATTTGGCGCGAACGGCCCATAACGTTCGATCTTCGGCGAACGATCGAACAGCCGATGTTCGAGTCGAACGTATGTTCGACTCGAACATGACGCTCATCCCTACTCACCACTAGAGGCTCTGGTGAACACCTGCTGGATCTTAGACTCCGCACCCTGGGGAATCTTGGGCTCTAGCTCCCTGTGGGATCCCTGTTTGTGCTCCGGTGGACCTGCCTTCCTTAACCACCCAATGTTCCATCTGCAGCATTCAGCCATAGGGTTCACTACCTTAGCGGTGCACTCCGGACCCCAACGGTGTGCATCTGTCACTTGGCTTCAGGTGACCTGACACCCACTGAAAAAAAGCCCTGCATAAACATGTCTAAATAGTAAAAGGATAATTTTCATGGAAGCATTGGGAAAAAACATGTGAAAAACACACATACAAATGCATTAGTGTGTCCCCATGAAAAAACAAAACTACTGAGAAGATTTCACGGTACAAAATAGACATGCCTCAGGCCATTAATGCATAAATGAATAAATAGCATAAATATAAATGAACAATTAACCATAATTTTTATGTCACATGTATTATAACTCATTTATATGACTCTACGCTCCGAATTTCCGACAACAAATGTTCGATGGGAGCTTTTGGTTGGAAATTCTGACCGTGTGTAGGCCCGATTGGACATTTTCTGTCAAAATTTCCAACAAGAAAAATTTGAGAGCTGGTTCTCAAATTTTCCGACAACAAAACTTTTCCGACCGTGTGTCCACAATTCCGATGCACAAAATTTCACGCATGCTCGGAATCAAGCAGAAGTGCCGCACTGGCTACTGAGCGTAATTTTTCTCGGCTCGTTGTACGTGTTGTACGTCACCGCGTTCTTGACGTTCGGAATTTCCGACAACATTTGTGTGACCGTGTGTATGCAAGACAAGTTTGAGCCAACATCCGTCGGAAATAAATCCACGGTTTTGTTGTCGGAATGTCCGATCGCCTGTTCTCGGCATAAGAGTCATAAGAGTCCTAGTCTGATAATGGGGACAATGAAAAGGGGAGAAAAACGAGGAAAAAGAAAAAGAGAGAAACAAATAAGAAAATGAAGGAGCAAGAAAGAGGCGATGAGCAAGACAAAACACAAATGGAATTATACAAAAAACAATATTCCCCATCAAGGAACACAGTTTAAACATGTAATTGGCCCGAAATAGGGAAATCTCATATAAACCTCTGACCAAATTCACCTGAACTCTAGAAGGGGGAAGATACAGTGTCAGGAAGATCCTGCCAGTAACAGGCGCTCCAGGTTCTCTGGTTTGCGATTGCGGATGCATTGCACATGTGCGCGCACCTCTGTTGGCGTCAGGTGGGCTATTTAAACCTGCCTATCGTATACAGTCCCGCTGTCTGCTCTACAGCGTCTGTGTGCCTTAAAACCTGATCTGAGACTGATACCTGTGAAAGACCCGGCTTACCTGTGACCATCCAGCTATCTGCCTGCACCTGATCCAGACTGCTAAGCTGATCCAGTCTGCTAAGCTGATCCAGTCTGCTAAGCTGTTCCTGTCTGCTAAGCTGTTCCTGTCTGCTAAGCTGATCCAGTTTGCTAAGCTGATCCAGTCTGCTGAGCTGATCCAGTCTGCTGAGCTGATCCAGTCTGCTAAGTTGATCCAGTCTGCTGAGCTGTTCAAGTCTGCTGATCTGTTCCTGATCCGGACTGCTAAACTGTTCCAGTCTGCTAAGCCTGTCAGCTGCTCCAGTTTCCTGTATTCAGTTTCTGCAAGGAAATTCCTTAACGTCTGGACTATTTCCTCTGCTGTTGATCCTGCCAGGCACTCGGATCAACTCCTCACTCCTGTGCCTTCTGTTACCTTACCAGGGGGCCGCGAGTAGGAGCCGTAAGGGAGGCCTTCCTCTGCAATATTGGGCTGAAAACCATCAGGTACGTGACATACAGTGTTAAACATCTAGATGATACAATGTAATTAATCACTCATAGAAGTGCGAGATATCCCACTCAAACTTGAGACCAATAGGCCTCCTGGTATTGAGATGGAATGTCCAATATACTTCCCCCCTTGAAGAGTAATCTAAATTTGTCACCTCCCCATTTAGATAGCACTATCTTCTCTACTCCCTGAATACGTAGGCTGCTAACCTCATATGGTGGAAACACCATATGAAAAAGTCCCTGGATTTGTTCAATAACAGGCCATTCCAGACGTGCCAGTCTAAAATATGCAGAGAGAAGGAACCCAAGAAAAACGAAGTTGTCTAGATCATAAACCCTCAAACACATCAAGACTCACATACAAACCCACACGGGGGTCCAATGAACATCCAGCTTCCAGCTGTGGGGTCCTCTGAACCTGCCTGAAGACAGAGATTCACTAGCTCTTTTTCTGGAACATGGTAATGAGACTCAACCCCTGAAAAAATGGCATAGTTACCCAAAGGGGTTTTAAAGCGTCATAATATATTAATCAAAAGAAATGAAAGTATAATAAAATAATGTATTATTACAAAGAGTAAAGTACAAACTATTAATCTATGTTTTAAAAGATATGAGCTCTGGTTACGGGCATGTCTAAAAGAATGTTCCATCAATATTTAAGAATGATAAACAATACAGTGCATTATATGCATTATTGCGTTTCAACCAATGCTGTTGCGGTCTTCTTCAAGGGGATTTGTATTCTGGTGAGATATATCAAAGAAATTCATTGTTCTGACACTCTATAAAATACAGACATCTATGTATATATAGAAAATAGCAGTATAAAAAACTTTATATATAAAAGTTCAGAGAAAACTGCAGCAGCGCTACGGACAAATGTTCAAAATGTGCGTCTTCTATACAATCCAATCATATAGGTAGTGTAGATAGTGAACTAAGAGTGTGGTTATAGTTGGTTTAAGTTCTAGTTCCTGTGCTCCTTATCACCAAAAAGTGTTTTCACCACGTGGGGGGATTAAGGGTCCCCTGATGGGGATGCACTCACCAGATGTTAAATCAATATGGGCATATATAAACCATCCTCCTCTAGTGTGTTCTGTCTTCTTTAATGTAGTGGTACCTCTGGCATATATATGAGGAAAAGGAACAAAACCACATAGGGTAGTACTGTTTGGAAATTTTATTAAATGATAATCCCCCAAAAAGAACCCTTTTTTATATGCGCGTACCACATAAAAGAGAAAAACAGGCGATTAAAATGTGGATATAAAGATAATGGACGCTTTCAGCGCTTAAGACTTGCCCCCTGATGAACGCCAATATCTAGTTCCTCTGGCGTCTTCCTGGTTCGGCAGGTCCTGGAGCGCAAATACGTCACTTCCGGTTTGCTGAGTTTGCTGGTCACGCCCTGACGTTTCGTCACTTCCTGACTTCTTCCGAGGGCGTGACCAGTCACCGCAGCAACTGGATTAAATACACTCCCTCAGTCACCGCCCATCTGCAGACGTCGGAGCGCACTGGCTGCGTCTGCGTCGGCGCGCATGCGCACTCAAGCTCCCACGTCTGTGCCCTATTGTGGGTGGAAGTCTTTCCAACAGATTCAAGATGCGCTACCCTGATTGGCGCGCGCAACTCAATCTGCGGTCTGATAGGTTAGTGTGTGTTGTCATGTCATACATGATAAATAATAATAATAATACAAAACAACAACTTGGGTAATGAATATGAATGAGCGATTTGCTCATTGAGAGCAAGTACACCATAATACTGATGGACCATAACAATAATAATAATGATTGTTAATTTTGCTAGGGGACCTGAATCAAAATAGCAACAATGACTGGCAGTCCACTACAAGATACTTCTTAAAGGCACACACCCAGCGGCTGTACCCAAAAAAAAGGGGGGAGGAGCCATTGTTATTGCTAATACAGAAACCTTTTGTGTGGCTTGCTATATGGAAAGCCACTGATAATCTCCTGTGCAATCTGTCATCCTATATTCAGATTAAGTTGTAACAATTTGTTTATAGCACTTACATAACTTATTTCTTGCTAAGCATTAAACAACCTTTATATAAGGGTCTATACATCGTTCAGTGCTGCAAAATATGTATGTTTATACTCCCCTATTAAATTCATATTAAATTCCATACAAATTCTGTGTGATCCATAAAATTCCATAAAATACCATAAAATTCTCCTAAAATTCCCTAAAAACAATAAAAGACGATATAAACGTCTATGAAGGAAATTAATCAAAATTAATAAAAATTAATAAAAATTAATGAAAATGAAAATGAAAATTAAAAATAATAATAAAAACCAACCACTAGTAATTTCCTGAAAAAAAAAATATATATAAATATAAAAAATACCTATAAATAAATAAATAAATATATATATATAAACCCTCTGATACTTTTCCCGAGAACCGCAGATACCTTGTCCATAATGCATACATATATATGAATAATTTAAAATGAGCCTATTAGGTTGATATCATATCTTTATGAGACATAATCTAGGTTATTTTGAGAGGGTGGAAATTATTTTGAAAAGACATCAGAAGCGAGGGTTATTATCAACTCATTAAGAGTTGCTTATAAAACAATTGATGTCAAGTTCAACGTTAAGGCCTTTTGGTACCAAAACATCAGTTAAAAAAATCCACTTAGTTTCCTTCTTTGATAACTCTCGTACTTTATGTGAGCCTCTCCAATTAGTCTCCAGGCATTCTATGCCCCAGAATTGTAGCCCTGTGGCATCCTGATCATGTTTAAGCTTAAAATGTAACGACACATTGTGGTCCTTGAAACCGATCTTAATGTTGTGAATGTGTTCTGCTATTCTTATTCTAAGGAGTCTCTTAGTACATCCGATGTAGAGGAGTCCGCACGGACATTTCAATGCGTACACTACAAAACTAGTGTTGCAGGTAATGAACTGTTCAATATTGAATTGCTGCTGATTGGAAGGAGAAACAAAACTTTCTAGACCTCTTATTGGTTGTGCCACTTCCCTGCACGCTTTACATCTCCTGCAGGCAAAAAACCCTTTTTGGTTCCGAAATGTAGGAGGTTTGCTTGGGGGGTCTAGTATTTTCTTTACTACACGATCTCCGTGATTAGGAGCTTTCCGATATATGAACTGTGGTTTTGGGGGGAGGACTGGGCCCAGTTTTTTATCTAATAGTAGTATGTGCCAGTGATCGTTAAAAATTGCCTCCACTTCCTTGTATTGAACGTTGAATTGTGAGATAAATGCCCATTCCTTTGAGTTGATTCCACTCATTCCTTGTTTGGGTTTTGTTTCTAAGCATGTTTCCCTCAGTATTAGTGCCACCTCTTCCACGATTTTTTGTAAGGCTTCAGGGGCATACCCTTTTTCCGCAAATCTGTCAGTAAGGACTCTTGATTGTGTGAGGAAGTTGTCGTTGTCTGAACAGTTACGTTTCACTCGCATGATTTGCCCTTTTGGTATGTTCCTCAGCCATTGTGGATGATGACCACTCGTGGTTGGGAGGTAGCTGTTTCTGTCTGTTTGTTTAAAAAAGACCTTAGTCCCGAACTCCAGGTTTTGGCGATATACCGTGACATCCAGAAAGTTTATTGTTTCTTTGTGCCATTCAGAGGTTAGTCTGATATTTTTACTATTGGTATTCAAAACCTTTAAAAACTCATGAAGAGATTCTACTGTGCCAGCCCACATTAAAAACAGGTCATCTATATAGCGTTTTTAAAAAATGAGTTCGGCTTTTCTGTCTTTAAAAATCACTTTATCCTCCCACTCTGCCATAAAAAGATTTGCGATGCTGGGGGCGAATTTGGCCCCCATAGCAACGCCCCTTTGTTGTAAATAAAATTTGTTGGCGTACCAAAAATAGTTATGTGAGAGGCAGTAGTCTAGGGCATGGCCAATGAACACTTTTTGATTATGAGGTAAGTCTTCCCTTTTACTTAAAGCCCAATTTAGGGCCAGTAAGGCGTCATCATGCTGAATGATGGAATAAAGAGAGGCCACATCTAGTGTTACTAGTAGAACTTCTTGGTCTTTGGTTATTGTGATGTTTTGTAGGCAATTCAGAAAGTCTTTGGTGTCCTTCAAGTATGCTTGTGTAGTGGTTACACTTTTTTGCAGAAAGGTATCAAGGTATTGTCCCATTCTTGATGTAATAGAGTCTATACTATTTACAATGGGCCTGGGTGGTGGGTTAACGGAGTCTTTATGAATTTTTGGCAACGTATAAATCGTTGGGATTTTGCTACTGGTTGGTGCCAGATATTGCCTTTCTTTCTCTGTTAGTACACCCAGTTTGGTGCCAATTTCAACTAAAGTTATTAGCTGATTCCTAAAGGCTTGGGTTGGGTCACTCTCCAAAGCCCTATAGGTAATTTCGTCTGCTAGCATCTCTGTGATTTGCATGTGGTACATCTCTTTAGATAGTATGACCACTCCACCACCTTTATCGGCTGGCCTGATGATAATATCTTTTCTTTTTTCTAGTGCCTCTATCCCCTCCTGAATGTGTTTCAAGCTTGTGTGTTTTCTGGGTACCAATTGGTTCAGGTCACGTATAATCAAACCCTTAAACACTTCAACCTGATGGTTGGGATTATTCAGGGGGTTGAACAGTGATTTATTTTTTAGTCCACTGTTTACAATCCCCTGGGGGTTCATGCAAGTGATTATATTATGTGTGCACAGTCCTACGAAATGCTCTTTTATATTGAGCTTTCTTATGTATTAGTGTACATCTATGTATACATTAAATTTGTTTATTGGCTGCTTCATCCCGCATTTAAGGCCCATATTGAGGATATTCATCTCTTTATGCGACAGCTCTACTGGACTTAGGTTAAATATACCGTTGGTTAGTGGTTTCTCATTCTTTTTCTGGACCTTCCTTCCAGCCCTGCATCCTCTGGTTCTGTGTGTCTTTGATCTGTGTATTGATTTTGCTCTCGGGTCCATTGGTTCTGAGGTTGAGGCTCTCTCCAGTCTTGATTTCTCAAATGCGGTGGAGGATATTGGGGTTTTCCTCTGTGTGGTGGGTGGCCCCACCCCAGTGCTGTCCTCTCCCTCCTCGCCCTAAAAAAGGGCGTGGTGCTGGAAAATTGTTGTGCTGCTCTAGTGGTTGGAATTTGTTTTGTGTGGGTATCTGGTATGGTGTGTATGGATGATTGTTGTACTGTTGATTATTCATCTGATTATTCTTCCCACCTCTTCCTTTAGGTTTCCCCTTTTTACTTGGAATTGGGGTGGAGAAATTTGCTGGTGAATCAAATTCAATCTCATCGTCACTTATGAAGCCGCTTACTTGATCCATTAATGTGGTTATTGCTTGGTTAATTAGGGGTTCTGTTGACCGCGGCTTTTCAATTAAATTAATGTTATCTGCTAACGTCTGTTGCCAGGCGTATATGTTATTGGTCTTAAAGTCTCCCATATCTCTGTGGTGTTTCTTTATTTTCTTTTTCTGGGTGTCTTTATCCACTTTCTTCAGTCTTCTATTGGTTCTGGTATTGAAGTCAATCATAGGTTGCGTGTCTTTGATGGGGTCTAGTTGTTGTTGTAATGTATTGATTTTTGCTTCCAGGATAATCATTTTTCGTTTCTTTCTCTGTAGGATAAGTTCTTATAGCTTAAAACCTACCCCATTGAAAAAATCAAACCATTCTCTAATAGAGCCTGGATCATCGAGGCCATCTTGGGGTACGACCTCCCATCTAAGGCTGCGAATGATTATTTTATCTTTTATATACTGCTCTAGGGTGCAGATATCCCACCATGTCCTCACTTGTTTTTCCAAGATGTTACCTAACATTGACATGGCCCCATTATAATTCACCTGAGTGGCAGTGGGTTCACTATCTGAAAATATTGTTTCTATATTAATAATTCTGTTGCTTAAAAATCTCAGAGCATCCATAGCTGCGGAGTAGTAAAACTGTGTGAATCAAAATAAAAGATACTAAATAATCTGGCCCCCCTTCTTAGTATCACTCTGCGCTAATAAAAAAACTACAAAGATAAAAGCACCAGAAATAAAATAAAATAAAATACCAGAAATAAAATACTCTGTGATTACAATATGAAAAAGAACAGCAGCTGCTAAAAACAGGCATAAAATAGAAAATAGCAGTATAAAAAACTTTATATATAAAAGTTCAGAGAAAACTGCAGCAGCGATACGGACAAATGTTCAAAATGTGCGTCTTCTATACAATCCAATCATATAGGTAGTGTAGATAGTGAACTGAGAGTGTGGTTATAGTTGGTTTAAGTTCTAGTTCCTGTTCTCCTTATCACCAAAAAGTGTTTTCACCACGTGGGGGGATTAAGGGTCCCCTGATGGGGATGCACTCACCAGATGTTAAATCAATATGGGCATATATAAACCATCCTCCTCTAGTGTGTTCTGTCTTCTTTAATGTAGTGGTACCTCTGGCATATATATGAGGAAAAGGAACAAAATCACATAGGGTAGTACTGTTTGGAAATTTTATTAAATGATAATCCCCCAAAAAGAACCCTTTTTTATATGCGCGTACCACATAAAAGAGAAAAACAGGCGATTAAAATGTGGATATAAAGATAATGGATGCTTTCAGCGCTTAAGACTTGCCCCCTGATGAACGCCAATATCTAGTTCCTCTGGCGTCTTCCTGGTTCGGCAGGTCCTGGAGCGCAAATATGTCACTTCCGGTTTGCTGGGTTTGCTGGTCACGCCCTGATGTTTCGTCACTTCCTGACTTCTTCCGAGGGCGTGACCAGTCACCGCAGCAACCGGATTAAATACACTCCCTCAGTCACCGCCCATCTGCAGACGTCGGAGCGCACTGGCTGCGTCTGCGTCGGCGCGCATGCACACTCAAGCTCCCACGTCTGTGCCCTATTGTGGGCGGAAGTCTTTCCAACAGATTCAAGATGCGCTACCCTGATTGGCACGCCCAACTCGATCTGCGGTCTGATAGGTTAGTGTGTGTTGTCATGTCATACATGATAAATAATAATAATAATACAAAACAACAACTTGGGTAATGAATATGAATGAGCGATTTGCTCATTGAGAGCAAGTACACCATAATACCGATGGACCATAACAATAATAATAATGATTGTTAATTTTGCTAGGGGACCTGAATCAAAATAGCAACAATGACTGGCAGTCCACTACAAGATACTTCTTAAAGGCACACACCCAGCGGCTGTACCCCAAAAAAAGGGGGGAGGAGCCATTGTTATTGCTAATACAGAAACCTTTTGTGTGGCTTGCTATATGGAAAGCCACTGATAATCTCCTGTGCAATCTGTCATCCTATATTCAGATTAAGTTGTAACAATTTGTTTATAGCACTTACATAACTTATTTCTTGCTAAGCATTAAACAACCTTTATATAAGGGTCTATACATCTTTCTGTGCTGCAAAATATGTATGTTTATACTCCCCTATTAAATTCATATTAAATTCCATACAAATTCTGTGTGATCCATAAAATTCCATAAAATACCATAAAATTCTCCTAAAATTCCCTAAAAACAATAAAAGACTATATAAACGTCTATGAAGGAAATTGATCAAAATTAATAAAAATTAATAAAAATCATGAAAATTAAAATTAAAAATAATAATAAAAACCAACCACTAGTAATTTCCTGAAAAAATATATATATATAAATATAAAAAATACCTATAAATAAATAAATAAATATATATATATATATAAACCCTCTGATACTTTTCCCGAGAACCGCAGATACCTTGTCCATAATGCATACATATATATGAATAATTTAAAATGAGCCTATTAGGTTGATATCATATCTTTATGAGACATTATCTGGGTTATTTTGAGAGGGTGGAAATTATTTTGAAAAGACATCAGAAGCGAGGGTTATTATCAACTCATTAAGAGTTGCTTATAAAACAATTGATGTCAAGTTCAACGTTAAGGCCTTTTGGTACCAAAACATCAGTTAAAAAAATCCACTTAGTTTCCTTCTTTGATAACTCTCGTACTTTATGTGAGCCTCTCCAATTAGTCTCCAGGCATTCTATGCCCCAGAATTGTAGCCCTGTGGCATCCTGATCATGTTTAAGCTTAAAATGTAACAACACATTGTGGTCCTTGAAACCGATCTTAATGTTGTGAATGTGTTCTGCTATTCTTATTCTAAGGAGTCTCTTAGTACATCCGATGTAGAGGAGTCCGCACGGACATTTCAATGCGTACACTACAAAACTAGTGTTGCAGGTAATGAACTGTTCAATATTGAATTGCTGCTGATTGGAAGGAGAAACAAAACTTTCTAGACCTCTTATTGGTTGTGCCACTTCCCTGCACGCTTTACATCTCCTGCAGGCAAAAAATCCTTTTTGGTTCCAAAATGTAGGAGGTTTGCTTGGGGGGTCTAGTATTTTCTTTACTACACGATCTCCGTGATTAGGAGCTTTCCGATATATGAACTGTGGTTTTGGAGGGAGGACTGGGCCCAGTTTTTTATCTAATAGTAGTATGTGCCAGTGATCGTTAAAAATTGCCTCCACTTCCTTGTATTGAACGTTGAATTGTGAGATAAATGCCCATTCCTTTGAGTTGATTCCACTCATTCCTTGTTTGGGTTTTGTTTCTAAGCATGTTTCCCTCGGGATTAGTGCCACCTCTTCCACGATTTTTTGTAAGGCTTCAGGGGCATACCCTTTTGCCGCAAATCTGTCAGTAAGGACTCTTGATTGTGTGAGGAAGTTGTCGTTGTCTGAACAGTTACGTTTCACTCGCATGATTTGTCCTTTTGGTATGTTCCTCAGCCATTGCGGATGATGACCACTCGTGGTTGGGAGGTAGCTGTTTCTGTCTGTTTGTTTAAAAAAGACCTTAGTCCCGAACTCCAGGTTTTGGCGATATACCGTGACATCCAGAAAGTTTATTGTTTCTTTGTGCCATTCAGAGGTTAGTCTGATATTTTTACTATTGGTATTTAAAACCTTTAAAAACTCATGAAGAGATTCTACTGTGCCAGCCCACATTAAAAACAGGTCATCTATATAGCGTTTATAAAAAATGAGTTCGGCTTTTCTGTCTTTAAAAATCACTTTATCCTCCCACTCTGCCATAAAAAGATTTGCGATGCTGGGGGCGAATTTGGCCCCCATAGCAACGCCCCTTTGTTGTAAATAAAATTTGTTGGCGTACCAAAAATAGTTATGTGAGAGGCAGTAGTCTAGGGCATGGCCAATGAACACTTTTTGATTATGAGGTAAGTCTTACCTTTTACTTAAAGCCCAATTTAGGGCCAGTAAGGCGTCATCATGCTGAATGATGGAATAAAGAGAGGCCACATCTAGTGTTACTAGTAGAACTTCTTGGTCTTCGGTTATTGTGACGTTTTGTAGGCAATTCAGAAAGTCTTTGGTGTCCTTCAAGTATGCTTGTGTAGTGGTTACACTTTTTTGCAGAAAGGTATCAAGGTATTGTCCCATTCTTGATGTAATAGAGTCTATACTATTTACAATGGGCCTGGGTGGTGGGTTAACGGAGTCTTTATGAATTTTTGGCAACGTGTAAATCGTTGGGATTTTGCTACTGGTTGGTGCCAGATATTGCCTTTCGAAAAATGATTATCCTGGAAGCAAAAATCAATACATTACAACAGCAACTAGACCCCATCAAAGACACGCAACCTATGATTGACTTCAATACCAGAACCAATAGAAGACTGGAGAAAGTGGATAAAGACACCCAGAAAAAAGAAAATAAAGAAACACCACAGAGATATGGGAGACTTTAAGACCAATAACATATACGCCTGGCAACAGACGTTAGCAGATAACATTAATTTAATTGAAAAGCCGCGGTCAACAGAACCCCTAATTAACCAAGCAATAACCACATTAATGGATCAAGTACGCGGCTCCATAAGTGACGATGAGATTGAATTTGATTCACCAGCAAATTTCTCCACCCCAATTCCAAGTAAAAAGGGGAAACCTAAAGGAAGAGGTGGGAAGAATAATCAGATGAATAATCAACAGTACAACAATCGTCCATACACACCATACCAGATACCCACACAAAACAAATTCCAACCACTAGAGCAGCACAACAATTTTCCAGCACCACGCCCTTTTTTAGGGTGAGGAGGGAGAGGACAGAAAAGGGGTCGGGGCCACCCACCACACAGAGGAAAACCCCAATATCCTCCACCACATTTGAGAAATCAAGACTGGAGAGAGCCTCAACCTCAGAACCAATGGACCCGAGAGCAAAATCAATACACAGATCAAAGACACACAGAACCAGAGGATGCAGGGCCGGAAGGAAGGTCCAGAAAAAGAATGAGAAACCACTAACCAACGGTATATTTAACCTAAGTCCAGTAGAGCTGTCGCATAAAGAGATGAATATCCTCAATATGGGCCTTAAATGCGGGATGAAGCAGCCAATAAACAAATTTAATGTATACATAGATGTACACAAATACATAAGAAAGCTCAATATAAAAAAGCATTTCGTAGGACTGGGCACACATAATATGATCACTTGCATGAACCCCCAGGGGATTGTAAACAGTGGACTAAAAAATAAATCACTGTTCAACCCCCTGAATAATCCCAACCATCAGGTTGAAGTGTTTAAGGGTTTGATTATACGTGACCTGAACCAATTGGTACCAAGAAAACACACAAGCTTGAAACACATTCAGGAGGGGATAGAGGCACTAGAAAAAAGAAAAGATATTATCATCAGGCCAGCCGATAAAGGTGGTGGAGTGGTCATACTATCTAAAGAGATGTACCACACGCAAATCACAGAGATGCTAGCAGACGAAATTACCTATAGGGCTTTGGAGAGTGACCCAACCCAAGCCTTTAGGAATCAGCTAATAACTTTAGTTGAAATTGGCACCAAACTGGGTGTACTAACAGAGAAAGAAAGGCAATATCTGGCACCAACCAGTAGCAAAATCCCAACGATTTATACGTTGCCAAAAATTCATAAAGACTCCGTTAACCCATCACCCAGGCCCATTGTAAATAGTATAGACTCTATTACATCAAGAATGGGACAATACCTTGATACCTTTCTGCGAAAAAGTGTAACCACTACACAAGCATACTTGAAGGACACCAAAGACTTTCTGAATTGCCTACAAAACGTCACAATAACCGAAGACCAAGAAGTTCTACTAGTAAAACTAGATGTGGCCTCTCTTTATTCCATCATTCAGCATGATGACGCCTTACTGGCCCTAAATTGGGCTTTAAGTAAAAGGAAAAATTACCTCATAATCAAAAAGTGTTCATTGGCCATGCTCTAGACTACTGCCTCGCACATAACTATTTTTGGTACGCCAACAAATTTTATTTACAACAAAGGGGCGTTGCTATGGGGGCCAAATTCGCCCCCAGCATCGCAAATCTTTTTATGGCAGAGTGGGAGGATAAAGTGATTTTTAAAGACAGAAAAGCCGAACTCATTTTTTATAAACGCTATATAGATGACCTGTTTTTAATGTGGGCTGGCACAGTAGAATCTCTTCATGAGTTTTTAAAGGTTTTAAATACCAATAGTAAAAATATCAGACTAACCTCTGAATGGCACAAAGAAACAATAAACTTTCTGAATGTCACGGTATATCGCCAAAACCTGGAGTTCGGGACTAAGGTCTTTTTTAAACAAACAGACAGAAACAGCTACCTCCCAACCACGAGTGGTCATCATCCGCAATGGCTGAGGAACATACCAAAAGGGCAAATCATGCGAGTGAAACGTAACTATTCAGACAACGACAACTTCCTCACACAATCAAGAGTCCTTACTGACAGATTTGCGGCAAAAGGGTATGCCCCTGAAGCCTTACAAAAAATCGTGGAAGAGGTGGCACTAATACTGAGGGAAACATGCTTAGAAACAAAACCCAAACAAGGAATGAGTGGAATCAACTCAAAGGAATGGGCATTTATCTCATAATTCAACGTTCAATACAAGGAAGTGGAGGCAATTTTTAACGATCACTGGCACATACTACTATTAGATAAAAAACTGGGCCTAGTCCTCCCCCCAAAACCACAGTTCATATATCGGAAAGCTCCTAATCACGGAGATCGTGTAGTAAAGAAAATACTAGACCCCCCAAGCAAACCTACATTTTGGAACCAAAAAGGAGTTTTTGCCTGCAGGAGATGTAAAGCGTGCAGGGAAGTGGCACAACCAATAAGAGGTCTAGAAAGTTTTGTTTCTCCTTCCAATCAGCAGCAATTCAATATTGAACAGTTCATTACCTGCAACACTAGTTTTGTAGTGTACGCATTGAAATGTCCGTGCGGACTCCTCTACATCGGACGTATTAAGAGACTCCTTAGAATAAGAATAGCAGAACACATTCACAACATTAAGATCGGTTTCAAGGACCACAATGTGTCGTTACATTTTAAGCTTAAACATGATCAGGATGCCACAGGGCTACAATTCTGGGGCATAGAATGCCTGGAGACTAATTGGAGAGGCTCACATAAAGTACGAGAGTTATCAAAGAAGGAAACTAAGTGGATTTTTTTAACTGATGTTTTGGTACCAAAAGGCCTTAACGTTGAACTTGACATCAATTGTTTTATAAGCAACTCTTAATGAGTTGATAATAACCCTCGCTTCTGATGTCTTTTCAAAATAATTTCCACCCTCTCAAAATAACCCAGATTATGTCTCATAAAGATATGATATCAACCTAATAGGCTCATTTTAAATTATTCATATATATGTATGCATTATGGACAAGGTATCTGCGGTTCTCTGGAAAAGTATCAGAGGGTTTATATATATATATATATATTTATTTATTTATTTATAGGTATTTTTTATATTTATATATATATATTTTTTCAGGAAATTACTAGTGGTTGGTTTTTATTATTATTTTTAATTTTAATTTTAATTTTCATTAATTTTTATTCATTTTTTATTCATTTTGATTAATTTCCTTCATAGACGTTTATATCGTCTTTTATTGTTTTTAGGGAATTTTAGGAAAATTTTATGGTATTTTATGGAATTTTATGGATCACACAGAATTTGTATGGAATTTAATATGAATTTAATAGGGGAGTATAAACATACATATTTTGCAGCACAGAAAGATGTATAGACCCTTATATAAAGGTTGTTTAATGCTTAGCAAGAAATAAGTTACGTAAGTGCTATAAACAAATTGTTACAACTTAATCTGAATATAGGATGACAGATTGCACAGGAGATTATCAGTGGCTTTCCATATAGCAAGCCACACAAAAGGTTTCTGTATTAGCAATAACAATGGCTCCTCCCCCCTTTTTTTGGGTACAGCCGCTGGGTGTGTGCCTTTAAGAAGTATCTTGTAGTGGACTGCCAGTCATTGTTGCTATTTTGATTCAGGTCCCCTAGCAAAATTAACAATCATTATTATTATTGTTATGGTCCATCAGTATTATGGTGTACTTGCTCTCAATGAGCAAATCGCTCATTCATATTCATTACCCAAGTTGTTGTTTTGTATTATTATTATTATTTATCATGTATGACATGACCACACACTAACCTATCAGACCGCAGATCGAGTTGCGCGCGCCAATCAAGGTAGCGCATCTCGAATCTGTTGGAAAGACTTCCGCCCACAATAGGGCACAGACGTGGGAGCTTGAGTGTGCATGCGCGCCGACGCAGACGCAGCCAGTGCGCTCCAACGTCTGCAGATGGGCGGTGACTGAGGGAGTGTATTTAATCCGGTTGCTGCGGTGACTGGTCACGCCCTCGGAAGAAGTCAGGAAGTGACGAAACGTCAGGGCGTGACCAGCAAACCGGAAGTGACGTATTTGCGCTCCAGGACCTGCCAAACCAGGAAGACGCCAGAGGAACTAGATATTGGCGTTCATCAGGGGGCAAGTCTTAAGCGCTGAAAGCGTCCATTATCTTTATATCCACATTTTAATTGCCTGTTTTTCTCTTTTATGTGGTACGCGCATATAAAAAAGGGTTCTTTTTGGGGGATTATCATTTAATAAAATTTCCAAACAGTACTACCCTATGTGGTTTTGTTCCTTTTCCTCATATATATGCCAGAGGTACCACTACATTAAAGAAGACAGAACACACTAGAGGAGGATGGTTTATATATGCCCATATTGATTTAACATCTGGTGAGTGCATCCCCATCAGGGGACCCTTAATCCCCCCACGTGGTGAAAACACTTTTTGGTGATAAGGAGCACAGGAACTAGAACTTAAACCAACTATAACCACACTCTCAGTTCACTATCTACACTACCTATATGATTGGATTGTATAGAAGACGCACATTTTGAACATTTGTCCATAGCGCTGCTGCAGTTTTCTCTGAACTTTTATATATAACGTTTTTTATACTGCTATTTTCTATTTTATGCCTGTTTTTAGCAGCTGCTGTTCTTTTTCATATTGTAACCACAGAGTATTTTATTTCTCGTATTTAATTTTATTTAATTTTATTTTATTTCTGGTGCTTTTATCTTTGTAGTTTTTTTATTAGCGCAGAGTGATACTAAGAAGGGGGGGCCAGATTATTTAGTATCTTTTATTTTGATCTATGTATATATAATATTATATTGGTATATTTACTACTCAAAAGATGAATTTCAAAAAGCTGTCACATATCCAGAGATTCATAAATAAAAGCACTGATCTAAGGATCCTCATATGTCGCCCCCCACTCCTCCAGACAAGCACCAACACCAAGGGGCTTGCAAGGAGTCACATTTTTGGATCTGCAGAGGGGGAAAGGATGGATGACACCTGTGATATATTTAAATAAATAACTCAGTAGGGATTGTGGCCAGGTTCACACTGGGGCGACAAACGCTCCGACATTGGGAGCACATGTCGCATGACGTGTGAAAATCAATGTTTCCCTACACACATGTCGGTCCGAGTTTGAAAATGCTCCCTGTACTACTTTAGTCCGACTTTGATCCGACTTCAGCCCATTGACTATCATTGAAGTCGGATCAAAGTCGGACCGCAGTCTTGCATGATCCGACTTTGGCATGCGACTTGTGCTCTGCTGCTCTTGAGGGGGAACTCCACGGCAAATTTTAAATAAAAAACCGACATGGGTTCCCCCTCCAGGAGCATACCAGGCCCTTCAGTCTGGTATGGATTTTAAGGGGAACCCCCTAAGCCGAAAAAACGGCGTGGGGGTCCCCCCAAAATCCAAACCAGACCCTTATCCGAGCACGCAACCTGGCAGGCCGCAGAAAAAGAGGGGAGGACGAGAGAGCGGCCCCCCTCCCTCCTGAACCGTACCAGGCTGTATGCCCTCAACATGGGGGGTTTGGTGCTTTGGGGCAGGGGGGCGACCTGCGGCCCCCCAACCCCAAAGCACCCTGCCCCCATGTTGATGAGGACAGGACCTCTTCCCGACAACCCTGACCGTTTTTTGTCGGGGTCTGCGGGCGGGGGCTTCTCGGAATCCAGGAGCCCCCTTTAATAAGGGGGCCCCCAGATCCCGGCCCCCCACCCTGTGTGAATGAGTGTGGGTTACATCGTACCCCTACCCATTCACCTGGTGGAAAAAAAGTCAATAAAAAAACACTACACAGGTTTTAAAAGTAATTTATTACACAGCTCCGGGGGTCTTCTTCCGACTTCGGGGGTCTCCGGTGTCGTCTCCACGCTCTCCGGTTCTTTCTTCCTTCTGCCGGGCCTCTGCTATCTTCTTCCAGCTTTTTTGCTAGCGGGGGCCCGGTCTTCTCCGTCGCCTTCTTCCCTCTTCTTCTCTCGCTCTCCGGTTCTTTCTTCCTTCTGCCGGGCCTCCGCTATCTTCTTCCAGCTCTTTTGCTAGCGGGGCCCGGTCTTCTCCATTGCCTTCTTCCCTCTTCTCCTCTTCGATGTTGACACGTCGCTTCCTCCCGCTGTAATGCTGGGTGTGCGGTGCGCTCCGATTTATAAAGGCCTCTCATGACGTCACAGTCACATGCTTCGGGTGGCCCCGGAGCATGTGACGCCATGGGAGCATGTGGCCACCCGGAGCATGTGACTGTGACGTCATGAGAGGCCTATATAAATCGGAGCGCACCGCACACCCAGCATTACAGCGGGAGGAAGCGACGTGTCAACATCGAAAAGGAGAAGAGGGAAGAAGGCGACAGAGAAGACCGGGCCCTGCTAACAAAAGAGCTGGAAGAAGATAGAGGAGGCCCGGCAGAAGGAAGAAAGAACCGGAGAGCGAGAGAAGAAGAGGGAAGAAGGCGACAGAGAAGACCGGGCCCCCGCTAGCAAAAGAGCTGAAAGGAGATAGCGGAGGCCCGGCAGAAGGAAGAAAGAACTGGAGAGTGCGGAGACGACACCGGAGACCCCCAAAGTCGGAAGAAGACCCTCGAAGTCGGAAGAAGACCCCCGGAGCTGTGTAATAAATTACTTTAAAAACCTGTGTAGTGTTTTTTTATTGACATTTTTTTCCACCAGGTGAATGGGTAGGGGTACGATGTACCCCATACTCATTCACATAGACCGCAGACCCCGACAACCAATGGCCAGGGTTGTCGGGAAGAGGCCCTGTCCTCATCAACATGGGGGCAGGGTGCTTTGGGGCGGGGGGCCGCAGGTCGCCCCCCTGCCCCAAAGCACCAAACCCCCCATGTTGAGGGCATGCGGCCTGGTACGGTTCAGGTGGGAGGGGGGGCCGCTCTCTCGTCCTCCCTCCTTTCCTGCGGCCTGCCAGGTTGCGTGCTCGGATAAGGGTCTGGTTTGGATTTTGGGGGGACCCCCACGCCGTTTTTTCTGTGTAGGGGGTTCCCCTTAAAATCCATACCAGACTGAAGGGCCTGGTATGCTCTTGGAGGGGGAACCCATGCGGTTTTTTATTTAAAATTTGGCGTGGAGTTCCCCCTCAAGATTCATACCAAACACAGTGCCTGGTATTGGCGGGGATCCAAGTCGGATCCCCGTTCATTGAAAGTCAGACATATGTCGGCTTCATGTCGCAGGGCAAAGTCGGATCCAAAGTAGGATGGCTGTCGTGTCGCACAAGTGTGAACCCAGCCTTTGTGCAATAGTAATGTAGTTTATTAGCAATATCCTAGCACCAAATGAGCTCATCCCCACCTGTATACACAAGTATTTTTGAACCTTACCTAAATGTGTATTGGGGAGAGTACATAATGTTGTAGTGTATTACCCTTAGGCCTCGTACACACAACCGATTTTCTCGGCAAGAACCAGCAAGAAACTTGCTGGCAGAGAGGTCTTGCCGAGTAAATCGGTCGTGTGTACGCTGCTATCGGGTTTCTCGTCGAGAAAACCGACAAGAAACCTCAACGAGAAAATAGAGAACCTGCTCTCTATTTTCTCGTCGAGATTCTCCTCGGCATGTTTCTCGACGAGAAAAGTGAGTGTGTGTACACTTACCTGTCCTCCCGGAAGCCCGCGCATTTTCGAAATGAATTTGACGCATGCGCGGTAGCTTCCTAGGCATACGTAGGGTATACCAAGATGGCGGCGACGGCATCGAATGTGACGAGCGTATGCTCGTCGTAGTCGATGACGTCACCGCGTACGCTCCATTCAAAGAACCGCGGGTTCTTTGAAACGAGCGTGTGTACACTCGGCCGGGACAAGTTTCTTGTCCAAGAATCTCGTCGAAAAAAACGACATGTTTTTTTCAACGAGAATCTCGGCCGTGTGTACGAGGCCTGAGTCTTTCGCATACAGCTTATACAGCAGACCCAGCTACTATGGGAAACACATCCCTAGATGTGTTAAACTGATTGAGTCACAGAGACACTGAGGTGGAGTGTCCGTTTATGCAGCTGTGAGGGGGTTAGCTCGGCAGCGGGTGTGTGTGACCCCCGGGATGGGCTCCCCACACAAAACAGGCCCAGCAAACGGAGGTTGTGGTTTTCAAAATCAAAAAGGTGCGGTTTATTTTCTATTTACAGTGACAAAACACAGCAAAGCAAAAGAAACATAACCAAAATAAATCCTGGTCAAGTTGACCTCTGACTAAACATACAGGTTTCCTAACTAACAACTGGGATCAGCCTAGTGCTGTCCTAGTCCCTAAGTCCCTGGTTTTAAATGTCCAAGCAAATAGCCACACAGGCTTTGTCTCACCGCACAGGGGTTCACTCTCCCTAGACAGTCCACACAGGTCTGGGTCCAGGCATGAGCTAACATCTAATGAAGCTGGGAGTTCTTATAGAGGCCTAAATGAGCTGACAAGCTTCAGCTGGTCTCATCAACTCCCTGTCTGCACGACGCCCAGCCCTCTCCCTAGAGGTATGAGTCATCCATGAGCCCACTAGCCTTATACAACTCTCCACCTAGTTGTATAAGTCGGCGTAAAGCCTGAATCTGGGCGAAATATATCTACCCCCCTGGATGCAACCAGGTGACTTTACCTTCCTGCTGTCACATACCCCCCCCTCTTGTTTTAACCTCGGGGTTGGAACACCAGCAATCAGGCATTCATGTACTCGAGACAAAGCATCCACATTCCCCATTTGAACGCCAGGGCGATGCTTTACTGTGAAGTTGAATTCCTGGAGGGCCAGGAACCACCTATTCACTCTTCTATTTGTTTCCTTGTTTTGAGCCATCCACTTTAACGGAGCGTGATCCGTAACCATGTCAAAGTGCCTACCTAGCAGGTAGTACCGAAGGGAATCTAGAGCCCACTTCACCGCTAAACACTCCTTTTCAACGGTGGCGTAATTTACCTCATGGGACTTCAACTTCCTGCTGAGGTAAATGACTGGGTGCTCTTCCCCGTTCCAGACCTGGGACAATACTGCTCCTAACCCCACATCTGACGCATCACTTTGTACGACAAAGTCTTTAGAGAAGTCGGGTGAGTACAACACTGGCTGGCTACATAAGGCTTGTTTCAAGAATTGGAATGCTGCCTCAGCCTCGGGGGTCCATTTAATCATGACCGACCCTTTCCCCTTCGTCAGGTTGGTTAGGGGCACAGCCTTAGAAGCAAAGTGGGGAATGAATCGCCGATAATACCCAGCGATTCCCAGAAAGGCTCGTACCTGCTTCTTGCTGTTGGGACGTGGCCAACTCTGGATGGCCTCGACTTTGTTGAGTTGGGGTTTTATTACTCCCCTCCCAATGGTGTACCCAAGATATTTGGCCTCCTCCTGCCCAATGGTACACTTCTTGGGGTTAGCCGTAAACCCCGCTTCCCGAACAGAGTCCAGGACTGCTTGCACTTTTGGCAGATGTGAGGCCCAATCTGTGCTATGGACAATTACGTCATCCAGGTAAGCCGCAGCATACTTCCGATGGGGCCTCAGCATCTGGTCCATTTTCCGCTGGAATGTGGCCGGCGCATTCTGTAACCCGAACGGCATTCTTTTATATTGGAACGCCCCGTCTGGGGTTACAAATGCGGTTTTCTCTTTGGCCGACTTGGCCAGGGGGATTTGCCAATACCCTTTTGTGAGGTCAAGAGTCGTCATGTATCGGGCTGTTCCCAGCCGGTCGATCAACTCATCTATACGTGGCATGGGGTAGGTGTCAAATTTTGTAACTTTGTTCAACTGACGAAAATCGTTACAAAATCGCCAGCTCCCATCCGGTTTAGGCACCAACACGATGGGACTAGACCAATCACTTTGGGACTCCTCTATCACCCCTAAGTTCAGCATTTTCTGTACTTCCTCCCGTATTGCCTCCCGTCGAGCCTCTGGGATCCGATAGGGTTTTAACTTCACCCTTTCACCGGGCGGGGTAATGATGTCATGCTCTACCCCAGATGTTTGTCCCGGCAGCTCAGAGAATACCTCCTTGTTGCGAAGCACAAACTCCTTAACCTCCTGTTGTTGGGGTTGTGACAAGGTGGCTGCTATTCCAACCTCAGGAATCACGCAACCAGTTTGAGCTGGTGACCAAGTGTCTGCGACTAGGGACTCTCTATCCCTCCAGGCTTTCAACAGATTAACGTGATATATCTGTTCGGGCTTTCGCCTTCCTGGTTGTCTGACCTTGTAATTCACTTCGCTCACTTTTTCCATTATCTCGTAGGGGCCTTGCCATTTGGCAAGGAATTTACTTTCAACCGTAGGGACAAGTACCAATATCCTATCCCCCGGGGAAAAGGTACGGGTCTTGGCTCCACGGTTGTACACTCTCTGCTGTGCCAACTGCGCTTGGGCCAAATGTTCCTTCACGATGGGCATTACCTGTGCAATTCGATCTTGCATCAGGGCGACATGCTCAATCACACTCCTGTGGGGAGAACTCTCACTTTCCCAAGTTTCCTTGGCAATATCCAACAGCCCTCTTGGGTGTCTCCCATACAGTAACTCAAAGGGGGAGAATCCCGTAGAGGATTGGGGCACCTCCCTAATAGCAAACATCAAATAAGGAAGTAAACAGTCCCAATCCTTTCCATCTCTATCCACCACTTTCTTCAACATTTGTTTTAGGGTTTTGTTGAATCTTTCAACCAGCCCATCGGTTTGGGGGTGATACACAGACGTACGCAATTGCGTCACTTTGAACAATTTACACAGCTCTTTCATAACCCGGGACATAAAGGGTGTACCTTGGTCCGTAAGCAGTTCTTTACAAATACCCACCCGGCTAAAAACAAGAGATAGCTCTTTGGCTATGGTTTTGGCCGAGGTATTTCGGAGAGGGATCGCTTCTGGATAACGGGTGGCATAGTCCATTATAACTAATATGTACTGGTGCCCCCTAGCGGACTTGATTATAGGACCTACCAAATCCATGGCGATCCTCTCAAACGGGACCTCAATGATGGGTAGAGGGACCAGCGGGCTACGGAAATGTGGCATCGGGGCCAACCTCTGACACACAGGGCAGGAGGAACAATAATTTTCTACGTCCTTCATCACCCCCGGCCAATAGAATCTCTGTAATACCCTCTCTCTGGTTTTCTCTGTCCCCAGATGACCTCCAAGAATGTGCCCATGGGCCAACTCCAACACCAACTTCCTGTAAGGTTTGGGCACCACAAGCTGCTCAACGGTTTCTTCTGCCCTTTTTGCCACCCGATACAGTAGGTCCTTCTCTACGCTGAAGTATGGGTAAGTGCAGGTATTATCTGGGTTCACTAACTCGCCATCTATTTTCACTACGTTTTCCCGTGCCTTTATTAGGGCGGGGTCTTTCAACTGTTCTGTGGCAAAGTTTTCCCTGTGAACCTCAAGATCAGAAAACTCCACAGACGGTAGGTTTTCGTCTGAGGAGGTGGGCTCCTCTCCAGTTTCTTGAGTCTCCCCTGCCAATACTGATAAGGGAAATTCCGGAGAGTCCTCACCACTCTCAGGGGAGTTCTGGCTATCACATTCCTGGTACATAGGGGCACCAGTGAGGGGCTCAGGATCATCCCACAGTTCCCAGAACTTCGGAAAATCCCTTCCCACAATGGCGTCATGCGTTAACTGAGATACTAAGCCCACTGGATGAGAGAGGGTACCTTTGGGGGTCTCGAAACACACTGTAGTCACTGGATACTCTCGGGTGTCCCCATGCACACAAATAACAGCTACCTTGCTATTCCCAGAGACCTCTGTTTTAACTAACTCAGCCTTTATCAGGGTCACAAGGCTACCTGAATCCAGCAATACCACAACATTTCTACCATTAACACACATTTTGCATAAATGTTTCTCAGTTCCTCGAATGGCAGTGCATGCGACTGTCGCACACAGCGACTGACGTCTGCCCGTCAGAAAGTCACACTGCATGGGTTCCTCCACAACCGGGCAATTGGCTGCAATATGTCCCGCTTGCCGGCAGCGGTAGCAAACGATCCTTCTTGCCGCCTCTTGAGCCGCTGATTTCCCAGGCTGTTCTCGCCAAACTTGGGGTAGAGCTCCCACCCTCTCACTCTCTCCACCCTCACCCCTTGGAATCCTCTTATCCGCCCCTGGGGATGGTCTGGTCTTAGGGTGGAAAGTCCGAGTGTCTCTGGAAGAGGCCGTCAGGTTCTCTGTAGCCAAGTATTTCTCCACACGATCCACAAGACCATCGGCCGTCTCTGGGTCTCCATGGCTTACCCACTTTTGGATGGCAGTAGGAAGAGCTCTCAAAAACCGATCCATTACAACACGTTCCACAATCTTTGGTGCGGACAAAGTCTCTGGCTGTAGCCACTTTCTGCTCAGGTGAATGAGATCATACATTTGAGACCTGGGGGGTTTTCCAAGCTGGAAAGTCCAGTTATGCACACGCTGAGCCCGGACAGCCTGGGTGACACCCAGCCTTGCCAAAATTTCAGCTTTTAGCATCACATAGTCTTTTGCTTGGTTAGGCTCTAGGTCATAGTAAGCTTTCTGCGATTCACCAGTTAACAGAGGAGCCACCAGTCCAGCCCACTGCTCCTCAGGCCACTTTTCTCTTTCAGCGGTCCTTTCAAATGTGGTCAAAAATACCTCTGGATCATCCTCTCCAGTCATTTTTGTCAATAAACGACTCACCCCAAAGGACGCGGTATTAGTGGGACGGCTTTCCTCACTGGTCTGCGGACGTTGCTGCATTACTGCTTCCATTTGTTGTAGTCTCTGCTCTTGCTTCTGTAACAGGTCTATGAAGCGGGCCTCAGATTGCTGCTGGGCTTGTTGCTGAGCTTCCAGACTCTGTTGGTGAGCTTGCTGCTGGGCTGCAAGGCTCTGTTGATGAGCTTGCTGCTGGGCTGCAAGGCTCCTTTGCAAACCTGCATTTGTCTGCTGTTGATTGGCATTTGCTAGAGCCAGCTGTTTCAGTATCTCCTCCATGCTGGCTTAAAAAAAAACTGCCACTGGTTCTCCACCAACTGTGAGGGGGTTAGCTCGGCAGCGGGTGTGTGTGACCCCCGGGATGGGCTCCCCACACAAAACAGGCCCAGCAAACGGAGGTTGTGGTTTTCAAAATCAAAAAGGTGCGGTTTATTTTCTATTTACAGTGACAAAACACAGCAAAGCAAAAGAAACATAACCAAAATAAATCCTGGTCAAGTTGACCTCTGACTAAACATACAGGTTTCCTAACTAACAACTGGGATCAGCCTAGTGCTGTCCTAGTCCCTAAGTCCCTGGTAGGGATGAGCTTCGTGTTCGAGTCGAACATACATTCGACTCGAACATCGGCTGTTCGATCGTTCGACGAAGATCGAACGATTTGGGCCGTTCGCGCCAAATTCGAGTGACGCGAACGGCCCACAATGCACTACGCCATCGCAGTGTCATCCAGGCGCTGTGATTGGCCAAGCATGCACTGTGACCCCGCATGCTTGGCCAATCACAGCGCCGGCAGCGAGGAGAGCAATGATTGGCCACAGGCAGGATGCCTGTGGCCAATTATTGCTGAGGGGGTTTAGTACACGCCCCACACTATAAAAGGCCGCCAGCACGGCGGCCTAGTGTAGTGTGTTCCGGAGCAGGGATAGAGCAGCATAGGCAGGGACAGTGACTTTTATTTCTTTCTTGCTTAACCTGGATTCCTTTAGTTTAGGGAAAGAGAAGGATAGGTAGGGAGAGTGTCAGTGTGTTTTGTGCTTGTGCTATATTGTGCTTAAAAAAAACATTTTTTCTAGGGACAGAAAACTGTAGGTAGGGAGAGTGTGTCAGTTTCTTTCACTGTCAAAGTCCTTGTTTCCAGGGACCTGGAAGGACAGTGAGGTAATTCTCCTTGTGCTAAATTGTGCTTAAAAAAAACATTTTTTCTAGGGACAGAAAACTGTAGGTAGGGAGAGTGTGTCAGTTTCTTTCACTGTCAAAGTCCTTGTTTCCAGGGACCTGGAAGGACAGTGAGGTAATTCTCCTTGTGCTAAATTGTGCTTAAAAAAAACATTTTTTCTAGGGACAGAAAACTGTAGGTAGGGAGAGTGTGTCAGTTTCTTTCACTGTCAAAGTCCTTGTTTCCAGGGACCTGGAAGGACAGTGAGGTAATTCTCCTTGTGCTAAATTGTGCTTAAAAAAAACATTTTTTCTAGGGACAGAAAACTGTAGGTAGGGAGAGTGTGTCAGTTTCTTTCACTGTCAAAATCCTTGTTTCCAGGGACCTGGAAGGACAGTGAGGTAATTCTCCTTGTGCTAAATTGTGCTTAAAAAAAACATTTTTTCTAGGGACAGAAAACTGTAGGTAGGGAGAGTGTGTCAGTTTCTTTCACTGTCAAAGTCCTTGTTTCCAGGGACCTGGAAGGACAGTGAGTGAATTCTCCTTGTGCTATATTGTGCTTAAAAAAAACATTTTTTCTAGGGACAGAAAACTGTAGGTAGGGAGAGTGTGTCAGTTTCTTTCACTGTCAAAGTCCTTGTTTCCAGGGACCTGGAAGGACAGTGAGTGAATTCTCCTTGTGCTATATTGTGCTTAAAAAAAACATTTTTTCTAGGGACAGAAAACTGTAGGTAGGGAGAGTGTGTCAGTTTCTTTCACTGTCAAAGTCCTTGTTTCCAGGGACCTGGAAGGACAGTGAGGTAATTCTCCTTGTGCTAAATTGTGCTTAAAAAAAACATTTTTTCTAGGGACAGAAAACTGTAGGTAGGGAGAGTGTGTCAGTTTCTTTCACTGTCAAAGTCCTTGTTTCCAGGGACCTGGAAGGACAGTGAGGTAATTCTCCTTGTGCTAAATTGTGCTTAAAAAAAACATTTTTTCTAGGGACAGAAAACTGTAGGTAGGGAGAGTGTGTCAGTTTCTTTCACTGTCAAAGTCCTTGTTTCCAGGGACCTGGAAGGACAGTGAGGTAATTCTCCTTGTGCTAAATTGTGCTTAAAAAAAACATTTTTTCTAGGGACAGAAAACTGTAGGTAGGGAGAGTGTGTCAGTTTCTTTCACTGTCAAAGTCCTTGTTTCCAGGGACCTGGAAGGACAGTGAGGTAATTCTCCTTGTGCTAAATTGTGCTTAAAAAAAACATTTTTTCTAGGGACAGAAAACTGTAGGTAGGGAGAGTGTGTCAGTTTCTTTCACTGTCAAAGTCCTTGTTTCCAGGGACCTGGAAGGACAGTGAGGTAATTCTCCTTGTGCTAAATTGTGCTTAAAAAAAACATTTTTTCTAGGGACAGAAAACTGTAGGTAGGGAGAGTGTGTCAGTTTCTTTCACTGTCAAAGTCCTTGTTTCCAGGGACCTGGAAGGACAGTGAGGTAATTCTCCTTGTGCTAAATTGTGCTTAAAAAAAAATTTTTTCTAGGGACAGAAAACTGTAGGTAGGGAGAGTGTGTCAGTTTCTTTCACTGTCAAAGTCCTTGTTTCCAGGGACCTGGAAGGACAGTGAGGTAATTCTCCTTGTGCTAAATTGTGCTTAAAAAAAACATTTTTTCTAGGGACAGAAAACTGTAGGTAGGGAGAGTGTGTCAGTTTCTTTCACTGTCAAAGTCCTTGTTTCCAGGGACCTGGAAGGACAGTGAGGTAATTCTCCTTGTGCTAAATTGTGCTTAAAAAAAACATTTTTTCTAGGGACAGAAAACTGTAGGTAGGGAGAGTGTGTCAGTTTCTTTCACTGTCAAAGTCCTTGTTTCCAGGGACCTGGAAGGACAGTGAGGTAATTCTCCTTGTGCTAAATTGTGCTTAAAAAAAACATTTTTTCTAGGGACAGAAAACTGTAGGTAGGGAGAGTGTGTCAGTTTCTTTCACTGTCAAAGTCCTTGTTTCCAGGGACCTGGAAGGACAGTGAGGTAATTCTCCTTGTGCTAAATTGTGCTTAAAAAAAACATTTTTTCTAGGGACAGAAAACTGTAGGTAGGGAGAGTGTGTCAGTTTCTTTCACTGTCAAAGTCCTTGTTTCCAGGGACCTGGAAGGACAGTGAGTGAATTCTCCTTGTGCTATATTGTGCTTAAAAAAAACATTTTTTCTAGGGACAGAAAACTGTAGGTAGGGAGAGTGTGTCAGTTTCTTTCACTGTCAAAGTCCTTGTTTCCAGGGACCTGGAAGGACAGTGAGGTAATTCTCCTTGTGCTAAATTGTGCTTAAAAAAAACATTTTTTCTAGGGACAGAAAACTGTAGGTAGGGAGAGTGTGTCAGTTTCTTTCACTGTCAAAGTCCTTGTTTCCAGGGACCTGGAAGGACAGTGAGTGAATTCTCCTTGTGCTAAATTGTGCTTAAAAAAAAACATTTTTTCTAGGGACAGAAAACTGTAGGTAGGGAGAGTGTGTCAGTTTATTTCACTGTCAAAGTCCTTGTTTCCAGGGACCTGGAAGGACAGTGAGGTAATTCTCCTTGTGCTAAATTGTGCTTAAAAAAAAACATTTTTTCTAGGGACAGAAAACTGTAGGTAGGGAGAGTGTGTCAGTTTCTTTCACTGTCAAAGTCCTTGTTTCCAGGGACCTGGAAGGACAGTGAGGTAATTCTCCTTGTGCTAAATTGTGCTTAAAAAAAACATTTTTTCTAGGGACAGAAAACTGTAGGTAGGGAGAGTGTGTCAGTTTCTTTCACTGTCAAAGTCCTTGTTTCCAGGGACCTGGAAGGACAGTGAGGTAATTCTCCTTGTGCTAAATTGTGCTTAAAAAAAACATTTTTTCTAGGGACAGAAAACTGTAGGTAGGGAGAGTGTGTCAGTTTCTTTCACTGTCAAAGTCCTTGTTTCCAGGGACCTGGAAGGACAGTGAGGTAATTCTCCTTGTGCTAAATTGTGCTTAAAAAAAACATTTTTTCTAGGGACAGAAAACTGTAGGTAGGGAGAGTGTGTCAGTTTCTTTCACTGTCAAAGTCCTTGTTTCCAGGGACCTGGAAGGACAGTGAGGTAATTCTCCTTGTGCTAAATTGTGCTTAAAAAAAACATTTTTTCTAGGGACAGAAAACTGTAGGTAGGGAGAGTGTGTCAGTTTCTTTCACTGTGAAAGTCCTTGTTTCCAGGGACCTGGAAGGACAGTGAGGTAATTCTCCTTGTGCTAAATTGTGCTTAAAAAAAACATTTTTTCTAGGGACAGAAAACTGTAGGTAGGGAGAGTGTGTCAGTTTCTTTCACTGTCAAAGTCCTTGTTTCCAGGGACCTGGAAGGACAGTGAGGTAATTCTCCTTGTGCTAAATTGTGCTTAAAAAAAACATTTTTTCTAGGGACAGAAAACTGTAGGTAGGGAGAGTGTGTCAGTTTCTTTCACTGTCAAAGTCCTTGTTTCCAGGGACCTGGAAGGACAGTGAGGTAATTCTCCTTGTGCTAAATTGTGCTTAAAAAAAACATTTTTTCTAGGGACAGAAAACTGTAGGTAGGGAGAGTGTGTCAGTTTCTTTCACTGTCAAAGTCCTTGTTTCCAGGGACCTGGAAGGACAGTGAGGTAATTCTCCTTGTGCTAAATTGTGCTTAAAAAAAACATTTTTTCTAGGGACAGAAAACTGTAGGTAGGGAGAGTGTGTCAGTTTCTTTCACTGTCAAAGTCCTTGTTTCCAGGGACCTGGAAGGACAGTGAGGTAATTCTCCTTGTGCTAAATTGTGCTTAAAAAAAACATTTTTTCTAGGGACAGAAAACTGTAGGTAGGGAGAGTGTGTCAGTTTCTTTCACTGTCAAAGTCCTTGTTTCCAGGGACCTGGAAGGACAGTGAGGTAATTCTCTTTGTGCTAAATTGTGCTTAAAAAAAACATTTTTTCTAGGGACAGAAAACTGTAGGTAGGGAGAGTGTGTCAGTTTCTTTCACTGTCAAAGTCCTTGTTTCCAGGGACCTGGAAGGACAGTGAGGTAATTCTCCTTGTGCTAAATTGTGCTTAAAAAAAACATTTTTTCTAGGGACAGAAAACTGTAGGTAGGGAGAGTGTGTCAGTTTCTTTCACTGTCAAAGTCCTTGTTTCCAGGGACCTGGAAGGACAGTGAGTGAATTCTCCTTGTGCTAAATTGTGCTTTAAAAAAAAAATTTTTCTAGGGACAGAAAACTGTAGGTAGGGAGAGTGTGTCAGTTTCTTTCACTGTCAAAGTCCTTGTTTCAAGGGACAGAGAAGGACACCTGAAGGTAGCCCTTATTGCTTTTTTCCCATCTCCCTGCAGGCCATCTATTAGAATGTCTGGAAGGCAAACAAGGAGAGGCAGACAGTCAGGAGGCAATAAAAGAGGGCAAGCAGGCTCTGTGTCTGGGGGCAACAGTGCTGGTCGTGGACGCGGTGCATTGTCATCAGCACATGGCCATGGGACACGCTTGTCCTTCTTTTCGGCAGCTGGACATGTTGAGCCAAATCATGCCGAAGACTTGGTAGAGTGGATGACCAAGCCCTCCTCCTCCTCCTCATCCTCTCTCACCCAGGCTCAGGGTACTGGAAAAGCAGCTGCCAAAGCGTCCTCTTCCCTGGTATCAATGTCAGACTCATCATCAGTCACTCCTTCCCTAGACCCACCATGTCCTCCTCCTGAGGAGTCCCCCGAACTGTTTCAGCACAGTGTTGGGTACATGCTCCAGGAGGATGCCCAGCGTTTCGAAGGGTCTGATGATGAAACCCAGCTAGAGGAAGGCAGTAGCGTGAGAGCAGACAGAGGGGATGCTCAAGAAGGACACCAATCTGGCAGTCATGTTCCAGCAGCTGCAGCATACTGCCAGATTGCCTCCAGTGATGAGGAGGGAGGTGATGATGAGGTCACTGACTCCACGTGGGTGCCTAATAGGAGAGAGGAGGAGGAGGAGGATGAGGAGGAGGCACATCTCCAACGAGGCAGGATGCCCTTTGGTGGCCAGCGTAAGGGCAGTACACCGACGGAATCACACCGCAGAGCTCCGCCTGTGCAGGGCGCTGCCTCTGCCCGTCATTCAAAAAGTTCTTTGGTGTGGGCCTTTTTTGAGGCTAGTGCATCAGATCGCACAGCTGCTGTTTGCAACATATGTCTCAAGCGTATATCGCGTGGCCAAAACATCAGCCGCTTGGGTACCACATGCCTGACCAGACATATGTTGACCTGCCATGCAGCTCGTTGGCAAGCCTACCTCAAAGACCCACACCAAAGAACAAAGCGGACCTCTCCTTGCACCGCATCAGCTGGGATCTCCAACCCCACTATAACTTCAGTCCTCTCTGAAACATGCACTGAGAGGAATGAAGGTGTAGAATTAGGTGTGTCACAGCCAAGTACTTGCGGCCACTCTGCTAGCAGTACACCGACGTCCGATTCTAGCAGGCAAATTTCCCTGCCCCAGCTGCTGGACCGTCGAAAGAAGTTCACTCCCAGCCATCCACATGCCCAGCGGTTGAATGCTAGCTTGGCTAAATTGCTAGCGCTTCAACTGCTGCCTTTTCAGTTGGTAGACTCGGCCCCCTTCCGTGAGTTTGTGCAATGTGCGGTTCCTCAGTGGCAGGTTCCCAAACGCCACTTTTTCTCACGGAAGGCTATTCCGGCTCTCTACCGGCATGTGGAAGGCAATGTCTTGGCCTCGCTGGACAGGGCGGTCAGCGGTAAGGTGCATATTACCGCTGACTCATGGTCCAGCAGGCATGGACAGGGACGTTACCTTTCTTTCACGGCCCATTGGGTCACTCTTTTGGCAGCTGGGAAGGATGCAGGACAAGGTGCAGTAGTGTTGGAGGTTGTCCCACCGCCACGCCTCCAAAATGCTACTACTGGTTGTGACACACCTCTCTCCTCCACCCCCTCCTCTTCTTCTTCCTCCATGGCCTCTTCCTGTGGTTTGTCCTATGAACCAGCGGTGCTCCGTAGCCGTTCACGGGGCTACGCAAGTACGCAGGCAAAAAGATGCCATGCCGTGCTTGCGCTGGTGTGTTTGGGGGACAGAAGCCACACTGGGGCAGAGGTCCTGTCTGCTCTGCAGGGCCAGGCCGAGAGGTGGTTGATGCCACGCCAGCTTAAGCCAGGAATGGTGGTTTGCGACAATGGCACCAACCTCCTCTCCGCCCTCCGACAGGGACAACTGACCCATGTGCCCTGTGTGGCTCACGTCCTTAACCTGGTGGTGCAGCGGTTCTTGGGCAGGTACCCGGGCTTACAGGATGTCCTGAGGCAGGCCAGGAAAGTCTGTGTGCATTTCCGCAGATCTTATAATGCCAGTGCTCGCCTGGCTGAGCTGCAAAAGGAGTTGAACCTGCCCAAGAACCGCCTTATATGTGACATGCCCACCAGGTGGAACTCAACGTTGGCCATGCTGCAGCGGCTGCACACGCAGCAGAGGGCCATCAATGAGTACCTGTGCGACTACGGCACCAGGACAGGGTCAGGGGAGCTTGTTTTTTTTCTCCACGCCAGTGGGGCATGATCAGGGATGCATGCACTGTCCTGGCACCATTTGAGGAGGCCACGAGGATGGTGAGCAGTGACAGTGCATGCATCAGTGACACTGTACCTCTTGTCCACCTGTTGGAGCACACGCTGCGTGGAATAATGGACAGGGCACTTGAGGCAGAACAGAGGCAGGAAGAGGAGGACTTCCTTGCCTCTCAAGGCCCCCTTTACCCAGACAGTGTTCCTTCTGTCCCACCCATCGCACAGGAAGAGGAGGAGGAGGAGGAGGAGGAGGAGGAGGAGGAGGAGGAGGATTGTGTCAGCATGGAGGTGGAGGCTGGCACTCAGCATCATCAGCAGCAGTCTTTTAGGGATGATTTACAGTCCCAAGAAACCAGTGGACTTGTACGTGGCTGGGAGGAGGTGGCTGCGGATCATGTCGTCCTTAGTGACCCAGAGGACTCCGGAGCGAATGCCTCAGCAAACCTACGCTGCATGGCCTCCCTGATCCTGCAAAGTCTGCGGAAGGATCCTCGTATTCTTCGGATCAAGGAGAGGGACCATTACTGGCTGGCCACTCTCCTTGATCCACGGTACAAGGGTAAGGTTGCGGACCTTATGTTACCGTCGCAGAGGGAGCAGAGGATGAGACAACTCCGGGAGGCCTTGCAGAAAGGTCTGTGCAACGCGTTCCCAGAGACTGGGAGGTTACAAACTCCTGGTCCTGGACAACGAGTTGCTGAGGCTTCGGCCAGTCAAAGAAGGAGCGGTGGGGAAGGTGGCCGTCTGACCGATGCGTTCAGACAATTCTTTAGTCCGCAGTATGATCGGTTCCAGCAACCATCGCCAGCGTCTGATAAACATGGTGCAGGAATATCTAGGGGCAAGGTCAGACTTGGACACCTTCCCCACCGAAAATCCTCTGGCTTACTGGGTCTTGAGGATGGATCACTGGCCAGAGCTTGCACAGTATGCAATTGAGCTACTGGCCTGTCCTGCATCCAGCGTTCTTTCGGAACGCACATTCAGTGCTGCTGGAGGATTTGTCACGGATCACAGGGTGCGCCTGTCCACCGACTCGGTTGATCGACTGACTTTCATCAAGATGAACCAGTCTTGGATCACCACCAGCTACCACACACCTGATGCTGATATAACAGACTAATTGATTTTAACATGTCCCATCCCTTCAAGACTGATGCTGATGCTGAGTGCCTGTGCTGTTATGTTGACTGGCTATCCTCCTCCTCCGAGTCCTCAATGATACGATTGATGATGATAGCTTGGAAGATCATTTTTGTTTATGGGTGCCGCCACCAGTGGCTAAGGCCCAATTTTTCAGCCCCTGTTTTACAGGGGCGTGTAATTACAATTTTTTTAGCAATAATTTGCCATAGGGCTCATTGCTGTGCTCCAAGTACAGTATCTGTGAGGGGTTGGAGTGTTGTGGCACCAGTGCCTAAGGCCCAATTTTTCAGCCCCTGTTTAACAGGGGCGTGTCATTACAATTTTTGAAGCAATACTTTGCAACAGGGCTCATTGCTGTGCTCCAAGTACAGTATCTGTGAGGGGTTGTAGTGTTGTGCCACCAGTGCCTAAGGCCCAATTTTTCAGCCCCTGTTCAACAGGGGCATGCAATTACAATTCTTGATCTAATAATTCACAGCAGGGTCCATTGCTGCACCCACCAAGAGTAACTCTGAGGGCTTACAGTCTTGTGGCAACGCCACCACCACCACCACCACGAAAGGCCCAATTTTTCAGCCCCTGTTCAAAAGGGGCATGTAATTACAATTCTTGATCTAATAATTCACAGCAGGGCCCATTGCTGCACCCACCAAGAGTAACTGTCAGGGCTTACAGTGTTGTGGCACCAGCACCACCATCAAAGCCCCAATTTTTACTACCACTGTTCAACAATTATATGTAATTAAAATTCCTGATATAATAGTTGACAGCAGGGCGTTCCAGCACCAACCAAGAGTAACTGAGTGCTTACAGTGTTGTGCCAACACCAACAACTAAGGGGCCTATTTCTGCAGAGTATATACGGCAGGTCCCTACTTTCAAACATCCAACTTACAAACGACTCCTACTTGCAAACGAAAGAAGACAACAGGAAGTGAGAGGAAATCTACCCCTAGAAAGGAAAATTCTCTCCTGTAAGAATAAATATGGGAGAAAGGGGTCTCATCTGTACTGATGCTTTATCAGCAATCCTTGTTTCAAGAAAAACACCACATTTCAAAAACAGTTGTCATTGGGACGGAAAGTGAGGTGAAATGTTCTGAACAGGGGCACAGACAGCAAAACAAATGTTACAGGGGTGATAACCCTTACCTATGTTTCCCAAAAAGTTTAAAAATAGATTTTTGGGCTGGAGCTACACTTCAACAATGTACCTGTTCAAAATTACAAACAGATTCTACATAAGAACAAACCTACAGTCCCTGTCTTGTATGCACCGCCTGTATACGGCTGTTCAGAGTATATAGGGCCTTTTTTATTTTATGTGCGGGGTTCCCCTTAATATCCATACAAGACCCAAAGGGGCTGGTAATGGGCTGGGGTAGGGGGGGGGGGTCATGGGGTAGCTATGCCATTTTTCTTAAAGAATTTCATCCATATTACCGGGACCAGACATTACATTAAAGCCGCAAGCAGTTTTAAATGGCTTTTTTTTCCTTTAGAAGTGTCATTTTCTGCAGGGACAGTTCTAAACACGGGAAACACGTGGCACTTCACAGGCATACTTTAGACACCCCCCAGGTACGATATTTAAAGGAATATTTGACTTTTTTTTTTTCACTTTATGCATCATTAAAATGACTGCTCCCGAAAAACGACCGTTTTTAAAACTTCTTTTTGCATTGATACATGTCCCCTGGTGCACAACCCGGGTTCCCAAACCCTATTTATGACAATAACATGCATAATAGTTGTTATAATTAGCACTTTAGAATTCGAACGTTCGCATCCATTGTATTTAATAGGGTTCTAATGTTCGTTCGAACTTTCGGTCCGTTCGCGGGTTCTGGTGCGAACCGAACCCGGGGGTGTTCGGCTCATCACTAGTCCCTGGTTTTAAATGTCCAAGCAAATAGCCACACAGGCTTTGTCTCACCGCACAGGGGTTCACTCTCCCTAGACAGTCCACACAGGTCTGGGTCCAGGCATGAGCTAACATCTAATGAAGCTGGGAGTTCTTATAGAGGCCTAAATGAGCTGACAAGCTTCAGCTGGTCTCATCAACTCCCTGTCTGCACGACGCCCAGCCCTCTCCCTAGAGGTATGAGTCATCCATGAGCCCACTAGCCTTATACAACTCTCCACCTAGTTGCATAAGTCGGCGTAAAGCCTGAATCTGGGCGAAATATATCTACCCCCCTGGATGCAACCAGGTGACTTTACCTTCCTGCTGTCACACAGCTTTCATACTCATTATTCTGCAGTATATGCATTTTTTATCACTCTGAACCTGTTTTTCCTGAATTTTCAATTTTGCATCTGTTAAGTAAACTGCAAGTTAAATTTACTCTATTTCTGGTTATTTGCCGATTGCCTATTCTGTGAAAGCTTCAGTTGTGCTCAGTTGCATTCTCATGCTCCATATAATGATGTCCACTACAACATTTCTTGCCCCTAGCTCTCTGTGCTTATTTGTTTTCGAGAATAGCACCACAAGGTATAATTTGCAAGTACATCGCTATTGTCAGACATGTAGGTGCTTCTCCAATGACTGACTTCTGGAGGTCACTGAACAAGTCAGCCCTATGCTGCTTTTATCTAACAAGAGCACAGGAGCTGCCTGATAGTACTCACTTTATATGTGTTTCAAGGTTCAACATGAAGATTTATAATTTTAAGGAACAAGCTACAGGCTATTGTCTACTTTCATACCCCATCTATTATGACAAGTTTCTATTTGTCGTTCATCATTCACGTGATGCCAAAAAAGCAGTAGAGAAAATAAAAATCTTAATTCTAGGTTAATGACACACATGTGCTGCAGATGTAATAATTACTGTTGTGCTGTTAAAATACACCTGTTACAAACCTGTTACAAACCACTCAAACATAGCTGGCGAGAAACTGTGCTAGCAGAGGTTGTCTTCAGTAAAAAGTCAAGTAAAAGCAGGGCTTTTTTTCTCAGAGAATAGGTGCAGTAACTCCCCCCTTCTGAGTTCCCCCTTGTCTACGCACCCAACGCTCCTCTGAGCACCGTCCCTTGGTCCCACCCCCTACCCACCTCCCAGTACTGCCCCAAGTATCATTTTGTGGTGCTAAATAATTTGTATGGAATTTGCTCAATCTAATAACAAGAAAAGCAGTCAAATAGATCACCTGGAGCCAGCAACAATAGATCCCCCAGCAACAATAGATCCTTCACACAACAATAGACTCTCCCCAGCAACAATCGACCCCATCCCAGTAACAATAGGTCGCCTCAGCAGCAATAGGATCCCACCCTAGCAACAATAGATCACTAACACAACAATAGACTCCCCTAGCAACAATAGGTCCCCCCCAACAACAATAGGTCCCCCCAGCAACAATAGACCTCACCACAGCAACAATAGATCCCTCACACAACAATAGACACCCCCAGCAACAAAAGATCCACCCCAGCAACATTAGAACCCCCAGCAGCAACAACAGATCTCCCAGTAGCCAGCATCAATAGACCTATCAGCATACAGCAACAATAGACCTCTCCCTCTATAGTAGATTCCTACCAGCAACATAAGACCCTCCAGCAACAATAGACCCCCCACCAGCAAAAATAGATCCTCACACAAAAACAGATCCCCACCAGTGACAATAGATCCCCCAGCAGCCAGCATCAATAGACCCTTCAGCACACCCCACACCCCTTACATACATTTAGTGCTGGAGGTGCCGGAACTGCGTTCCCCCGCGTTCCCGCTGAAAAAAAGCCCTGAGTAAAAGTCAAGTAAAATAAAGGCAAGTTAACACCTTTTCAGAGTTTTTCTGTAAAAATTAAGCATGTTATCTCTGCCCCTCCTACTTTCACATTTTCTTTGTTGATCTGTGAGGGTTCCCATCACATTTATGGACCAATAGGTTTGGCACAACTGCCAACATTTTCCTATCTACAGTAAATGTTGAGGTTTGCATATGCTGTTGTAGCGGCCTCACCCCTCTCTCCCCTTCTCATTCTCGGCTTGTCTTTCTTTGTCTAGGGGTGTTAGTGCTGGGGGGAGGGATGAGATACACCACGGCCCATGTCCTCCATAGTGACGAGGTGAAAGCCAGAAAGATCAGGCTTTGTGTAGGTGTCCTAGAGTCAAGTCCTGTCCTTCGTCCTTGACTCCTTTGCTCCTAGTAACCAGAGTTCCACACAGTGAATAGGTCCAACACAGTTTTATTCTTCTCAGCGAATAAACACACAGCACGGTTAAGTTGGATTCTTTTGCAACAACTTAGTCTTAATGGGAATAGGTCGAGGCACAATCCTTTCCCTTCTCTTGCCAACCACTGTGGTATCACCAGTGGCGAATAGTCACTGCCACTGACTATGTGAAGTAGAACGTGAATTACCTTTGCTAGCACGGCCCCTGTCAGGGGAAGGATATCCGTCCAAGGGAGATACCGGAGGCCTCTCTGTCACCAGCGATGCTGCGCCGGACTCTCCAGAGAAGTTCTGCTCACCAGACCTCACAAACTCAGACACGGGCACCCAAGGAGTTAGGGCCCCCCTCGGATTCCTCCACCCTCATGGAACTCAGTCGAAGGTACTGAGCCCCAGGCATCCGCCATAGTACCTCACCCCAGGCTAAAGGTGCCTGAGATGGACTCCATCTCCGCTCCGGCCAGGTCAAGGGCACCTGGGCCCGGAACACCGGAACGCCAGCACCCAAGCTGAAGGTGCCTGGGTGCGGCCACGTCCTCCAACTCTGAACTCTGAACCCTGTGGAAAGGGCGTCCGCCCCTTTTATCCCCTCTCCCTTTGCGTCACAGCGGGTTCCCCGCCCCACTGTACCAGCTCCAGGGGAGGACAAAAAAGCACAGTCTTGCGGTGTGAGTTCACCTCCGGCCCCCGGCAACAACGCCACCTATAGGCCCAGGGAACCTCACACCACCAGAGTCCTCCAAGAACAGTAAAAGGGTCTCAGATTCCCTAGCAATCAGTGCATCTGGGTAACAATACCACCCAGATGCTTCCCCTAAATTCAAATACCCGCTACACTGTAATTTGGCTCTTTATATCTTTGGACCTTCTAATAATTTTCACAGGATGTTTTCACAGAAGGTAATCTCTGCCGTGTTTTTATCTCTAGCTCATGTCATTCTTTTCACTCTTTAAATCTGCTGACAAATGAACCAGCGCCATTTTGCAACACTGAGGTTCTCAATGTGCTAACATTTTGCCAAATTGCTAACACAGAAGATAGAGTTCACATGTTTTAAAAACTGGTAGCGAAGCTGGTATCATGTTAATTGTTATTTTCCACTCTTAGAAAATACACTACATTGTATTTAGTATCTGAGACACACTAGTAACCAGTACCATTGTGTTTGCCAAATTCTTATGACTGCTTTCATGCCTTCACAGTTATGATGAGGAAAATGGCATTCTATGTAGAAAAATAAAAATAAAATTACATATTGTAAGTGCATTAGTATATTGTGGAAAGCAGGGGTTCCTAAACCTTTCAATCTAAAGATTTAACTAAGAACATTGTTACCATGCTGGAACCCAGGAAAAGACAAAAATTACAGAAAAGCTGTACAAAGATGAATATCAATGGCCTTAAAAACTGATTCTCTCTTAAATGATTCATCCTCCTTTGTTAAATTTGTTTTGTTAAAAAATGCCTTTGTGTCTTGTTAAATTTAAGGTTTTAATTACTAAGAACTTCTCCATTAAACACATGTTGCCCCCAATTCGCCAATTCTGCAAGTTTTAGTAAAGCCAAGAGAAATAAAATCTAAGTTGTAATTTTTTTTTATAGTAGACACTTACAACTAATGTCTAATAAATGTACAATCTAGGTAATTTCCTTCCCTTCTATGATCCTTATACCTGTCTGTGCTGTCATTCTTGGTGTGCCATGACTTTATATTGATTTGGTGATTTTGTAATTGGACACAAAGTTAAGTAGCAACACACCCCAAACATGTTCACCAAGAAACACCGTTTTCATTCCTGACTTTTTTTTTTACTTCCATGACAGGCAAGCTAACACTTGTTTTTTTTTCTGAGAATAAAATATCTGACACTCATCCTAGGCTACACTGTCAGAGAATGTGCCAACGAGAGGACACATCCAGGTGGGTTTTTTTTGTGTGTAGTTGTCAGGAAAATTGAATTATTGAAAATTATCACTCTTGAGAAAAAAGGCCGTAACACTTTGTTTTTAATAAAGAAAAATAATTGTGGCTCTTTCTTCTGCTGCAACTCATGCTGTTTACAGTTTTTTTCTATCTCCAAAAGTTTTAATGTAATAGCAAAACAGTAAAAATAATAACAGCTGCTACAATACAAGCATAATGGAAAAATTAATGACATTA
Source organism: Rana muscosa (assembly GCA_029206835.1). Classification (NCBI taxonomy): domain Eukaryota; kingdom Metazoa; phylum Chordata; class Amphibia; order Anura; family Ranidae; genus Rana; species Rana muscosa. The sequence continues at coordinate 658,681,123 of CM055122.1, read as the reverse complement.
GTTTGACTAAAGTTCCTGCTTTTGCTTTTCTCTGTCGAAAACAATGACATTGAAAATAAATACTAGGCTATGAGGAGGTGTGTGGGATGGGGGGTGTTGAGTAAATTAATTGTAAGATTTTTTGCTTAAAAGCCAATAGAAAGTCTTTATAAATAGGTTACATAGTTACATAGTTAGTCAGGTTGAAAAAAGACACAAGTCCATCCAGTTCAATCATAAAAATATATATATATATATATCGTACAATCCCATATACCCAATTCTATACCCACAGTTGATCCAGAGGAAGGCAAAAAAAACCAGCAGAGCATGATCCAATTTGCTACAGCAGGGGAAACAATTCCTTCCTGATCCCCCGAGAGGCAATCGGATATTCCCCGGATCAACTTTACCTATAAATGTCAGTACCCAGTTATATTATGTACATTTAAGAAAAAATCCAGGCCCCTCTGCAGGGAGTCTATTCCACATTTTCACAGCTCTTACTGTGAAGAAACCTTTCCGTATTTGGAGGTGAAATCTCTTTTCCTCTAGACGCAAAGAGTGCCCCCTTGTCCTTTGTGTTGACCGTAAAGTGAATAATTCAACACCAAGTTCACTATATGGACCCCTTATATATTTGTACATGTTGATCATATCCCCCCTTAATCTCCTCTTCTCAAGAGTGAATAAATTCAGTTCCTCTAATCTTTCCTCATAGCTGAGCTCCTCCATGCCTCTTATCAGTTTGGTTGCCTTTCTCTGCACTTTCTCCAGTTCCCCGATATCCTTTTTGAGAACTGGGGCCCAAAACTGAACTTCATATTCCAGATGAGGTCTTACTAATGATTTGAACAGGGGCAAAATTATATCTCTCTCTCTGGAGACCATACCTCTCTTAATACAAGAAAGGACTTTGCTCGCTTTGGAAACCGCAGCTTGGCATTGCATGCCATTATTGAGCTTATAATCTACCAAAACCCCCAGATCCTTCTCCACTACGGATCCTCCCAGTTTTACTCCTCCTAGTATGTATGATGCATTCATATTCTTAGCCCCCAAGTGCATAACTTTACATTTATCAACATTAAACCTCATCTGCCACATAGTCGCCCAATTAGACAGAGCATTGAGGTCGGCTTGTAAATTGGCGACATCCTGTAAGGACGTTATTCCACTGCATAGCTTGGTGTCATCTGCAAAGACAGAAATGTTACTTTTGATCTCAGACCCAATATCATTTATAAACATATTAAAAAGTAAGGGTCCCAGCACTGAACCTTGGGGTACACCACTGATAACCTTAGACCATTCAGAGTAAGAATCATTAACCACTACTCTCTGAATTTTGTCTTTTAGCCAGTTTTCTATCCATTTACAAACTGATATTTCCAATCCTGTAGACTTTACCTTGCACATGAGCCGTGTGTGGGGAACTGTATCGAACGCTTTTGCAAAATCCAAGTATACCACATCCACAGCCACCCCTCTGTCCAAGGTCTTACTTACCTCTTCATAAAAATAAATCAGGTTTGTCTGACAACTTCTGTCTTTCATGAATCCATGCTGTCTGTTGCTTAAATAGTTTTTTTCCAGCAAGAACTCATCTATGTGGTCTTTTATTAATCTCACCAGTATCTTCCCAACTATGGAAGTTAAACTAAGAGGTCTATAGTTACTTGGTAAAGACTTAATTCCCTTTTTAAATATAGGCACCACATTGGCCCTGCGCCAATCCAGTGGTACTATTCCTGTCATTAATGAGTCCCTAAAAATTAAATACAATGGCTTTGAAATTACAGAGCTCAATTCTTTTAGGATCCATGGGTGTATGCCATCTGGTCCAGGTGCTTTATCCACCTTTATTCCATCTAAATATTTCTGGACCATATCACTTTTGAGCCATTGTGGATTTGGGGCTGTGTCACTACCACCCCCATTTTGGACATGAGCTCCCCCATGCTCCTTTGTATACACAGAACTGAAGAAAGTATTTAATAAATTAGCCTTCTCTTTGTCCCCAGTCACCCACTCTAGATTATTTTGTAAAGGGCCTACATGCTCAGACTTGACCTTTTTACTATTAATATATTTGAAGAATTTTTGGGGGTTTGTCCTACTATCTTTTGCAATCTGTCGTTCATTTTGAATTTTTGCATCCTTGATTTCCTTTTTACATATCCTGTTATATTCTTTGTAACATTTAAATGACACTAGTGTTCCCTCATTTTTATATTTTTTAAAAGCTCTTTTCTTATAGTTTATAGCTTTTTTAACTTTGGTAGTGAGCCACATAGGTTTTATTTTTAGCCTTTTAAACTTATTGCCCATGGGAATATACTTTGCAGTGAGTTCACAAACAGTCTTTTTGAAGAATTCCCATTTCCGTTCTGTGCCCATTGATACCAATATTCCCTCCCAGTCTAAGTCCTGGAGAGCAGCGCTCATCCTTGGAAAATTTGCTCTCTTGAAATTAAGTGTTTTTATCTTTCCCGTATGTGATTTCTGCCTACAACTAACATTAAATGAAATCATGTTATGGTCACTGCTACCCAGGTGTTCCTTTGCCTGAACATTAGTAATACGCTCTGCATGGTTTGAGATTACCAGGTCCAACAGAGCATCATTCCTAGTTGGGGCCTCAATAAACTGGACCATAAAATTGTCCTGCAATAGGTTTATAAATTTTTGCCCTTTAACTGTCCCAGCAGTTCCATTACTCCAGTCAATTTCTGGGTAGTTAAAATCCCCCATTATTATCACCGTCCCAGCCCTTGCAGCCCTTTCCATCTGTGCAAGGAGCTGAGTCTCCACCTCCTCATTAACATTGGGTGGTCTATAACAAACTCCAATGATTAGCTTTGAACTACGCACATCTGTATGCAGTTCCACCCATAATGCTTCAGACTCATCCCACTCTCCATCCACCAGGTCCTCTTTCACACTCGCTTTGAGATTACTTCTCACATAGAGACAGACCCCTCCACCTTTCCTTTTTACCCTGTCTTTCCGAAAGAGTGCATAGCCAGGAATATTAATAGCCCAGTCATGCGAGGAATGAAGCCAAGTTTCAGCAATACCGATTACATCATAGCTCTCCTCATGCACCAGAGCTTCCAACTCACCTATTTTGCTTGGCAGACTTCTGGCATTGGTGAACAGACACTTTAATGCATTAATATATTTTGACCGGTCACATACTATCCTCTTGGGTGTTCCCAGATTGCAACTAGGACTTGTAACTATACTTACCTTGGGTTTATGTGCTTTGGTTACCCTACCACTAATGCCCCTAATACTACCCTCTAGAATATGTTCCCCGCTGACTCTCACTATCTCTGGACCCTCAGGACCCAAGGTGTGGGGAGGTGCAGCGTGGTGCGGCGGTGGTAAACACTTAGAGTCCAGTTGCAGAGAACAGAACTTTTATTATTGTAGAATTCAATAATTCACAACAAGCTTGTCGGGAACTGTCAGGGATCTTGTGCAGCAAGTGCTCATTCTCGTGCAGCAAATGAGCTCCACACCCTGTGTGCTTGAGCTTTGAGGTGCACACCCTAATGCGAGCATAGAAGCCCAGGATGAGCAAGGACTAGAATATGCACATACTCTGTACACTGCACACCCCTGAGCTCCAGACTCTGTACACTGCACAGCCCTAAGCTCCGCACTCTGTACACTGTGCACCCCTGAGATTTGCACTCTGTACACTGCGAACCCCTGAGCTCCGCACTCTGTACACTGAGCACCCCTGAGCTCCACACCCTGTATGCTTGGGCTTTGAGATGCACACCCTAATTCAGCCTATGGTCACAAGCCAAAGATTAGCAAGGACTAGAATATGCACGCACTCTGTACACTGCACACCCTTGAGCTTCGCACTTTGTACACTGCTCACCCTTGAGCTCCGCACTTTGTACACTGCGCACCCCTGAGCTCCGCACTTTGTACACTGCGCACCCTGAGCTCTGCACCCTGTACACTGCGCGCTCCTGAGCGCCGCACTCTGTACACTGCACACCCCTGAGCTCTGCATTCTGTACACTGCGCACCCCTGAGTAGGGATGAGCTTCGAGTTCGAGTCGAACTCATGTTCGACTCGAACATTGCCTGTTCGCCCGTTCGCCGAACAGCGAACAAATTGGGGTGTTCGCGGCAAATTCGAAAAATCTATGGGAGAAATCTAAAGTGCTAATTATAAAGGCTAATATGCAAGTTATTGTCCTAAAAAGTGTTTGGGGGCCTGGGTCCTGCCCCAGGGGACATGTATCAATGCAAAAAGAAGTTTTAAAAACAGCCGTTTTTTCGGGAGCAGTGATTTTAATAATGCTTAAAATGAAAAAATAAAAGTGAAATATTCCTTTAAATTTCGTACCTGGGGGGTGTGTATGATATGCATGTAAAGTGGCGCATGTTTCCCGTGCTTAGAACTGTCCCTGCAAAAAATTTCATTTTTGAAAGAAAAAAATGCATTTAAAACTGACTCGCGGCTATTAATGAATTGTCGGCTCCCGGCAATACATACAAAAGTCATTGATAAAAAAAAAAAAAAAAGCGTGGGGGTTCCCCAGAATTCAATTACCAGGCCCTTCAGGTCTGGAATGGATATTAAGGGGAACCCCGCCGCAAATTTAAAAAAAAATTGACGTGGGGTTCCCCCAAATATCCATTCCAGGCCCTTCAGATCTGGCATGGATTTTAAGGGGAACTCCACCCCAAATTTAAAAAAAAAATGGCGTGGAGTCCCCCTAAAAATCCATACCAGACCCCTTATCTGAGCACGCAACCTGGCCGGCCGCAGGGGAAAAGGGGGGGACGAGAGAGCGGCCCCCCCCTCCCTCCTGAACCGTACCAAGCCACATGCCCTCAACATGGGGAGGATGTCCCCATGTTGATGGGGACAAGGGCCTCATCCCCACAACCCTTGCCCGGTGGTTGTGGGGGTCTGCGGGCAGGGGGCTTATCGGAATCTGGAAGACCCCTTTAACAAAGGGGACCCCCATATCCCGGCCCCCCCTATGTGAATTGGTAAGGGGTACATTGTACCCCTACCATTTCACGAAGAAAGCGTAAAAAAATGTTTAAAAAAACACACAAACACCTTGAAAAAGTCCTTTATTTAAAAAAAAAACAAAAAAACATTCCAGCGGTGAAATCCAGTGTCCCGCGGCGATCCCGATGTCCAGCGCTGTCCTTCATTGGTTGTGCCTGAGCGGACCTGATGGGGAACTCCCTCTCAGTATTTTAAATGTATAGACCCGCCCCTTCTAAAGTTCCCCATCAGGTCCGCTCAGCGGACCAGATGCGGAACATGAGAAGGGGCGGGTCTATACATGTATTACCACACTGAGAGAAGTTCCCCATCAGGTCCGCCTCCTCGGTATGTCGGACCCGCCTACGTCATTGGCTTGAGCGGGGAACTTCCTTCACTGTGTAAATTTAAATTTACATAGTGAAGGAAGTTCCCCGCTCAAGCCAATGACGTAGGCGGGTCCGACATACCGAGGGGGCGGACCTGATGGGGAACTGCTCTCACTTTGGTAATACATGTATAGACCCGCCCCTTCTCATGTTCTGCATCTGGGGAACTTTAGAAGGGGCGGGTCTATACATTTAAAACACTGAGAGGGAGTTCCCCATCAGGTCCGCTCAGGCACAACCAATGAAGGGCAGCGCTGGACATCGGGATCGCCGCGGGACACTGGATTTCACCGCTGGAATGTTTTGTTTTTTTTGTTTTTTTTTTATAAAGGACTTTTTCAAGGTGTTTGTGTGTTTTTTTTAAACATTTTTTTACGCTTTCTTCGTGAAATGGTAGGGGTACAATGTACCCCTTACCAATTCACATGGGGGGGGGGGCGGGATCTGGGGGTCCCCTTTGTTAAAGGGGTCTTCCAGATTCCGATAAGCCCCCCGCCCGCAGACCCCCACAACCACCGGGCAAGGGTTGTGGGGATGAGGCCCTTGCCCCCATCAACATGGGGACATCCTCCCCATGTTGAGGGTATGTGGCCTGGTACGGTTCAGGAGGGAGGGGGGCCGCTCTCTCGTCCCCCCCTTTTCCCCTGAGGCCGGCCAGGTTGCGTGCTCGGATAAGGGGTCTGGTATGGATTTTTAGGGGGACTCCACGCCATTTTTTTTTTAAATTTGGGGTGGAGTTCCCCTTAAAATCCATGCCAGATCTGAAGGGCCTGGAATGGATATTTGGGGGAACCCCACGTCAATTTTTTTTAAATTTGCGGCGGGGTTCCCCTTAATATCCATTCCAGACCTGAAGGGCCTGGTAATTGAATTCTGGGGAACCCCCACGCTTTTTTTTTTTTTTTATCAATGACTTTTGTATGTATTGCCGGGAGCCGACAATTCATTAATAGCCGCGAGTCAGTTTTAAATGCATTTTTTTCTTTCAAAAATGACATTTTTTGCAGGGACAGTTCTAAGCACGGGAAACATGCGCCACTTTACATGCATATCATACACACCCCCCAGGTACGAAATTTAAAGGAATATTTCACTTTTATTTTTTCATTTTAAGCATTATTAAAATCACTGCTCCCGAAAAAACGGCCGTTTTTAAAACTTCTTTTTGCATTGATACATGTCCCCTGGGGCAGGACCCGGGTCCCCAAACACTTTTTAGGACAATAACTTGCATATTAGCCTTTATAATTAACACTTTAGATTTCGAACGTTCGAGTCCATTGTATTTAATAGGGTTCTAAAGTTTACACGAACATTTTGTCTGTTCGCAGGTTCTGGTGCGAACCGAACAGGGGGGTGTTCGGCTCATCCCTGCCCCTGAGCTCCACACCCTGTGTGCTTGAGCTTTGAGGTGCACACCCTAATGGAACCTATGGTCATGAGCATAGAAGCCCAAGATGAGCAAGTAATAGAATACACATGCAAATGATGCATACGTGCGCACGCATCTACAGATTCTGTTGCCCAGCAGCCTATTTAAACAGAGTCTGCCAGGCTTCAGTGCTGGGTTGTCTTCAGCTTTTGTTCCTGTGTTCCTGATACTAATTCATGTCTTGAACCTTGTTCCTGACCCGGCTACATTTGACACCTCTCTCGGATCACTCCTGCCTGCTATATCTGCTGCTTGCTTATGTTACTGACTCCGGCTTGTATTTATGACAACGTCTCCACCTCCTAATTTGGTACATCACTGCCAGCACGTTACCGACTTCTGCCTGTTTCCAACCTTAAAACTGATCCTGATTCTGCACCTGTCTGCTTGGATCCCGCTGAACAAGGCTTTGTGACCAGACACCCTCATCATCTCGGGCTCCCCAATCAGGTAGGTGACAGGAACACTCACTGGATGTAACAGCAGTGTGTAAAGGAACAGTTCTCAAATGTGCCAACAGCACCTGTCTTGGAGGATACAATTTTCCCTGGCCAGTCCATACCCATATGGAGAGGTTTCCTTGAAGGATGGCATGTTTCTATCCTTTCCCTAATCGTCTGGAGACTCTCCCTGCCGCTAATCACTGTCCCTGCCAGACGGATGACCTGTCCTTTCACTACCCACACGCGAAATGCATGCCAAGTCTGGGAGCTGGCTCTACCAGACCCACCAGAGTCACATGGGGTGGCAGCATCCAAACATATAGCTTACTCAGTGACCCAGGAAACCATAGAGGAACCATGTACCCCCTGACTTCCTCTCCCTTTGCAATGCCGCTGCGGTTGAGACTAGAGAGTGCAAAATCTGGTGCAGCTCTGTATAGAAACCAATCAGCTTCCAGGTTTTTTATTTTCAAATCTTAACTAAACAAGCTGAAGTTAGAAGCTGATTGGCTACTATGCACAGCTTACCAGATGTTTCACTCTCAAACTTTCAGTAAATCAGCTCCAGTGTGTTTTGAATGCGGTGTGGGAAAAGCGCACGGAACACGGGTTTCCCACACCGCATTCTGGTGTGAAGGAACCCTTATAGCAGAACGAAAGTAATGCTGTAAAAAAATGCAGGGAGCTAAGGTTTTGACATACAAAAGCTGTTTTTTTTTAAACAGCGCACTGTACGTACCTTCTCATTCTGGGCATGCACAGAATAGACTGGGCGCTGGGGACAATGTAACTCCTGTGCGTGTGTGGAGAAGTTACAAAGTCAGTGGGCATTTTAAGGCTGAAAAGGAATGCCACGGAACCCAGAAAAACCTCTACAAATTTTTATTTCTCCTCACTTACTTTCTTGATGACCCCACAGAAAGTCAGAAAAGTATCATTACTGAAGATCCTGATAGAGGCTTTAACTCTTCCCAAGTCTGCCCAAAAATCTAAGAAATATATATTGGTAACAATTAATGTTGGGGCTAAGCCCACATACAGCATGCCTCCCACTGACTGGCAGTGATTAAAAAAATCAAACACAGACCATATTATTATTTTTGATATCTGCATAGCAAGATCAGCTAATTTGCAAATTATCAGCCATCCAAGTTTTTAAAAGCAAATATAATTTCTAAAACACAATTAGAAATCTAAACAACCCTGTCATTAGAAATAAAGTTTTTGTCTAGACTTGAGTTCTGTTTTATACGTCCTATTTTTATGATGATAAATGAGAACACTAGAACAAACATTTTTAGTTGCCATCTAATCGTGAAAGTAGATTCATCACTTTGTCTGGTTAAAGGATCACATATTTGTCATTCTTCAATGTTAGCAACCAACATAGGAAAATATAATCAGGTAAAAGTTGAAAAACTGCATAAGGATAAAAGAACTACAGTATTTAGTTAAGTGTGATGGAACACTTGAAGATTTAGCAGGACTGTCACGTACCTGATAGGAGACAGAAGCGATGAGGGTGGCTTCTCTTGTATCTCTGGCCCAAACATTGCCCAGGGACAGATGGAACATGAGTTGTTGATGGCAGACCCTTGGAATGCCACGATTCAACATGTAGAGATATGTGCATGTTTTCAAGCCAGCCAGCTAACAGAAATTGCCTGACAAGGACATACATTCACAGCACCAATCAGATTGATGGATGCTGTGAAAAGCAGAAGTAGGGAGCTTTTTTCTCCTGTGAGGCGCATTCTACTAACCCCTTCTGAGAAATCTTTTTAAAGGGTCCTTATGGCAGTAATATGTAGCAACCTCTAGTGTGCTAGAAGGATAGTGTTATGTTGTTTTTTTTTGAGAGTAGGTAAATTTCCAGGCTTGGCTTGGGTTGGGAGTGACTCAGAGCAGAGCTGGGTGACTCACAGGCAGCATCACCAAGACCTCACACTTCTTTCCAGAATGTTCTAGTGTTTTTTGGAAAGGGAGGTGGGGAGGTGGAGCTGCGGGTGTTCTGAGGAGCCCTGACCAATCCCCAATCTGGATTGGCAGGGGGCAGGCCTCCTTAAATACCAAATACCAAAGCCCAGCTGGGGAGGAGTTGTTCGAGTGGAAGCTGGAGATGGAGTATTAGGCTGTCCGGGCCTTTGAGGGAGCTCCCCAGTCTGGGGGGATGACCTTGGGTCTGGGGCTTGGCTGTGGACCCTTTTCATGACACATGGAGTTGTCTTGGACAGGTGGCATGAGAGCAAGAAAGGACAGCGGGAGAGCACTGCCAGGCAAAGTCTCCAGGAGAGGAACAACAGGTCGCAGCCAAGAGGGCCGGTGATTAACACAGTCGGTAGAGGACTGGGGAGGCGCGCCTGAGAGGACTGGGAGAGTGCAGTCTAAGATGGATGCAGAGCCAGAGAAGTGGACTGGGGTGTCACAGGCAGGGGAGAGAGGCAGCTGCAGCCATGATGGCTGGCAGGGCCTGAAGATGTGGTGCTGGGAGCAGTAGCCACGTAGACAGCTAGCACTAGGACTACCCACATACTTTTTTTACACCAAAGGAGCCTGCTATCCCTGCCTGCAAAGGGTATTCACATTAGGCCTGGCTGAGCCAATGTCAGGCCTAAAATATAGTGCTAGCTGGTCCAGAAAGTGAAAGCAAGTGATGTGCTGGAGGTATTGAGGAGAGAAGATAGAAGATGTATATACTAGAGCTGTATATAGTCTCAAGTCTCCGAATTGTTCCTAATCATCTGGGCATCTTATGAATATCCCTATCCCTAACCAAGTTTATTCCCCTTTAATAAAAATACCAAAAACAAGGTTCAAGGACTGGTTTTCTGCCTGACGGTTAATGAGGGTGCCTGGCTGGGCAGGGTGATAGACTGACTACTACACTCAGCAGCCCTCAAGAGGGTACCGCTACATTTGGGGGGCTCGATATGGGATGTCTATTCACAGGTAACCTGCCAGCCATTGCCCGCAGCAACCAAAGTTGACAGAGCCGGGGGAACTGCCTGTCAAGTTATTGCTGCCTGCTTACCCAGTTGCCCAACCGCGGCTGGGATGGACACATACTTTAGATCGGCAATTCTGTAACTTTTTACCATGTGCTGTCACCCGTGGCAACCACGGCGGGCGATCGCGCCCATGAATTACGAATATGTCCAGCGATCTGCTATTGCTGGACATCTTGAACTTTTGGTCCAAACTCCTGCTTTGAACAGTAAAGTGTGCCTGGAGATGTCTACTGTTGCCTGGGGTGATCGGGGTAAGCCTGCGAGTACCTGTGGGTGGGACTGTGCAAAAAGTGTTCCCTTCAACTTATAAAATCGGGGAATGCAGTATGTTGTTTATGTATAGCAAGTATCAGAGAGGCTGAAACTAAACCATAAGAACTAAACCCGTTTGGGAACATCTTTTCAAACTGTAGTTTTGCAGTTAGCTGTGGCCTGAAGGCTTGTTATTAATATAAGTACATACATAGGTATATGGCCATATATCTGTGTGGTTCATCGTCATACATTGCACATGGTATTGTGTAATAGAGAAAGATAGATATGAAAGAGAAAAACAAAGAGAGGGGGGTGGAGTGAATTATAAATCGGTATCGTTTGTTGTCATCTTACTTCAACCATATAAGAAAATTCAAACTACACATCAACATTAGGTATTTAATATTGTGTCTTCATATTCCTGGGAGTAACGAAATATGAACCAAGGCTGCCATGTTTTTTGGAAAGCTTAGACTCTGCCATTGTCTTGAGCCATGGTGTCCTCCATCTCACATACGTCTCTGACTTTCTTTAGCCAATCTGCGATGGAGGGCACCCTGGTGGTCCTCCAATGTAGTGGTATCAATGACCTGGCCGCATTAAGTAGGTGTTTGGATAACAATTTTTTATATTTTGTGAGAGTGAAGTGATTAATGTGTAACAAGCAACAAGCTGCGTTCAGTGATAATTTGGTCTCCGTTATTTTTTGGATCAGTTTTCTAACATTATCCCAGAAGGGAGTGATCAATTGGCATTGCCACCAAATGTGGAGCAATGTGCCCTTTTCTGTTTGGCATCTCCAGCATGTCTGGGATTTTTGAGGATCCCATTTATGGAGTTTGTCAGGTGTGTTTACCAATGTGTTAGCAGCTTGTAACCCGTTTCCTGGATCTTTGAGCTTAAGGAACCTTTATGTGCTAGGATGCAGGCATACCTCCATTGTTTGTCTGTGATTTCCTCCTGTAGCTCCTCCGAACATCTCCTCCTGTACCCGTCCGTTCCTCCGCTTCCGGACAGTTGTAACCATTTATATGAGATTGATGTGGCTTTGGCTAGAGGTGCCTCATCAAGACATGCTGACTCCAAGTTAGTTAGGGGTCTGTGGAAATCTGCTGTGTGTTCCTGTGTAGTCAAATAACTGCGTAGTTGAAAGTACGACCACCACCGTAGTTGTGGAAGACTGTTGCCTATTTTCAATGCGGAAAGATCCTTAAATTTGCCTTCTGTATAACAGTCACCCGCAAGCAGTGGGGTATCACCTTGTGTAGCTTGGAACAGAACGCCTGCTGGAAAGGCCGTATTGTCGTTTAGAAGAGTCAGTGGGCTGAGGGGGGTAGTGACAGTTCTACGTTTGGCGATGTAACTTAATATTTCTAAAGTGTTGCCCGTGATGGGATGGCTACGTTGGTTAAGTGAGTTGTCAGTTCTTGGATTCCACGGGGGAGAATCTCAGCGGTTTTGCGTATAGGTATTCCTCCAGTGTTATCCAGTCTTTTGACTGTCTATGACAATGCCAGTCAATTATCCTAGCTAAGTGCGACGCGTAATAGTAGTGCTTGAAGTTCGGTAGCCCAATCCCACCCACCTCTTTAGGTCTGGTTAATCACAGTAATTTTATGCTGATTCCATAGGAATTTCAGTAGAATGGAGTTGAGCATTTTAAAGAAGTTTGGAAATATTTTTATGGGTAGGGTCCTCAACAGATAAAGAAGCTTGGGTAAAATAACCATTTTAACTATAGCCGCTCGTCTGAACCAGGAGAAGTAACCCGTCTGCCATCTTGTAATGTCGTCTGTACAATTTTTTAAAAGGGGTGGCAAGTTATATTCGAAAAAAATTAGTATTTGTGGAGTTAGCCAGGTGCCCAGGTATTTAATGGCTCTGTCATCCCATCTAAAGTTTGAGTTAGCTTTAGTCCGTCTCAGCAGATCAGTCGGTAGCCAGAGGTTTATAGCCTCTGATTTTGTGTAATTTATTTTCAGGTTGGAGATGTAGCCGTATTGAGTGAATTCGGTCAAAAGGTTGGGGATACTGTCTGTTGGGTTGGTTAAGAAAAAAAAGGAGGTCATCTGCCTACGCCACCAGTTTGAACTCCCTGCTCTGGATTTTGAATCCTGTGATCAGGGCCGCCATCAGGAATTTTGGGGCCCCTTACACAGCTTCAGGCATGGGCACCCTGGAGCAGAGGAGAACCAGGGGGGTGTGCTGCCGCCGCAAATTGAGAAGTGGGGGGGGCTGCCGCAAATTGAGAAGCGGTGGGTGCTACGAATTGAAAAGCGGGGGGTGCTGCCGCCGCAAATTGTTGAGGTCGGGGGGGCTTTGGGTGCTGACGAACACAGAAAAAGAAGAACAAAAAAAGGGGGTTGCCATCCGGGGCCCTGGGGACCTCCGGGCCTCTGGGGACCTCTGGGCCCCTTACAAAAAAAATTATATATAAAAATAAAAAAAAAACATAAATAAATAAAAAAAAAATGAAATAAAAAAATTTATAAAAAAAATACAAAAAAGGGGGGTTGACATTTGGGGCCCTGGGGAACTCCGGGCCCCTTTGGACCTCTGGGCCCCCTACAAAAAAAGGGGGGGCATTCGTGCCCCTGGGGAACTCCGGGCCCCTTACAGGTGTACTGCCTGTACCCCCCTGATGGCGGCCCTGCCTGTGATTGCCTTATTCAGTTGAACTACTCTTATGAAAGGTTCAAGGGATAAAATGAACAGCAGCGGGGACAGGGGGCAGCCTTGTCTAGTGCCGTTCCTTATGTTGACTTTTTCAGGAGAAGGCCCTCGATGTCCCTGTCATGCATCGCCTGAATGAGAAGCAGGGCTTTGGTTACATTGTCCTTTGCTACCCTTCCGGGTAGGAAGCCCACCTGTTCCATATCTATCAGGTCTGGTAGAAGAGAACCCAGGCGTAGTGCAAGGATTTTTGCGAAAAGTTTTGCGTCTAGATTTAGTAAGGAAATGGGTCGGTAACTGGCACAGTCCGTGAGGGTCTTTGCCAGGCTTGGGGATCACCGCTATATGTGCGGATAGGAAATCTGAAGTTATTTCTCTGGGGGTAGACATGGAGTTCAAGGTAAGTATGTTAGAGAAGGTTTTGTAATAAATAGCTGAATAGCCATCCGGGCCAGGGCTTTTCTCAGTCTTCAGTAATTTAATGACATGTTTGATTTCCAGTGAGGTTATTGAAGTTTCTAAAAGGGATGCGTCTAGGTCTTTCAGTCTTGGGAGCCCACTTTTAGTCAGGTAGTCTTGTATAATTTGTGTCCTATCCCCTTCCGCGTCCTTAGGTTTGTGTTGGGGTGGTAGGTTATAAAGCTTAGTGTAATACTCATGGAAATGTGCAGCTATCGCTTCTGTGGTCACTTCCACTTTACCATTCCCCTTTTTGATCCCTGCAATGTCATTGGCACATGTGTATTCTTTTAAAGCTCTGGCTAGGAATTTACCCGGTTTATTGCCTGATTCGTAATACAATTTCTTTCTGAAGAACAGCATACGTTTAGATTTAGAGTCAAGTATGTGTTGTAGTTCTTTCCTAGCTTCAAGTAATTTTTCAGCTGATTGTATCGAGAGTGAATGTTTATGTAGGGATTCCAGAGTGTGTATTTGTGCCGTTAGTTTACCGATTTCTTTCTCCCTTTCACTTTTGCATTTAGAGCCCATTCTGATCAGTTCTCCCCTGATGGCACATTTATGGGCTTCCCAGACCATAAGGGGATCTGCACCGGGTGTTGAGTTATGGCTAAAAAATTCCTTCAGTGTGGTGGTGAAAGAGGGTAAAAGGTTTGGGTCAGTCAGGAGGGATGCGTTAAGTCTTCATGTTGGTTGTCTGGGTGGTGGGGTCAGGAGGTCCAGTCTTAGCAAGATAGGCGAGTGGTCCGAGATCGATTGGATCCCGATGTGAGCTGCTTCGACTGAGGATAAATTCCTCTGAGAGATAAAGAGGTAGTCCAGACGTGCGTATCTGGTGTGTGGGACCGAGTAGTGTGTGAAGTCCCGTCCATCTGGATTGAGAAAGCGCCATGTGTCAGTCAGGTGTAGAGTTTGTAATGAGGATTTTATTTTCTTAAGTATTCTATAGGTAATGCATGATCTGCCATTGGAGGTGTCCATCAAGGGGTTGAGCGGAAGGTTAAAATCCCCACCAAGTATAAGGCAGCCGGATGAAAACCCTTGGAGTTCTTTAGTAAGTTGCTGACAGAACGTTGCATGCGCCCTGTTTGGAAAATACACCTTTGCTAGAGTCACTGGAGTGGCCCCATATGTCCCCTTTAGAAATATGAATCTGCCTCCCAGGTCAATCGTTTGTTCTAGAAGCTGAAAAGGGGCATCCTTACTCACTAAGATTGAGACCCCTTTTGACTTGGAATCGTTGTTGGTGGCATGGAAGGCCCTCGTGAAGTATGGACTAGTAAGTTTAGGTGCATTCTGTGTTTTAAAATGTGTCTCCTGGAGAAACACAAAATGGGGCCTACCTATTTTAAGCTCACGTAGTAAGGTGGCGACGTTCCGGAATCTTCAGACCTCTGATATTATGCAATATCACTGGCGTGGTGTGTCCCAGTGAGGATTAGGCCATCGGTGCAGTACAGGAGGAGATGCTCCACAGATCCAACTGCAGGAAACAGATCTGGAAACAGATCTGATAGATGTGTATTAGTACCAATGCAATAAACAAATTTAATCAAACGTTTTTAACTAGTCTCCAAAACATAAAATGGGGGTCAAAAATGGGAAACAGAGAAAATAATAGAGGAGGTAGAGATTGAGAGATAAGTAGAGGGAGAATCTATATAAATGTAGAGGAAGTAATTGTATGTTAGTGGTACAACTCCCGAGTGGAACCAGCCCACTCAGGAGTGGGCACCTCTTTTCAACCCGCATTTCAATGCGTGAGTAGGACTGTTGGGATGTAAAGGGTACTAACCCCCCTACTGACAGAAAGTGATGTAAATGTGTAGATAGTTGTAAGGACAGGATATTGGTGAGTTTTCTTGTCGTTACAGGATTTTTTTGGATGGGACAGCTGTCCATCGATCTCTGACTGGAGTCAAAATCCTGCGAGCAGAGTATTTCTCTTGAGTGGGAAGTGCTCTGGTTCAAAATGTGATGTTGCTGTTAGCTACAGGGACCTGTAGTTAGGTGTATAGTGTAATGTATATGCTGTAAATACTGAAAAAATAAATATATATATATATATCACTTTATTTTTATACATATTTATTTGTGCATAGCCACGTCCCAGTTTATTTTCTTTTGCCCTTCCAAAACTGTATATTTTATGAGATGCCCTTGCATTTTTGTAAATTCCCAGCTAAGGGACTAGCAGTGTTGCACCCTCTGGTGTGATAGAAATATAGTGTTATGTTTTTTTTTGAGAGTAGGTCAATTTCCAGGCTTGGCTGACAACCAAGCCTGCGTGTGTTTTGATCTGGGTTGGGAGTGACTCAGAGCAGAGCTAGGTGACTCACAGGCAGCATCACCAAGACCTCCCAGTTCTTTCCAGAATGCTCTAGTGTTTTCTGGAAAGGAAGAAGGGGTGGTGGCACTGCTTGGGGTGTTCTGAGGAGCCCTGACCAATCCCCAATCTGGATTGGCTCGGCCTATTGTAATATGACGGCCGAGTGGGAGCCCTTTTATTCTGGGAGGACGTCATATGACGTCCTCCTAGGATTGTGCCCTACGGGCCACACACTCCGGGGCCATCTGTCACCCGCTGTATCCACTGGACACATCGGATGACAGCTCACGGTACCAGCCCACTGCCGGTACTATGTGTTTGCTGTGGCCAATCACAGTAGATGACATGACAATTGTACAAAATTAATGGCTTTGATTCATGACATTTATTGTGTACTATTGTGATGAGCTCTGTGATTGGTCACAGTGATCACATGAAACAGACAGAGCCAATCACAGTACACCTGTACCATGTGATTAACTGTGGTCAATTACAGCTGATCACAATAGTAAACACTAAATGAATAGTTTTCATTCAGAGTGCACTTATAAGCAATCATAGTGTGTGAAAATAAAAATCCAGATCCCCTCCCCAGAGTATTACAGTGTTACTATGGTAACACTGTATTGCTCTGGTCACTGTATGTAAAAAAAAAAAAAAATGTAATAAAAAATAAACCTTTTTATTAAAAATTGAAAAAATTATTAAAATGTTTTTCTTTTTTTACATACTGTCACCAGTCAGTGTCCCTGATCACCCCCACACCAGTTATATGATTACACTGAACTGCACTAGTGACAGTATGTAAGAAATTAAAAAAAAATACTTATTTTTTTATTTCTTCATATTCTAAAACATTGTGACAAAAAATTACAACTTTAAAAAACTCACTATGCTTCTTAATAAATACATTGGCCTGTCTAGTTTCCAAAAAGGGGTAATTTAGGGATTTTTGTGTCTTGGCATTTTTGGGCCTTAAGAAATTAGTTTCAGATATGTATACCTTTGTTTGTAGACTCTATAACTTTCCTACAGACTAAATAATATACACTGATTTGGGTTGTTTTCACCAAAGAAGTGTAGGAGAATACAGTTTGGCCCAAATTTAAGAAGAAAGATTATTTATTTGCACATTTTTCAAAATGTTCAGTCTCTTTCAGTTTATTTAGCAAAAAAAAATAAAAGACCCAAAAGAAAACTCTATTTGTCTGAAAATTTAAAAAAAAAAATGTCACATGGGTACAGTCTTGAATGACCGGGCAATTGTCACTCAAAGTGTGACAGCACTGAAAGCTGAAAACTGGTCTGGGCAGGAATGGGGTAAAAGTCTTCGGTATTGAAGTGGTTAAATAAGTTA
This sequence comes from Rana muscosa, assembly GCA_029206835.1. NCBI lineage: Eukaryota > Metazoa > Chordata > Amphibia > Anura > Ranidae > Rana > Rana muscosa. The sequence goes on along the minus strand of CM055122.1, from coordinate 658,663,767 downwards.
AAACAATACACCTTCTACAGTACCAGTATCTAGGAGTAGCCTGCCCTGAATTAGATTTTTCTCGTTAAATACATTTTTACTGGCTTGCTCTTGTGTCAAGAAACTCTGCATCACCACATTCTTTCACAGGATTCTATCTTCAGTCATGTTTTTATACAGACTATATTTGTCAGTAATGTCTGAACATGGGATACAGGGCAAACATTAAACATTAACATGGTGAGAAATTTTATATACCATTCCTGGGCAATTAAAAAAAAAGAGTAAAAATAAAACATTAATAATAAAGAACAACGGTTTGTGTATTATTCAGTCAGGACTAGGTTGTCAAAATACAGCTCTGCTGATAAAAAGAACCTGATTTATTGGAGTAAATAACAAAAAAGATGAAGTTAATCCTCCCAAATGGCAGACACTTGGCCCTTTTGAAAATATGGATAATGTGGTAAAGTACTGGATGTGGTTGAGGCTGAGATAGTAGTATAGTAATTTATTCATTATCCTTTGTACCTGCTGGAATTTTCATTGCTAAGCCTCAGGTGTCCGTACTGTGTTCTGTTATGGAGGCCCTAGGTCTTTTCTTTTTACGTCTAAAAATATTGGATCAAGTAATGCTTTATGTATACTAATTACTAGAAGGATACTTTTACATACGCTATATGTTAACTCAATATGGAAAATAATGTGTATGTCTACAAACATCAGTATTCAATTATTTCACCTTTTTGCAATTTTACTTTTAAAAATAAAACTGTAGTACTCCCCTACATGCACTACAGAATCTCTAAATTGTCCACAACAGTGTTTCCTAAACAATGGTTTTGGACCCAAACTGGGTCATGGACATGTTTGAGAGTGTCCAAGCGAGAAATCATCAGATCACTGGCGAGTGATAGCACAGTGACCATGATTGACAGCGCAAACATGTAAGGGGTGCTAGAGTGCCCTGTACACACGACCGGGAATCCCATCTTATTGAAAACCGTTGGTTTTCCCGACGGGATTCCTGCCAAGCTTGCCTTGAAAAGCCATGTATACACACGTCCACACAAAAGACCCGCCGTTCTTTTGAATGGCAAGAAGGCAGTGACGTCTAAGACAACGACGAGCCGCCTAAATTACGTTCTATGCTACCGCGCATGCGTCGAATTGTTATCGAGCATGCACGGTTTATTTCCCCTTCAGGTAAGCATACAGACGACTGGTTTTCTCGGCAGGAAACACTCTGCCGGGAATCCTGACGGGAAAATAGAGAGCAGGTTCTCTATTTTTTTCCGGCAGTTTTCCTGTCGGGAAAACTGCTAGGGAGCATACACACGGCCGGGATTCCCGGCCAAAACCGGTCGTGTGTACAGGGCTTGAGAGTGAGGTTGATGGGAAAAGGCCTTACTAAAGCTTACAAAATTTGGAAGAGTGGCCACAATATGTTCTATGTGGGGACGTTCTTAGTAATGAAAGCCTTAAATTTAACAAGCTGAAAGGTCACTTTTTAACAAACTCACAGCATGAAAAAAAATAAATCGAAGGAATGCTTCCATGGCAAGGAGAATACTGTACTTCAGTAGCTAACAAACAACATTCCACCAGATTAGCTAGGTTCTGCAGTAGTTTTCATCTGCCTGTCCCTGTATAATGTATGTTGTATACAGAGCTGCATTATTTACTTTTGTATAATTTTTGCTTACTATACACTTATTTACATATACCAGTAAGTACATTACTATTTTATTTAACTTTGTATGGTTTTGCAGACATTTTTGTAAAAATTCTCTTCCTAGGTCCCAGTACAGTATAAATTTTCTTATTTGGATACCTTATGTTCAAAATGAGTCCCTGGACCTTTCATTTGTAGATACCTTTGTAGTGCTTACCCCTGCAGGAGCTGCTGGGGATGATGGGTTCTCTGTTCTGCCACATCTCCTAAACCTGCTCAGTCCCCGCTGGTTATAGGTTGCGCTCAAACAATGTATAAATTATACGACAGGCAGATGATAGTCTAGATACTGTACTAGGTAGATGGTCACTAACTCATGAAATTGCAATCAGTAGAACTGCAGCAACGTTAAATGTAACCATAGCTAATGTATCTAGAGTTTAAAGTGGAGCTCCGTTTGAAAAAAAAAAAAAGTCAGCAGCTCCAAATACTGTAGCTGGTGACTTTTAATACAAGGACATTTACCTGTCCAGGGATCCCACAATGTCGACACCCCAAGCCAATTCGTCCATTGGCTTTGGGTGCAGGCGCTGGCATTGCAAGTAAGGGAAGCCTGAAGGCTTCACTGCCGGTTTCCTACTGCCCCATGCATCAGTCATGCTGTCCTTTCTAAATAGTCCCACCATCTTCTGGGACAAACACAGGTACCAGAAGGCAGCAGGGGGAAGGAAGAGGGGCCGGATATGTCATTGATTGCTGTGCAGCGATCTTACCCAGAAGTGGGAGTGGCTACCTGTCAAAACCAGGTACCTGCTCCCCCCAAAAAAGTGCCAAATGTGGCAGTAGGGGGGAAACAGGCAGAGCTTATCCTTTTGGGTGGAGTTCCGCTTTAAGTAATGGCATAAACTAACTCCAAAAAATAAAGGGCCCTTGCGTGTACACTATGTATACAACTTCAATAGCGGGTGGGCGTATGTGTTGCTGACCCCTGAAGGTGTCTGAAAGTACCTGGTGCCCAACTGTCAGCATTGGCTGGCTTACATTGAGGCCCTTCTGTAGGTGGTGCACTTTCTTATTAAGAAAGAGTGCTACGTGAGATCATTCCCTATTTCATTAACTATGTGTGGTAAGAGTAAAAGGGGCCTTTTCCTGCCTCCAGGGGAGGGCTGGCAGCCTTAGGCCTGGGGGGCAAGTCCAGTCAAGTGGCCCTTTGAACCACTGAATAAGCTCACCATCCCCCGTGCCCATCAGCGCAACCTCACCAGTGCCCATCAGCGCAGCCTCACCAGTGCCCATCAGCGCAGTCTATTCAGTGCAAGGGGATTAGAGAGGAGAGCAGCCGGATTACACAGAGCGGAGATCTCCCACTTACCCAGCGTGGCCGCTCCCATGATGGACGTCATCAATGTGCTGTCTATCATAAGAGCCAGTCCAGGAGGCAGGACTTTGTATGACAGTGGCCGCCAGGTAAGTGGGAGATCCCCACTCTGTGAAATCTGGTGGCGCTCCCCCTCTGAGGCAGCCCAATGGGCACAGACCCTGGGCGCCCTCCCACTGCCCCATCCCGCGGTGCATCCGCTCCCAATTGGCCCTGCAGGGACAAAACGGGGACAGACTTGGTCCAGGGACAGTGTCCTCAGTCCGGGGACTGTCCCTGGAAACCGGTCACAGGTCAGTGGCCAGCAGGACCCACAGATCAATGGCCAGCAGGACCCACAGGTCAGTGGCCAGCAGGACCCACAGGTCCGTGGCCAGCTCCCAGCAGGACCCACACATGTGGGTCCTGCTGGGAGCTGCCTGTGCACCTGGGGGGTCCTGCTGGCTATGGACCTGTGGGTCCTGCTGGCCGCTGGCCATGGCCTGTGGGTCCTGCTGGCCATGGCCAGCTCCCAGCAGGGCCCAAAGTGTTGAGGGCGATTTTTAGGTTACTGGGTGGGCACTGGCCTGGGGCAGGGTAAATAGGGTGTATGGGGGGGTAGATGGGGGGGTAGATGAGATGTGGGGTTCAGCTGCGGGTGTCAGTGTCTCTCACCTCAGTGATGGCAGCTGCCCTTGCCAGTACCAGCTCAGCAGGTCCTTGCATGGTCTCCTCCAATCCTGGGGGTGTGAAATTATGCTCCTGTCCTGGGGTCAAGTAAACTTGCAGCCCAAGCCAGTCATGTGGGTCCCAACTCCCTGGCAGACCTAGCTGCCCAGGAGTGGACTGACAACACCCAGGGCCCCCAGACCAAATAAAGCAAGGGCCCCCTGTCAGGCCCTGCCCATGACCCATTCCTGGCCCTATCATGACCCCTATCATGACCCACCCCTGGCCCCTCCCCTTCAATTTGTACAAAGTACTACCTTTTAAAAAAAAAGAAATACTGTTTAACAACAGAGTCTAATGGGACCTGGAGGGGGGTCTTTTTCTTACAGTGTCCCATGGACAGTCTGTTAGAAAGTGTCCCCTCCAGGCCCCATGCCCCAACCTCTCACAAAGTAGAAATAAAATTGTAGCACTACTCTTACCTTAACTATGGGTGCTGTAGCTGTGGCTGGCTCCCGCATCCTCTGTGGCTGGTTCCTGTGGGTGGCTAGCTGGCACCTGTTGGTGGCTGGCCGGCACCCTGCTGTGGCTGGTGGGATCCCTGGTGTGGGTGGGTAACCGTGGGTGGCTGGCATCCTGCTGTGGATAGTCACCGTGGCTGGTTTGCTCCTGTCGGTGGCTGGCTGGCTCCCTGCTGTGGGTGGGTCACCGTGTCTGTCTGGCTCCTGTGGCTGGTTTGCTGGCACCCTGTTGTGGCTGGCTGGTTTCCTGGTGTGGTGGGTCACCGTGGGTGGCTGGCTGGCACCCTGGCCCTGCTGTGGATGAGTCCCCATGGGTGGCTGGCACCCTGGCCCTGCTGTGGGTGGGTCACCGTGGGTGGCTGGCTTCTGTGGGTGGCTGCCTGGCACCCTGCTGTTGGTGGGTGGGTAGGTGGCTGGCTGACACGGTGCAGCCTGCTGTGGGTGACTGGCCTGGCTCCCTGCTGTGGGTCAGTGGGTGGGTCAGTGGCTGGATTGCACAGTGCACCCTGCTGTGGGTGGCTGGCCTGGCTCCCTGCTGTGGGTCAGTGGCTGGCTTGCACGGTGCATCCTGCTGTGGCTGGGTGGCTGGCCTGGCTCCCTGCTGTATGTCAGAGGGTGGGTGGCTGGCTGGCTGGCACAGTGCACCCTGCTGCAGGTGGCTGGCCTGGCTCCCTGCTGTGGCTGACAGAGAGGGGGTGGGCTGACAGAGGTGGGTGGGCTGACAGAGGGGGATGAGCTAAAAGAGGGGGGGTGGACTGACAGGGGGGGGTGGACTGACAGAGGGGAGCTGATAGAGGAGGGGTGGGCTAAGAGGAGGGGTGGGCTAATATTGGGGGTGGGCGGTGGGCTGACAGAAGAGGCGTGGGCTGAGAGTGGGAGTGGGCTGACAGAGGAGGGCTGATGGGGTGGGCTGACAGAGGGGGTGGGCTGAGAGGGGGGTTGGCTGACAGAGGGGGGTGGGCGGTGGGCTGACAGACGAGGGGTGGGCTGAGAGTGGGGGTGGGCTGATAGAGGAGGGCTAATGGGGTTGGGCTGACAGAGGTGGGTGGGCTGACAGAGGGGGGCTGACAGAGGGGGATGAGCTGACAGAGGGGGGGTGGACTGACAGAGGGGGGGTGGACTGACAGAGGGGAGCTGATAGAGGAGGGGTGGGCTAAGAGGAGGGTGGGCTAAGAGGGGGGGTGGGCGGTGGGCTGACAGAAGGGGGGTGGGCTGAGAGTGGGGGTGGGCTGACAGAGGAGGGCTGATGGGGTGGGCTGACAGAGGGGGTGGGCTGAGAGGGGGGGTTGGCTGACAGAGGAGGGCTGACGGGGGTGGGATGACAGAGGGGGGGTGGGCTGACAGAGAGGAGGTGGGTTGACAGAGAGGGGGCTGGGGGAGGGACGCTGACAAAGAGGGGGTAGATGAGACTGAGAGACCTCAGAAACACACAGCGCCCCAGGCAGAGAGGCGGGACTCCAGCAAGTGGTCACGACCAGCCCTGCTTGGCCGCATCCACACGTGACCAGCTCTGCCGATCCATTTGCAGGGCGCTCGCAACACAAATGCCCTGTGATTGGCCAAACAGGGTCATGTGCGGCCGCATGCTGTGGAATTCTGGGACTTGTAGTCATGATGCGAGGCTCACATCATGACTACAAGTCCCAGAATTCCACAGCGTGCGGCCGCACATGACCCTGTTCGGCCAATCACAGGACGCTTGTGTGGCCTGCCACCAACAAGTCCCAGAATGCCACAGCATGCGACCGTGCATCTGGCCGACTTCATCAAAAAAAAAAAGCGGCAGCGAGGGCCACGGCCGTTTTGCATATAAGTCGGGACGGCATGGGGGAAATCTCCACCTTGCACCCCAACCCAGCCCGCCCCTGCCTGCCTCTGAGCATGGTGTTTAACCATAAAGAACCAGCACATCTATTGCTGGTGGGGGGAGATCATAAGCTCAATAATAACATGCAATGCCAAGCTGCAGTTTCCAAAGCGAGCAAAGTCCTTTCTTGTATTAAGAGAGGTATGGACTCCAGAGAGAGAGATATATCATTTTGCCCCTGTTGAAATCATTAGTAAGACCTCATCTGAAATATGCAGTTCAGTTTTGGGCACCGGTTCTGAAAAAGGATATTGGGGAGCTGGAGAAAGTGCAGAGAAGGGATACCAAACTGATAAGAGGCATGGAGGAGCTCAGCTATGAGGAAAGATTAGAGGAACTGAATTTATTCACTCGTGAGAAGAGGAGAATATAGTGAACTTGGTGTTGAGTTATTCACTTTACAGTCAACACAAAGGACAAGGGGGCACTCTTTACGTCTAGAGGAAAAGAGATTTCATCTCCAAATACGGAAAGGTTTCTTTACAGTGAGGCCTAGTACACACGGGCGAGATTCTCGTCAGGAAAAAAACGTCGTTTTTCCTGAAGAGAATCTTGACAAGAAACTTGTCCCGGCCAAGTGTACACACACGTACGATTCAAAAGAACTGCCGTTCTTTTGAATGGCACGAACGCGGTGACGTCATCGACTACAACGAGCGTGCGCTCGTCACATTCGGTGCCGTCGCCGCCATCTTGCTACACCATATGCCTAGGAAGCTGCCGCGCATGCGTCAAAGTTATTTTGAGCATGCGTGGGTTTCCACGGCGACAGGTAAGTGTACACACGCTCGGGTTTCTCGTCGAGAAACAGGCTGACGAGATTCTCGACGAGAAAAAAGACCGCAGGTCGTCTTTTTTCTCAACGGGGAATCTGGCCAGTTTTCTTGACGAGAAAACTGAAACCCGCGTACACACAGCCGGTTTTCTCGGCAAGAAAGCTCTCCCGGCAGTTTTCTTGTCGTTTTTTGCAGAGAAAACCGGTTGTGTGTACGTGGCTTAAGAGCTGTGAAAATGTGGAATAGACTCCCTGCAGAGGTGGTTCTGGCCAGCTCAGTAGATTGTTTAAGAAAGGCCTGGATACTTTCCTAAATGTACATAATATAACTGGGTACCTACTTTTATGGGTAAAGTTGATCCGGGGAAAATCCGATTGCCTCTCGGGGATTAGGAAGGATTTTTTTTCCCTGCTGTATCAAACTGGATCGTGCTCTGCTGGGGTTTTTTCGCCTTCCTCTGGATCAACTGCGGGTATATGGGATTGTATGATATTATATATTTTATTTTATTTTTATTTTTTTATGGTTAAACTGGATGGACTTTTGTCTTTTTTCAACCTGACTACCTATGTAACTATGTAACTATGTAAAAATGCTCGGCAGGTGACAGCTGCCTGTGTGAGTGGACCTGGAGCAGTATTAGTGCTCTTTCACACGGGACGGATCCGTAAAGATCCGCCCCGTGAAGCTCCACTTGCTCAGCGGGGATCGCTCCGTCGATCCCCGCTGAGCCGGCGAATGACTGGGCGGTCCCCGCACACTGTGCAGGGACCGCCCTGTCAGAGCGCCGCTCTCCCCTATGGGGGATCGGATGACGACGGACCGTAGAGTCCGTCGTCATCCGATCCGCTCCGCCGACGGATGAAAAAATAGGGTTTTCCTCCGTCACACTTTGGCGGAGCGGGTCGGATGTCAACGGTCATGTCACCGCTAACATCCGTGGCTCCATAGGGCTACATGGAGCGTCCGTTCAGGTCCGCCTAAAAAACTGACAGGCGGACCTGAACGGACCGTCCGTGTGAAAGGGGCCTTACACTTTTGTATTCAGTACTAAAAGAGGACTAACATTGAATAATTTGATGCGTGTAATTCTGTAATGCATACAGTGGTCAAGAGAGGTAATTCCTGAGCTGTTCAATCTTCTACTGAGACATATTTTAAAGGACACACGCATGTCAGGGATTCCCCACAATAAAGTTGCTTGCCTAAGGCTTCGTACACACGACCGATTTTCTCGGCAAGAACCAGCAAGAAACTTGCTGGCAGAGAGGTCTTGCCGAGTAAATCGGTCGTGTGTACGCTGCTATCGGGTTTCTCGTCGAGAAAACCGACAAGAAACCTCGACGAGAAAATAGAGATCCTGCTCTCTATTTTCTCGTCGAGATTCTCCTCGGCATGTTTCTCGACGAGAAAAGTGAGTGTGTGTACACTTACCTGTCCTCCCGGAAGCCCGCGCATGTTCGAAATGAATTCGACGCATGCGCGGTAGCTTCCTAGGCATACGTAGGGTATACCAAGATGGCGGCGACGGCATCGAATGTGACGAGCGCATGCTCGACGTAGTCGATGACGTCACCGCGTACGCTCCTTTCAAAGAACCGCGGGTTCTTTGAAACGAGCGTGTGTACACTCGGCCGGGACAAGTTTCTTGTCCAAGAATCTCGTCGAAAAAAACGACATGTTTTTTTCAACGAGAATCTCGGCCGTGTGTACGAGGCCTAAGTTTGGAAATTCTGTCTTGATAGGGAACTGCTACTGTGGTCAATGGATGGATAACCAATGCCTTAGCATCTAGAGCAGCATGCTGCAGCCTGTCTGTTCATATGGGTATATTTTTGTGCTCCACATTCCTTATTTACTGTACTTAGCCATGTGTGAGAATTACTGCTCCACATGCTCTGCTTAGTTACAGATCTATCTCAAAGACTAGGTTCATTTTAATTGAAGATAGTGATTCTAAACATAAGCTTCTTTTTGCATCTACAGCGGTTTTTAAAACGACTAGTGCCAGCATTATACACGGTTGCAGCGATAGAATAAATGCTGCTTTGTAATAAGTTAATAACTATTACACAGTGCTCTTCTTAAACGGTAAATACATTTTACAAATCAATTAGAAAATGTTAATGTATGTACTGCTCTAAAGTTATAATGTTTCTTCAGCAGCCATTAGTGCAGACCAATTCAAAACCGTATAAATACAATGGATAAGAATTAATTTACTACGCATTTCATTGTTTCATATTCTTCCAAGGTGCTTCCAAGCCCATTAAACCTTGTGAATTATTAACTCTCTGGTAATCACCTTAACCTGTAACTCATATGACTTGCTTTCACCACAAACTGAAAATGTCTTTAATTGAAACACAATAAAACTCTGAGATGACCTAGCACTGGGGTCATATTTGATTTTTTTTAAATTCTGTCAAATATATTTTTAACAAACATAAATACACTCACCAGCCACTTTATTAGATACATCTTGCTACTGCTGGGTTGGACCCCTATTTTCCTTCAGAACTGCCTTAATTCTTCGTGGCATAGATTCAACAAGGTGTTGGAAACATTCCTCTGAGATTTTGGTCCATGTTGACATGATAGCCTCACACAGTTGCTGCAGATTTGTCGGTTGCACATCCATGATGTCAATCTCCCATTCCACCACATCCCAAAGGTGCTCTATTGGATTGAAATATGGTGACTGTGAAGGCCATTGGAGTACAGTCAACTCATTGTCATATTCAAGAAACCAGTTGGAGATGATTTGAGCTTTGTGACATGGCTACTTCCAGCAGGTTAATGCACCATCAGAAGATGGGTAAACTGTAGTCATAAAGGGATGGACATGGTCAGCAACAATACTCAGGTAGGCCGTGGCGTTTAAATGATGCTCAATTGGTACTAAGGGGCCCAAAGTGTGGCAAGAAAATATTCCCCACACCATTACACCACTAGCATGAACTGTTGATATAAAGCAGTTGTTTACACTTGTAGCACACCCCCGCAGGAGCTGCTGGTTTAAATTTGGGCCTTGCACGTTACCTCACTGTTCGTTGTCTAGGGCATTGGTCTCCAAACTGCGGCCCGAGGGCCAGATGCGGCCCTTTGCTTGCCTTTATCCGACCCTTGGGTCAGTATCCCTCCCACTGATACGAGACACTATTCTGACATCTGAAACAGACAGTGGAGCACCATTTCTCCCACTGACACCACTAATGGAGCACTATTCCTCCCTATGATACCAACAATGGGGCACTATTTCTCCCCCTAATACTATATGTTTAGTCCCACTGATGCTAGGAAATTTTCCACCCCCTGTTGGCCAAAGTCCGGCCCTCCAAGAGTCTGAAGGACAATAAACCCGCCCTTTGTTTAGAATGTTTGGAGACCTCTGGTCTAGGGGATGAGAGTCTATAGGAAGTTCAATGTCCACACAAGTTATGAATCCTTTTCGTCAGGTTTTATTTCCAAACAACTTGCATAGGTAGAGGGATGGAGGGTTAGGGGAAGGTTCAGGCACACGATGCAGATCATCGGGGAAACTTCTAAACTTCAAAGTCACACTCACCACTCTCCTTCAAGCGGGTATTGCTCACCCGGATAGGCCCCTCTCACTTGGCCTAGCAGCCGGGACAATGCACAAACGAATAAAGAGATAACAGTTTCTGCCACAGACCTTTAAGATGATTAAGTTGAACTGTTCAATTATACTCTGCCACAGGATTTTAGTACCCGGATATCCAGCCTTACAGTCTAAGAGCCTTTAAGCCAACCTGGCAGACTGTAAGGTAACTTTAGCTATCCTCCAATAGGGTCACCAGGCTTTCCTCAAGACACCAGCCTTCCGCTTGGTCCTCTCCAGGACAGGTCCTCCCCTGGTTTCCTCCATTGAGTGGCTTTCTCCCGCAGGACAGACAGCACAGGATCACCTTCAAACTGTAGGCCCCAGTCAGGACAACTGGGCCTACCTGGCATAGCTGCAGCCTCGGGCCAGCGTGGCTCCAAGGTGGAAATTCCAGTAACACATACCTCGAGCCAGGAGGGCCACGAGGCGAAGAGAGCCCAGAGAAATGGCGTCTGCCCCTTAAGACCCTTCCCCAGCATGCCCAGTGGGGAGACCACTCCCACTGAGCTGTTCCTGGGGAAAGACACCCAATACACTTTGGCCTGCCTGTGCTCCAACATTGGCCTGGGGTGGTAATGCCACCTACAGGCAAACAGTGGGAAGTCCTTCCAAACACAGCCATAGCCGGAACAGAGGCCAGTTTAGCCTTCATCATTACAAAGTCTGAGCTAACTACCAGCTCAGACACCTACTAAATTTAACATAGCGCCTGATCATCAGGAGCAGGGCGCTACACACTAAATTCTGACCCTACCATCTGAATGTCGCAGCTGAAATCAAGACTCATCGGACATTTTTTCAATCTTCTATTGTCAAATTTTGGTGAGCCTGTGCCAATTGCAGCCTTAATTCCCTGTTCTTAGCTGACAAGAGTGGCACCTGGTGTGGTCTTCTGCTCCTGTAGCCCATCTGCTTCAATATTCGATGTGTTGTGCATTCAGAGACGGTATTCTGCATACCTTGATTGTAACGAATGGTTATTTGAGGTACTGTTGCTTTTCTATCATCTTAAACCAGTCTTCCAATTCTCCTCTGACCTCTGACCTCTGACCTCAACAAGCCATTTTCAGCCACACAACTGCCGCTCGCTGGATATTTTCTCTTTTTTGGACCATTCTCTGTAAACCCTGAGATTGTTGTGCATGAAAATCACAGTAGATCAGCAGTTTTTGAAATACTCCGACAAGCCCGTCTGGCATCAACAACCATGCCACATTCAAAGTCACTTAAATCCCCTTTCTTCCCTATTCTTGGTTTAAACTTCAGCAAGTCATCTTCACCACGTCTAGATGCCTAAATGTATTGAGTTGCTGCCATGTGATTGGCCAATTAGCAATTTGTGTTACCAAGCAAGTGAACAGGTGTACCTAATAAAGTGGCCAATGAGTGCATATACGTACATACATAACACACATTAATGCTTGTCCATAGACCATGCAAACTGTATAGTTCACCAAACAATATTTCAGACTGACATATTCTTGAAAAGTTCAGCCCTTTTCATTAGAATTTGTTTCCAAATACTAACATGGAGTTCTTATACATTAAAACCAGCAACATCACCCCACCATAGAGACATACTTTCTAATCCTTAACACTAGAACTCAATCATCAAGTGAAAGTTTGCATTCATGTGTCACTGCTAGGGATGAGTTTCGAGTTTGAGTCAAACTCATGTTCGACTCGAACATTGCCTGTTCGCCCGTTCGCCGAACAACGAACAATTTGGGGTGGGCAAATTCGAAAAGTCTATGGGAGAAATCTAAAGTGCTAATTTTAAAGGCTTATATGCAAGTTATTGTCATAAAAAGTGTTTGGGGACCCGGGTCCTGCCCCAGGGGACATGTATCAATGCAAAAAAAAGCGGCCGTTTTTTCGGGAGCAGTGATTTTAATAATGCTTAAAGTGAAACAATAAAAGTGAAATATTCCTTTAAATTCCGTACCTCTCGTCCCCCCCTCTTTTCCTGCGGCCTGCCAGGTTGCATGCTCAGATAAAGGGTCTGGTATGGATTTTTGGGAACTCCACGCCATTTTTTTTAAAATTTGGGGTGGAGTTCCCCTTAAAATCCATACCAGACCTAAGGGGGCCCATGCCTGAAGCTGTGTAAGGGACCCCAAAATTCCTGATGGTGGCCAGGTTTACACTGCCCTACTGGAGGAAGTTTTCCCTGCATGAGTTATTTAGTGCTGGGAGGAAGCACCAGGAAGGCTGTAGGTACCTGAAAAATGGCATTTGGCTTACAGGAAGACTGTTGACTGGCCTAGAGGGTTTATTGCTGAGAAAATAATTACCGGTAATTGTTCAACTACTGGAGTCTGCCATGCTTGTGCCCTAACCCTCTTCTTACTGCTCTCTGTTTTTATATATTTGGAAGCATACAACATGGCATTCTCCCATGGTTGGGAAATATGAAATCCCCTCCAGGATAGAAAGACCTGAGCCTTTGAAGGATAAATACTTTATAGTGTAATAAATATTATAAACATAGAAAATTTTATCCAAATTTAGTGGCAGAAAAACAATGGGGGTTATTTACTAAAGGCCAATCAACTTTGCACTACAAGTGAAAACTACAAGTGCAAAGTGCACTTGAAATTGCACTGAAAGTGCAGTCGCTGTAGATCCGAGGGGGACATGCAAGGAAAATAAAAAGCTTGCACATGATTGGATAATAAAATGAGCAGAGCTTCCCCTCATTTCAGATCTACACCTCAGATTTACAGCGACTGCACTTCCGAGTGCACTTTCAGTGCAATTTCAAGTGCACTTTGCACTTGTAGTTTGCACTTGTAGTGCAAAGTGGATTTTCCTTTCGTAAATAACCCCCAATGTGTCTTTAACCACCTCCCTACTGGGCACTAAAACCCCCTTCCTGCCCAAGCCATTTTTCAGCTTTCAGCGCTGTCACACTTTGAATGACAATTGCGCGGTCGTGCGACGTGGCTCCCAAACAAAATTTGCGTCCTTTTTTTCCCACAAATAGAGCTTTCTTTTGGTGGTATATAATCACCTCTGCGGTTTTTATTTTTTGCGCTATAAACAAAAGAAGAGCGTCCAGTTTGGAAAAAAACCACAATATTTTTTACTTTTTGCTATAATAAATACCCATTTTTTTTTTCAATTAAAATTTTCCTCAGTTTAGGCCGATACATATTCTTCTACATATTTTTGGTATAAAAAAAAAATCGCAATAAGCGCGTATTGATTGGTTTGCGCAAAAGTTATAGCGTCTACAAAATAGGGGATAGTTTTATAGCATTTTTTTCTTTTTTTTTTTTTTTTATTAGTAATGGCGGCGATCTGCGATTTTTATCGTGACTGCGATATTGCGGCGGACACATCGGACACTTTTGACACATTTTTGGTACCATTCACATTTATACAGCGATCCCTGCTATAAAAATGCATTGATTACTGTATAAATGTGACTGGCAGGGAAGGGGTTAACCACTAGGGGGCGGGAAGGGGTTAAATATGTTCCCTCAATGTGTTCTAACTGTGGGGGGAGGTGACTGACTGGGGGAGGTGACCGATGGTTGTCCCTATGTACAAGGGACACACCATCAGCCTCCTCTCCCTCACAGGACGTGGATCTGTGTGTTTACACACACAGATCCACTTTCCTGCTTGGTTCCCGGGCAATCGCGGGTGCCCGGCGGCAATCGCGGCCGCCGGGCACGCGCACCGGGTCCTTGGTAACGCGGCGGGCGCGCGCGCTCGATCCCCCTCCTTCTGAGGGACGTTCAGGAACGTCCACTCAGAAGGAGAGAGCACCCACACGGCCGTATATGTACAGTGGCCGGGTGGGAAGTAGTTAACCACTTGTCTACCGCCCGCCGTAAAATGACGACAGGACGAAGACCCTCTCGTTCTGTGACGTTCATATGAAGTCCCGCGTTCCCGAGCCACTGGGGGGCACGCGCCGCGTCACTGGGGACCCGATGCGCGTGCCCGGGGGCCGTGATGGCCGCCGGGCACCCGCGATTGCCCAGTAAGTGAGCAGGACAGTAAACACACAGATCCACGTCCTGTCAGGGAGAGAAGACTGATGGTGTGTCCCTTGTACATAGGGACATCAATCGGTCATCTCTCCCAGTCAGTCCCCTCCCCCCACAGTAAGAATCACTCCCTAGGGAACACAGTTAACCCCTTGATCGCCCCCTAGTGTTAACCCCTTCCCTGCCAGTCATATTTATACAGTAATCAATGCATTTTTATAGCAGGGATCGCTGTATAAATGTGAATGGTCCCAAAAATGTGTCAAAAGTGTCCGATGTGTCCGTCGCAATATCGCAGTCATGATAAAAATCGCTGATTGCCGCCATTACTAGTAAAAAAAAAAAAAAATAATAGAAATGCTATAAATCTATCCCCTATTTTGTAGCTGCTATAACTTTTGCGCAAACCAATCAATATACGCTTATTGCGATTTTTTTTTACCAAAAATATGTAGAAGAATACGTATCGGCCTAAACTGAGGAAAAAAATTGTTTTAAAAAAAAATGGATATTTATTATAGCAAAAAGTAAAAATTATTGTGTTTTTTTCAAACTTGTCCCTCTTCTTTTGTTTATAGTGCAAGAAATAAAAACCGCAGAGGTGATCAAATACCACCAAAAGAAAGCTCTATGTGTGGGGAAAAAATTATAAAAATGTAATTTGAGCACAGTGTTGCATGACTGCGCAATTGTCATTCAAAGTGTGACAGCGCTGAAAGCTGAAAAATGGCTTGGGCAGGAAGGGGGTGAAAGTGCCCGGTATTGAAGTGGCTAAGTGAATATCAAAGTATATTGTGCACCATATTAAATTATCAGGAATCAAAATCAAGAAAAGTGAAAAATAAACCTGGTATATAGTAATTTTTAGAGTACAAGGTGGGCCGCAAAAAAATATTGGTGAAGAACTCTAATGCCTCGTACACACGACCGAGTTTCTCGGCAAGAACCAGCAAGAAACTTGCTGGCAGAGATGTCTTGCCGAGAAACTCGTTCGTGTGTATGGTTTCTCGTCAAGAAAACCGACAAGTAATCTCGACGAGAAAATAGAGAACCTGCTCTCTATTTTCTCGTTGAGATTCTCGTCGGCATGTTTCTCGACGAGAAAAGTGAGTGTGTGTACACTTACCTGTCCTCCCGGAAGCCCGCGCATGTTCGAAATGAATTCGACGCATGCGCGGTAGCTTCCTAGGCATAGGTAGGGTATACCAAGATAGCGGCGACGGCATCGAATGTGACGAGCGCATGCTCGTCGTAGTCGATGACGTCACCGCGTACGCTCCTTTCAAAGAACCGCGGGTTCTTTCGAATCGAGCGTGTGTACACTCGGCCGGGACAAGTTTCTTGTCCAAGAATCTCGTCGAAAAAAAACAACATGTTTTTTTCGACGAGAATCTTGGCCGTGTGTACGAGGCTTAAGATAATTGAGGCATGTAGCATAAAGGAAAAACCGCAGCAACATCACAAGACCATGAGCACCCAAATGACATGTCAAAGGAAAGTTATAAGGGGCAATAAACACTTAAAAAACCCACTCTCATCCTTTCTAAACTACTGCCATAGTGCTGATCTATAAGGATATAGATGCCTCCTGCATGTATCCTTATCTGTCAAATGTCTTCCCTCTGTCTGTTATGAGACCTGAAAAACTGCAGATTCTGTGGGTGGATCTGATGCCTGGAGCTCGGTGGGTGGAGTCGTGATGTCAGTTCACTCCCCGCCCACCTCTACACTCCCCTTGTCAACATGCATTTTCTCCTGTGTATTCCTTCTGCTATGATCACTAACATCCAGTCAAAATCCAGAAAAGTAACCACATGACTTCTGAAAAGGAGTGGGGGTGGGAATTAAAAAATAATGCCTGTCTACAGCTAGTGCACGAGATATATAAATAACATGTCACTCAAAGCAAGGGGGCAGAACAGACAAAGGTAACTCTGTCCGTTTTGTCTCACTGAACAATAAAAGAGGATTACTCAGAGCTGGATTAAATCTTTGTGGCAAGACCTGGCACAAATGATAGTAAATCTTATACTCTACATTGTGACAGCAAAAAATAAAAAAAATTATTTCGGGTTTACATCCACTTTAACCACTTAAGCCCCGGACCAATACGCAGCATAAAGACCAGGCCCCTTTTTGCGATTCGGCACTGCGTCGCTTTACCTGACAATTGCGCGGTGGTGCGACGTGGCTCCCAAACAAAATTGGCGTCCTTTTTTTCCCACAAATAGAGCTTTCTTTTGGTGATATTTGATCACCTCTGCGGTTTTTATTTTTTGCGCTTTTTTTGAAAAAAATTACATATTTTTTACTTTTTGCTATAATAAATATCCTCAAAAAATATATAAATTTTTTTTTTTCCTCAGTTTAGGCCAATACATATTCTTCTACATATTTTTGGTAAAAAAAATCGCAATCTGCAAAAATTATAGCGTTTACAAAATAGGGGATAGTTTTAAGGCATTTTTATAAATATTTTTTTTTTTACTAGTAATGACGGCGATCAGTGATTTTTTTTGTGACTGCGACATTATGGCGGACAAATCGGACACTTTTGACACATTTTTGGGACCATTGTCATTTTTACAGCGATCAGTGCAATAAAAAGGCACTGGTTACTGTAAAAATGACACTGGAAGTAAAGGGGTTAACTACTAGGGGCGCTGGAGGGATTAAGTGTGCCTAGGGGCGTGTTTCTAACTGAGGGGGGGCGTGGCTACTAGTGACATGTCACCAATCTCCGCTCTGATTACACAGAGCGGAGATCGCTGACATTGCCAGTAGGGGAGCGGGGAGATGTTGTGTTTACACTAACATCTCCCCGCTCCATCCCTCCGTGAGACGATCGTGGGGATCCCAGCGGTGATCAAGTCCGTGGGACCCGCAGTCCGACTCACGGGGAAGGCTGGGGGGTCGCGAGCGCGCCGGCGGCGGTGCGCGACCCCGACGTCGGCAGTTAAAGGGCCACGTACAGGTACGTGATTGTGCCTGTACGAGCCATTCTGCCGACGTATATATACAGTAAGGGGTCTTTAAGTGGTCAAAGGTTTATTTATAAAAAAATTGCTCTGTGAGTGTTTTACTATTCACACAGCCAGTCCAAATAATTCCCGCCATGTGTCTAATATGTTTATTTCCTATGATCATCACCTCCATCTAGTAGCCATAATTTGCTTCCTTTCTGAAAAAGATTATTCACAATTCGCAGACTTCTTCTGTTTCAACAGATTTTTATTTATGTTTATAGACATGGATCGTTCATCAGACAACAAAATAAGAGTTTTATAATATCAGGTATTATTAAATAGAAAGCTATACAGTAAAGCTTCTCATAGAACTATATCTCCATTCCAAATACTTTTGAGTGTAATTGTTGAGGCTTTCGTTGTATGGCAGCTAGGAAATTAGTAGATCAGAAAGTAAGAAAACAAACTAAAAATGATAGTTGTGTATACACACACACACACACACACACACACACACACACACACAGGTTCTCCCACTCTGTTAAAGCTTTTGTATATTCCTACAATGGGCATCAGGCCTGAAGAATTGATTGTACAGGCATACAGGCTTAAAAGACCTGGAATACTCCATTACTAGTGGCTGCCTTTGAAGTCAGTCTGTGTGCCTGAGGCAGTCAAAAAGGCATGAAAACTGTTTTTAATTTCAACCGTCTAGTCTTGAAGGGAACTGTTATAATTAAAGTATTGCATGTACTAAGCATTTCTTTTCAAAAGAATTGCCCCTGCCCATTACATTTATACGAAGTTTCAACAAATATCCAGTGAACTAAAGCAGACAGGCTAATTTGTGTAATTAAATGTGATAATCTGTATACTTTGCATATTTTTATATTTGTAAAGGGGCCACCAACTGTGTTATCAGAAATTCTCATGAAAAACAAAACAAAAAAACAAGCATAATTTCATTGATAGAACGGAAAGAGCATTTTTAACCTGTAGATATTGGATAATCTGTTCGGCCAGCAGACAACGTTTTACAATACTTATTTTTCTTCTGCCTCATGCGGTTTGGCCCACACAGCATAACAAGAGGGACATTTTTGGGCTTCAGGGATCCACTGGTGCAGCTTACAGTTTTCTGCCAGCTGCCTGTCAAAATCAAAGACAGGCTGAAATATGCAGCGGCTGGACACTGTTCTAAGTGGTACTTACATATGTTGTGGAAAATGTTATGAAGATGTATTTAATATGTATTGTCATAATGTCACCCAGTGTTAGTACTTCCGCAACCCATTCTAAAGAGCTGACTGGGGCAGTCTGAGGCTGGTTGAGATAAACTTCCTGATTTGGAGAAGGGTGTTTGCGGAGTGAGGCCTCTCTGCAAACACATTATCGGTTTAGCAGATGTGTGCTCTTGTCATCTCTGTACGCCTAATCAGCATTTGAGGTGGTGGCGTGAGCGCACACCTGCAGATAAGCTCCCCTCATCAGGAAATGTGTTCATTGGTTATTGTATTATTATTGTATTATTATTTTATTTCATATTGTATTGAATCCTTTAACCACTTCGCGCCCGTCATACGACTAATGACGGCTGCGAAGTGGTTCTATAATGTCGGGAGGCCGTCATTATACGGCCTCTGCTCCTCCGCCCACTGGGGGGCGCGCGAGCGCCGCCGGCGGCACGCGCGCGTGCCCGGCGCATCACTGAGATGCCGATGTGCGTGCCTGGCGGCCGCGATGTCCGCCAGGTACCCGCAATCGGCCGGTACACAGACAAGGACATGGATCTGTGTGTGTAAACACACAGATCCATGTCCTGTCAGGGAGAGAGGAGACTGATGCTGTGTCCCTTGTACATAGGGACACAGATCGGTCTCCTTCCCCAGTCAGTCCCCTCCCCCCACAGTAGCAATCACACATTAGGGAACATATTAACCCCTTCCTCGCCCCCTAGTGTTAACCCCTTCCCTGCCAGTCACATTTATACAGTAATCAGTGCAGTTTTATAGCACTAATCGCTGTATAAATGTGAATGGTCCCAAAAATGTGTCAAAAGTGTCCGATGTGTCTGCCGCAATATCGTAGTCCTGACAAAAAGCGCCGATCGCCACCATCACTAGTAAAAAAAATATTTATGGGCGCCGGCATGGCAGTGAGGCTGTGATGACGAGATGAGAAGGACAGTCTGGTGATGCTTCCTTCTTTGAATGAATGGGGTTCGAATGACGGTGAGTGAATTTTAGTTTAACCACTTAGCAACCACCTGCCGACAAATAACGTCGACAAGGTGGTTGCTTAACTCTGGGAGGATGTTATATAACGTCCTCCCAGAATCGCGCTCCCGCGCGCCCCCTGGGGCGCGCACACGGGAAACTCCGTGACCGCCGGGTCCTGAGGACCCGGCGCATCACGAATCGCGGTAAATCGCCGCTGATAGCGGCCGTTTACCACGTGATCGCTCCATCAAATGACGGAGCAATCACTTGTAAACAGACCGGCGTCATGTGATAACGCCGGTTCCTCTCTCCCCTCTCTGTACCGATCGGTACAGTGTGAGAGGAGAGGGGAGGGAGCAGATCAAGGCAGCAGCGCTGTGGGCTAGATCTGTGACAATTGCAGTCACAGATCCAGCCATCCATCCATCCCTGCTCAGCCATCCCTGGTGCAATACCCTGCCAATACTCTGCAAAATACCCTGCCAATACTCTGCAAAATACCCTGCGCAATACTCTGCAAAATACTCTGCAATACCCTGGTGCAATACTCTGCAATACCCTGCGCAATACTCTGCAATACCCTGCGCAATACTCTGCAAAATACTCTGCAATACCCTGCGCAATACTCTGCAATGCCCTGCGCAATACTCTGCAAAATACTCTGCAATGCCCTGCCAATACTCTGCAATGCCCTGCGCAATACTCTGCAATACCCTGTGCAATACTCTGCAATACCCTGCGCAATACTCTGCAATACCCTGCGCAATACTCTGCAATTCCCTGTGCAATACTCTGCAATACCCTGCGCAATACTCTGCAATGCCCTGCGCAATACTCTGCAATACCCTGCGCAATACTCTGCAATACCCTGCGCAATACTCTGCAATACCCTGCACAATACCCTGCAAAATACTCTGCAATACCCTGCGCAATACTCTGCAATACCCTGCGCAATACCCTGCAAAATACTCTGCAATACCCTGCGCAATACTCTGCAATACTCTGCAATACTCTGCAATACCCTGCGCAATACCCTGCAAAATACTCTGCAATACCCTGTGCAATACTCTGCAATACCCTGTGCAATACTCTGCAAAATACTCTGCAATACCCTGCGCAATACCCTGCGCAATACTCTGCAATACCCTGTGCAATACCCCCTGTGCAATACCCCGTGCAATACCCTGCCATACTCCGCAATAACCTGCCATACTCCGCAATGCCCTGCAATACTCCGCAATACCCAGCAATGCCCGGCAATACTCCGCAATGCCCGGCAATACTCCGCAATGCCCGGCAATACTCTGCAATAACCACTTCCCGCCCGCCGGCCGTCATATGACGTCCTTGACTTTGTGCGGGGATATCTGAATGATGGGAGCAGCTACAGGCATCATTCAGATATTAGCTTTTTCAGCCGGCGATTCCCTACACCATAACAACAATCATAGCGGCTGTTCCGCCGCTTGATCATTCTTACGGGAGGCGAGAGGGGATGTCCCCCCCCGCCGCCCTCCAGTGCTTCTACCGACTCACCGCTACGATCAAAGCCAGGATTGTTTTGTTTTTTTGGGGTTTTTTTTCAGGCTTCCCAGCCTAGAGGTGAGATGTGGTGTCTTATTGACCCCATATCTCACGGTAAAGAGGACCTGTCATGCCATATTCCTATTACAAGGGATGTTTACATTCCTTGTAATAGGTATAAAAGTGATCTAAAAATTTTTTGGGGCGGAAAAACATGTCAAACTAAAATAAATAAAGTAAAATGAACAATAAACGGTTTTCAAACCACACATGTGAGGTATGTCTGCGAACGTTAGAGCAAGAGCAATAATTTTGTCCCTAGACCTCCTCTGTAACTCAAAACATGTAACCAGTAAAAATATTTAAGGCGTCGTCTATGGGGATTTTTAAGTAGCGAAGTTTGGCGCCATTCCACGAGTGTGTGCAATTTTTAAGGGTGACATGTTAGGTATCTATTTATTCGGCATAACTTCATCTTTCACATTATGCAAAAACATTGGGCTAACTTTACTGTTTTGTTTTTTTTTTAAGCACAAAACATTTTTTTTCGCGATAAAAAAATTGCTGCGCAAATATCGTGCGAGATAAAAAGTTGCAACAACCACCATTATATTCTCTAAGGTCTTTGCTAAAAAAAACATATATAATGTTTTGGGGTTCTATGTAATTTTCTAGCAAACAAATGATGATTTTTACATGTAGGAGAGAAATGTCAGAATTGGCCTCGGTGCTCCAGAACGCCTGAAGGTGCTCCCTGCATTTTGGGTCTCTGTATGTGGCCACGCTGTGTAAAAGTCTCACACATGTGGTATCCCCATACTCGGGAGTAATAGCAGAATGTGTTTTGGGGTGTAATTTGTGGAATGCATATGCTGTGTGTGAGAAATAACCTGCTAATATAGCAATTTTGTGGAAAAAAAAAATAGAAAAAAAAAACTTGATTTTGCAAAGAATTGTGGGAAAAAATTACAACTTCAAAAAACTCACAATGCCTCTTTCTCAATACCTTGGAATGTCTTCTTTCCAAAAAGGGGTCATTTGGGGGGTATTTGTACTTTTCTGGCATGTTAGGGTCTCAAGAAATGAGATCGGCCGTCAGTACTTCAGGTGTGATCAATTTTCAGATATTGGCACCATAGCTTGTGGACTCTATAACTTTCACAAAGACCAAATAATATGCACCAATTTGTATTTATTTTCACCAAAGATATGTAGCAGTATAAATTTTGGCCAAAATTTATGAAGAAAAAATAGTAATTTGCTAAATTTTATAACAGAAACGAAAAAAAAAAAAAATTTACAGAATTTTCAGTTTTTTTCTCTTATAGCGCAAAAAATAAAAAACCCAACGGTGATTAAATACCACCAAAAGAAAGCTCTATTTGTGTGAAAAAAAGGACAAAAAATTCATATGGGTACAGTGTTTTATGACTGAGTAATTGTCATTCAAAATGTGAGAGCACCGAAAGCTGAAAATTGGTCTGGTTATTAAGGGGGTTTAAGTGCCCAGTGGTCAAGTGGTTAAGAAGTATTATTGCAATAAGATGAAGTGTGTGCTTATTTAGCACAAGGCAAAAATGGCTGTGTGCTCTGCAAACAACCAATTTTGCCACTACACATACAACAAACACAGAAAGTCTGCATTCAGGACATATGTCCTATTATGCATATGGTCCTGTACCACCCAAAACAGTGCCCAGCTGCTACATATGTCAGCCTGCTGTTAACTTTGACAGGTGGCTGGCATAGGGTTGCCACCTTTTCTTCAAGCCAAACCCAAACACAGGGCAATTTTTTATTAATTATTTATTTTGCAGTAAAGACTATAGGATTATAAAAGACCTGGGATACATTTGGGTGCCCCAAGGAGAGTAGTAATGTAGTGCACAGAGCGCGCCAATCAGTGTGGCCAAATTGCCCTTGCTGACATCATCACCCCACCCTTCAGTGATGCCAAACCTGCCCCCCAAACAGCCGCCCTCAGCGGCAACAGATTTGTGCATGACTATCTTGGTTACTTGGGAAGCCACAGCCTAGTTTAAATAATGTGTCTGGGTTTCAGGTGGACTGAAACCCTGACACATGATTCAAAACCCGAACTGTCCGGGTGGCAACCCTAGGCTGGCATCAGGCTATATGCTTTAGCTGTGCCCCTGAGTGGCCAAAAACATATTACTGGCACATTAACCGAGTGTGTATTTATTCAACATTTTAATTATTGAGTTTTCAAAGCAACATACAACTAAAAAAGATTCCAAAAGGTTTAGATTCCTGAAGTTTCTTCTGTTAAAAAAAAAAAAATGAATGGTTTAAAAGGAAACCTGTTAATACTGTAGGAGCTACATGGAGGCTGCCATAACTGACTTTCTGACACTGCTGGTTGCCTGAACGTTTTGCTGACCTACTGACTTCACCAGTGGCGGCCCGTCCATAGGGGGCGCCCGGGCGCCGCCCCCACTCCTGTGGTCTCCAAAAAACAAAATATAAAAAACAAAAAAAAAAAACGGGCCCTTTAAGAGTTTTTTTTATTAATTTTTTTCACACATGGCGGCGCGACCATAGTGGGCGCAGAAGCGCCGCTACCGCTCGCTTCTGCTCCCGGCCGTCACTCACAACAATACATAGGTTCATGCATTGCATGAACCTATGTATTGCTGCCGCCCACTATTCAGATGGCCGGCCCCTTGAGCGCCGGCCATCTGAATAACAGCGTCTGATTGGCCTTTAGAAGTGCCTATCAGAGCCAGCAGGCTCTGATAGGCTTCCCGACTACAGCCTGAGGGCTGTAATCGGCTTCTAAATATCTAATGAGAGGACGCACGGGGGTGCGTTCCCTGGCCAATTAGGTTCACCGGGTCTGGTTACCAGTAACCTGATTGGCTGAAGTGACATCGAGGGCGGGAGAAGACATCGAGGACGGAAGAAGGACTGCGCTGACACAAGGAAGGTAAGTGCAGGGCTGGGGGGAGAAACTGGCTGCATATGGGGGAGAAACTGGCTGCATATGGGGGAGAAACTGGCTGCATATGTGGGAGAAACTGGCTGCATATGGGGGAGAAACTGGCTGTATTATGGGGGAGAAACTGGCTGCATATGGGGAGAAAACTGGCTGCATATGGGGGAGAAAATGGCTGCATATGGGGGAGAAACTGGCTGTATTATGGGGGACAAACTGGCTGTATTATTGGGGGACAAACTGGCTGTATTATTGGGGGAGAAACTGGCTGTATTATGGGGGAGAAACTGGCTGTATTATTGGGGGAGAAACTGGCTGTATTATTGGGGGACAAACTGGCTGTATATTGGGGACAAACTGGCTGCATTATGGGGGACAAACTGCCTGTATTATGGGGGAGAAACTGGCTGTATTATTGGGGGAGAAACTGGCTGTATTATTGGGGGACAAACTGGCTGTATTATTGGGGGACAAACTGGCTGTATTATTGGGGGACAAACTGGCTGTATTATGGGGGAGAAACTGGCTGTATTATTGGGGGAGAAACTGGCTGTATTATTGGGGGACAAACTGGCTGTATTATTGGGGGACAAACTGGCTGTATTATTGGGGGACAAACTGGCTGTATTATGGGGGAGAAACTGGCTGTATTATTGGGGGACAAACTGGCTGTATTATGGGGGAGAAACTGGCTGTATATTGGGGGGAAACTGGCTGCATTTGGGGACAAACTAGTGGCGTTTGGGCACAGTGGCTGCGTTTAATGGGCACAGTGGCGGCAATTGATGATTTTTTTTTTCACTTTGTTTGCGCCCTCCCAAAAAATTTGAGCACCAGCCGCCACTGGACTTCACTCTGACTTTCCTGCTCTGCGTACTTGTTCCTGGTCAGTGATTCATTGTAACATCCAAGCAACAAGCAATTTCATGTGAAAGACAGCAATAGCAGTCCCTATATTTATTAGTCTCATGACTAGGGATGGGCCCGGTGCTCGATTCGAACCCATGTTCGAATCGAGCATCGGGCGTTCGCTCGCTCGTCGAGCCCAGAACTATTTGGGCCGTTCGCATCACATTCGTGTGATGCGAGCGGCCCCGCAATGCATTGCGGCCGGCGCGGCCGGCGCAGTGCATTGCTGGCTGATGATTGGCCAAGCATGCACTGTGACCCCGCATGCTTGGCCAATCACAGCGCCCGAAACTCGGAGAGCAATAATTGGCTACAGGCAGGACGCCTGTAGCCAATTACAGCTCAGGGGCTTTAGTACACGCCCCACCATTTAAAAGGCCGCCACGCCATCGGCCCCGGTCACATGAGTTCCGGCTTTAGGAGAGATTAGTCTGCTGATTCTGTCTTTGCTTGATACTGAAAGATTTGCTCTTCTTTGCTAAACCATTGGCTATTTCTTTGCTAAACCATTGCTACCTAAGTCATTGATCGTTCATTGCTGCTGATTGCACAGTTAGTGTGTTATTAGCTGCTGCTGGGGATTAGTCTGGTGCGTGCTTACTGTTAGTACAGTATTGCAGTAGTACCAACCGCAGTGCTGTTAGCACAGCATTGCACCCCAACAGCACCCATAGGACTTCTAGTGTGTTAGTGGCAGCAAACAGAGCTCCTATATTTTCTTCTCAGCAGCACCCATAGGACTTCTAGTGTGTTAGTGGCATCACACAGAGCTCCTATATTTTCTTCTCAGCAGCACCCATAGGACTTCTAGTGTGTTAGTGGCAGCAAACAGAGCTCCTATATTTTCTTCTCAGCAGCACCCATAGGACTTCTAGTGTGTTAGTGGCAGCAAACAGAGCTCCTATATTTTCTTCTCAGCAGCACCCATAGGACTTCTAGTGTGTTAGTGGCATCACACAGAGCTCCTATATTTTCTTCTCAGCAGCACCCATAGGACTTCTAGTGTGTTAGTGGCAGCAAACAGAGCTCCTATATTTTCTTCTCAGCAGCACCCATAGGACTTCTAGTGTGTTAGTGGCAGCAAACAGAGCTCCTATATTTTCTTCTCAGCAGCACCCATAGGACTTCTAGTGTGTTAGTGGCAGCAAACAGAGCTCCTATATTTTCTTCTCAGCAGCACCCATAGGACTTCTAGTGTGTTAGTGGCAGCAAACAGAGCTCCTATATTTTCTTCTCAGCAGCACCCATAGGACTTCTAGTGTGTTAGTGGCATCACACAGAGCTCCTATATTTTCTTCTCAGCAGCACCCATAGGACTTCTAGTGTGTTAGTGGCAGCAAACAGAGCTCCTATATTTTCTTCTCAGCAGCACCCATAGGACTTCTAGTGTGTTAGTGGCAGCAAACAGAGCTCCTATATTTTCTTCTCAGCAGCACCCATAGGACTTCTAGTGTGTTAGTGGCAGCAAACAGAGCTCCTATATTTTCTTCTCAGCAGCACCCATAGGACTTCTAGTGTGTTAGTGGCATCACACAGAGCTCCTATATTTTCTTCTCAGCAGCACCAATAGGACTTCTAGTGTGTTAGTGGCAGCAAACAGAGCTCCTATATTTTCTGCTCAGCAGCACCCATAGGACTTCTAGTGTGTTAGTGGCATCACACAGAGCTCCTATATTTTCTTCTCAGCAGCACCCATAGGACTTCTAGTGTGTTAGTGGCAGCAAACAGAGCTCCTATATTTTCTTCTCAGCAGCACCCATAGGACTTCTAGTGTGTTAGTGGCATCACACAGAGCTCCTATATTTTCTTCTCAGCAGCACCCATAGGACTTCTAGTGTGTTAGTGGCAGCAAACAGAGCTCCTATATTTTCTTCTCAGCAGCACCCATAGGACTTCTAGTGTGTTAGTGGCAGCAAACAGAGCTCCTATATTTTCTTCTCAGCAGCACCCATAGGACTTCTAGTGTGTTAGTGGCATCACACAGAGCTCCTATATTTTCTTCTCAG
Organism: Rana muscosa; assembly: GCA_029206835.1. Lineage (NCBI taxonomy): Eukaryota > Metazoa > Chordata > Amphibia > Anura > Ranidae > Rana > Rana muscosa. The sequence continues at coordinate 658,636,717 of CM055122.1, read as the reverse complement.
CAGCACCCATAGGACTTCTAGTGTGTTAGTGGCAGCAAACAGAGCTCCTATATTTTCTTCTCAGCAGCACCCATAGGACTTCTAGTGTGTTAGTGGCATCACACAGAGCTCCTATATTTTCTTCTCAGCAGCACCCATAGGACTTCTAGTGTGTTAGTGGCAGCAAACAGAGCTCCTATATTTTCTCCTCAGCAGCACCCATAGGACTTCTAGTGTGTTAGTGGCAGCAAACAGAGCTCCTATATTTTCTTCTCAGCAGCACCCATAGGACTTCTAGTGTGTTAGTGGCAGCAAACAGAGCTCCTATATTTTCTTCTCAGCAGCACCCATAGGACTTCTAGTGTGTTAGTGGCAGCAAACAGAGCTCCTATATTTTCTTCTCAGCAGCACCCATAGGACTTCTAGTGTGTTAGTGGCAGCAAACAGAGCTCCTATATTTTCTTCTCAGCAGCACCCATAGGACTTCTAGTGTGTTAGTGGCAGCAAACAGAGCTCCTATATTTTCTTCTCAGCAGCACCCATAGGACTTCTAGTGTGTTAGTGGCATCACACAGAGCTCCTATATTTTCTTCTCAGCAGCACCCATAGGACTTCTAGTGTGTTAGTGGCAGCAAACAGAGCTCCTATATTTTCTTCTCAGCAGCACCCATAGGACTTCTAGTGTGTTAGTGGGAGCAAACAGAGCTCCTATATTTTCTTCTCAGCAGCACCCATAGGACTTCTAGTGTGTTAGTGGCAGCAAACAGAGCTCCTATATTTTCTTCTCAGCAGCACCCATAGGACTTCTAGTGTGTTAGTGGCATCACACAGAGCTCCTATATTTTCTTCTCAGCAGCACCCATAGGACTTCTAGTGTGTTAGTGGCAGCAAACAGAGCTCCTATATTTTCTGCTCAGCAGCACCCATAGGACTTCTAGTGTGTTAGTGGCATCACACAGAGCTCCTATATTTTCTTCTCAGCAGCACCCATAGGACTTCTAGTGTGTTAGTGGCAGCAAACAGAGCTCCTATATTTTCTTCTCAGCAGCACCCATAGGACTTCTAGTGTGTTAGTGGCAGCAAACAGAGCTCCTATATTTTCTTCTCAGCAGCACCCATAGGACTTCTAGTGTGTTAGTGGCAGCAAACAGAGCTCCTATATTTTCTTCTCAGCAGCACCCATAGGACTTCTAGTGTGTTAGTGGCATCACACAGAGCTCCTATATTTTCTTCTCAGCAGCACCCATAGGACTTCTAGTGTGTTAGTGGCATCACACAGAGCTCCTATATTTTCTTCTCAGCAGCACCCATAGGACTTCTAGTGTGTTAGTGGCAGCAAACAGAGCTCCTATATTTTCTTGTCAGCAGCACACATAGTACCTATAGTGTGTTAGTGTCAGCACCCATAGGACCTACAGTGTGTTGTGAGCACACATAGGAGTTCTATTTTTTATACTATATACACTACCGACTACAATGGCTGGAAGACCGCCAAGGAGAGGCAGAGCGTGCCGAGGCAAGAACACAGGGCAGGCAGGCTCTGTTTCTAGAGACAACAGTGCTGGCCGTGGACGTGGTCGTGCATCGTCATCAGCGCGTGGCCATGGGACACGCTTGTCTTTGTTTTCGGCAGCTGGACATGTGGAGCCGCATCATGCCGAAGGCTTGGTAGAATGGATGACCAAGCCCTCCTCATCCTCCTCATCCTCTCTCACCCAGGCTCAGGGTACTGGCAGAGCAGCTGCCAACGCGTACTCAATGGCATCATCAGCCACCCCTTCCCTAGACCCACCATGTCCTCCTGAGGAGTCCCCCGAACTGTTTGAGCACAGTGTTGGGTACATGCTCCAGGAGGATGCCCAACGATTCGAAGGCTCGGATGATGATACCCAGCTTGAGGAAGTCAGTAGTGTGCGCGCAGAGAAAGGGGATGCTGAAGGACAGCAATCTGGCAGTAGTGTTCCACCAGCTGCAGCTTACTGCCAGGTTTGCTCTAGTGGTGAAGAGGGAGGGGATGATGAGGTCACTGACTCCACGTGGGTGCCTGAAGGGAGAGAGGAGGAGGAGGAGGAGGATGCAGCGTCACATGTCCAACGAGGCAGGATGCCCCCTGGAGGCCAGCTAGAGGCCAGCACAGCAACTGTACCACACCGCAGAGCTCCGCCTGTGCAGGGCGCTGCCTCTGCACGTTATCACAAAAGTTCTTTGGTGTGGGCCTTTTTTGAGACGAGTGCATCAGATCGCACCACTGCTATTTGCAATATTTGTCTCAAGCGTATCTCGCGTGGCCAAAACATCAGCCGCTTGGGCACCACAAGCATGAGCAGACATATGTCGACCTGCCATGCAGCTCATTGGCAAGCACACATAAAAGACCCACACCAAAGAACAAAGCGGACCTCTCCTTGCTCCTCATCAGCTGGGATCTCCATCCCCACTATATCTTCAGTCCTCTCTGAAAGCTGCTCTGAGAGGACTGAAGGTGTAGAATTAGGTGTGTCACAACCAAGTACTTGCAGTACACCGACGTCCGATTGTAGCAGGCAAATTTCCCTGCCCCAGCTGCTGGACCGTCGAAAGAAGTATACTCCCAGCCATCCACATGCCCAGCGGTTGAATGCTAGCTTGGCTAAATTGCTAGCACTTCAACTGCTGCCTTTTCAGTTGATAGACTCGGCCCCCTTCCGTGAGTTTGTTCAATGTGCGGTTCCTCAGTGGCAGGTTCCCAAACGCCACTTTTTCTCACGGAAGGCAATTCCGTCTCTCTACTGGCATGTGGAAGGCAATGTCCATGCCTCGCTGGACAGGGCGGTCAGCGGTAAGGTGCATATTACCGCTGACTCATGGTCCAGCAGGCATGGACAGGGACGTTATCTTTCTTTCACGGCCCATTGGGTCACTCTATTGGTAGCTGGGAGGGATGCAGGACAAGGTGCAGTAGTGTTGGAGGTTGTTCCGCCACCACGCCTCCAAAATGCTACTACTGGTTGTGACACACCTCTCTCCTCCACCCCCTCCTCTTCTTCTTCCTCCATGTCCTCTTCGAGTGCTCTGTCCTCGGAACCAGCGGTGCTCCGTAGGCGTACAAGGGGCTACGCGAGTACGCAGGCAAAAATATGCCATGCCGTGCTTGCGCTGGTGTGTTTGGGGGACAGGAGCCACACTGGGCCAGAGGTTCTGGCAGCTCTGCAGGGGCAGGCCGAGAGGTGGTTGACGCCACGCCAGCTTAAGCCAGGAATGGTCGTTTCTGATAATGGCACCAACCTCCTCTCCGCCCTGCGACAGGGGCAGCTCACCCATGTGCCCTGTATGGCTCACGTCCTCAACCTGGTGGTGCAGCGGTTCTTGGGCAGGTTCCCAGGCTTACAGGATGTCCTGAGGCAGGCCAGGAAAGTCTGTGTGCATTTCCGCCGATCTTATAATGCCAGTGCTCGGCTGACTGAGCTGCAAAAGGAGCTGAACCTGCCCAAGAACCGCCTAATATGTGACATGCCCACCAGGTGGAACTCAACGTTGGCCATGCTGCAGCGACTGCACACGCAGCAGAGGGCCATCAATGAGTACCTTTGCGACTACGGCACCAGGACAGGGTCAGGGGAGCTTGGCTTTTTTTCCCCACGCCAGTGGAGCATGATCAGGGATGCATGCACTGTCCTCTCACCATTTGAGGAGGCCACGAGGATGGTGAGCAGTGACAGTGCATGCATCAGTGACACTGTACCTCTTGTCCACCTGTTGGAGCATACGCTGCGTGGGATAATGGACAGGGCACTTGAGGCAGAACAGAGGCAGGAAGAGGAGGACTTCCTTGTCTCTCAAGGCCCCCTTTATCCAGACAATGTTCCTTCTGTCCCACCCATCACACAGGAAGAGGAGGAGGAGGAGGAGGAGGAGGATTGTGTGAGCATGGAGGTGGAGCCTGGCACTCAGCATCAGCAGCAGCAGTCTTTTAGGGATGATGTACAGTCCCAACAAACCAGTGGACTTGTACGTGGCTGGGAGGAGGTGGCTGGCGATCATGTCATCCTCAGTGACCCAGAAGACTCCGGACCGAATGCCTCAGCTAACCTACGCTGCATGGCCTCCCTGATCCTGCAAAGCCTGCGGAAGGATCCTCGTGTTCTTCGGATCAAGGAGAGTGACCATTACTGGCTGGCCACTCTCCTTGATCCACGGTACAAGGGTAAGGTTGCGGACCTTATCTTGCCGTCGCAGAGGGAGCAGAGGATGAGACATCTCAGGGAGGCCTTGCAGAAAGGTCTGTGCAACGCGTTCCCAGAAACTGGGAGGTTACAAACTCCTGGTCCTGGACGACGAGTTGCTGAGGCTTCGGTCAGTAGCAGAAGGAGCGGTGGGGAAGGTGGACGTCTGACCGATGCGTTCAGACAATTTTTTAGTCCGCAGCCCCAAGGTATGATCGGTTCCAGCAACCATCGCCAGCGTCTGATATACATGGTGCAGGAATACCTAGGGGCAAGGTCAGACTTGGACACCTTTCCCACCGAAAATCCTCTGGCTTACTGGGTCCTGAGGATGGATCACTGGCCAGAGCTTGCACAGTATGCAATTGAGCTACTGGCCTGTCCTGCATCCAGCGTTCTTTCCGAACGCACATTCAGTGCTGCTGGAGGATTTGTCACCGATCATAGGGTGCGCCTGTCCACCGACTCGGTTGATCGACTGACCTTCATAAAAATGAATCAGTCTTGGATCACCACCAGCTACCAGACACCTGAAGCGGATATAACGGAATAATTTATAATGTCACATCCCTTCAAGACTGCCTATGCTGATGCTGAGTGACTGTCCTGTTATGTTCACTGACTATCCTCTTCCTCCTCCTCAATGATCCATGCCACCACACCAGTGCCTAAGGCACAATTTTTCAGCCCCTGTATAACAGGGGCGTGTAATTACAATTTTTTAAAAAGATGCTTCGCAACAGGTGTGACTGCTGTGCTCAGAGTACAGTATCTGTGAGGGGTTGCAGTGTTGTGGCACCAGCACCAGTGCCTAAGGCACAATTTTTCAGCCCCTGTTGGGGCGTGTAATTACAATTTTTAGGCAATGCTTTGCAACAGGTCTCATTGCTGTGCTCAGAGTACAGTATCTGTGAGGGGTTGCAGTGTTGTGGCACCAGCACCAGTGCCTAAGGCACAATTTTTCAGCCCCTGTATAACAGGGGCGTGTAATTACAATTTTTTAAAAAGATGCTTCGCAACAGGTGTGACTGCTGTGCTCCAAGTACAGTATCTGTGAGGGGTTGCAGTGTTGTGGCACCAGCACCAATGCCTAAGGCACAATTTTTCAGCCCCTGTTTAACAGGGGCGTGTAATTACAAATCTTGATCTAATAGTTCACAGCAGGGCCCATTCCTGCGCCCACCAAGAGTAACTATGAGGGCCTACAGTCTTGTGGCAACACCGTCCACCACCACCACCACCACCAAAGGCCCAATTTTTCTGTCCTGTTCAACAGGTGCATGCAATTACAAATCTTGATCTAATAACTCACAGCAGGGCCCATTCCTGCACCCACCAAGAGTAAATGTGAGGGCTTACAGTCTTGTGGCAACACCGTCCACCACCACCACCACCACCACCAAAGGCCCAATTTTTCTGCCCGGTTCAACAGGTGCATGCAAGTACAAATCTTGATCTATTAACTCACAGCAGGGCCCATTCCTGTGCCCACCAGTCTTGTGGCTACACCAACATCTAATAGGGCAAATTTCTGCAGAGTATATACGGCAGGCCCCTACTTTCAAACATCCAACTTACAAACGACTCCTACTTGCAAACGGCAAGAGAAAACAGGAAGTGAGAGGAAATCTACCCCTAGGAAGGAAAATTCTATCCTGTTAGATTTAATTTGGGAAAAAGGTATCTCCTCTCTACTGATGCTTTATCACCAATCCTTGTTTCAATTAAAACCCCACTTTTCCAAAAACATTTGTCATTGGGACGGAAAGTGAGGTGACATGTTCTGAACAGATGTGCAAAGACAGCAAATGTTACAGGGGTGATAACCCCTCCCTATGTTCTCCAAAAAGCTTAAAAATTGATTTTTTTGGGATGTAGCTACACTTCATAATGTACCTGTTCAGATTCTACTTAAGAACAAACCTACAGTCCATGTCTTGTTTGCACCACCTATATACTGCTGTTCAGAGTATATAGGGTTGTAGGTATAGGGTTTTATTTTGGGTGCGGGGTCCCCCTTAGTATCCATACAAGACCCAAAGGGGCTGGGGTGGGGAGGGGGGGTGATGGGGTAGCCATGCCATTTTTCTCAAGGATTTTCAGCCATATGGCGGCCAGGACAAGACATGACATTGAAGCCGCAAGTGGTTTTAAATGGCTTCTTTTTTTCCTTTACAAATGTCATTTTGTGCAAGGACAGTTCTAAACACGGGAAACACATGCCACGTCACAGGCATACTTTAGACACCCCCCAGGTACCGTATTTAAAGGAAAATTTCACTTTTTTTTTTTCACTTTATGCATCATTAAAATGACTGCTCCCGAAAAAACTTTAGTTTTTAAAATTTCTTTTTGCATTGATATATGTCCCCTGGGGCAGGACCCGGGTCCCCAAACCTGTTTTATAACATTAACATGCATATTGGCCGTTGTAATTAGCAATTTTGATTTCGAACGTTCGCGTCCATTATAACGAATAGGGTTCGAAAATTCGCGCGAACTTTCGGTCCGTTCGAAGGTTCTGGTGCGAACCGAACCCGGGGGTGTTCGGCTCATCCCTACTCATGACATATGCATTTTGTTGTTTCTAGTCAAACTACTTAAAAATGTAGGCTACATTTGGACACATTGGGGGTTATTTACTAAAGGCAAATCCACTTTGCACTACAAGGGCACTTCAAGTGCACTCCAAGTGCACTTAGAAGTGCAGTCGCTGTAGATCTGAGGGGGACATGCAAGGAAAATTAAAAACAGCATTTTTGCTTGCACATGATTGGGTGATAAAATCAGCAGAGCTTCCCCTTATTTCAGAGCTTTCCCTCAGATCTACAGCGATTTACAGTGACTGCACTTCCAAGTGCACTTTCAGGTGCACTTGCAGTGCACTTGTAGTGCAGAGTGGGTTTGTCTTTAGTAAATCAACCCCATTGTGTTAGCAAAGAGAAACAGTGGGTGACAAACTAAAGCTTATTGACAAGAATGAATGTGCATGCAGGATGATTGCTAGATGCCAGAAAAGTAAAGCCGCCAAAACCACCACATTTGATAGTGTATACAGACCTAACCAACATACAACAGAATACGTTTCCTGATCCTGAGTAGCTATGAGTAACGAAATGCAAAGATTCATATGGGAGTACATGGCAGATTAATTCAAAATGGTGAACTGTTTAATATATACACCTACGTGTAAAAGTAGGTGCCCCAATACTTTTGACAATATAGTGTATATATATATATATATATATTTCTATATTGTCAAAAGTATTGGGACATCTACCTTTACACGCACATAAACTTATGTCATCCCAGTCTTGTCCGTAGGGTTCAATATTGAGTTGGCCCAACCTTTGCAGCTATAACAGCTTCAACTCTTCTGGGAAGGCTGTCTACAAGGTTTATGAGTGTGTCTATGGGAATGTTTGACCAGTCTTCCAGAAGCGCACTTGTGAGGTCAGGCACTGATGTTGTACGAGAAGGCCTGGCTATTGGGTTGGAGTCAGGACTCTGTGCAGAACAGTCAAGTTCCTCCACCTAAAACTCAATAATTCATGTCTTTATGGACCTTGCTTTGTGCACTGGTGCACAGTCATGTTGGAACAGGAAGGGGCCATCCCCAAACTGTTTCCAAAAAGTTGGGAGTATGAGATTGTCCAAAATGTGTTGGTATGCTGACGCTTTAAGAGTTACCTTCACTGGTACTAAGGGGCCAAGCCTAAACCCTAAAAAAACAACCCCACACTGTAGTCCCCGCTGCACCTAGTAATTTGGATAAGTGCACAAAGCAAGGTTCATAAAGACATTGATGAGCAAGTTTGGGGTGGATGAACTTGACTGGCCTTCACAGAGTCCTGACCTCAACCTGATAGAACACTTTTGGGATGAATTAGAGCAGAGACTGCGAGCCAGGCCTTCCCGTCCAACATCAGTGCCTGACCTCATAAATGTGCTTCTGGAAGAATGATTAATTGTTCCCATAGACACACTCCTAAACCTTGTGAACAGCCTTCCAAAAAATTGTTAAATTTGTTATAGCTGCAAAGGGTGGGCCAACACAATATTAAACCCTTCAGACTAAGACTGGGATGCCATTAAAGTTCATGTGTGTGTAAAAGCAGGTGTCCCAATACTTTTGACAATATAGTGTATATATTAAATGTCAATACATTTTGTGATTTTAAGATATTAGAAGTGGCAGTTTTGATGCCCTTTCAGTTTGTCTTTGTGGTACCTCTCTTAAAAAAGTAAATAAAAAATGCTCTTGTTCCTTTAAAGGAGAAGTCCAGCCTGAGCTCGTTTGGCTGGGCTTCTCCTATGGTTCACAGGAGTGCAATTAGTTTTGCACTCCTGTGACCCGTTTTCAGCAGAGAGCGGGCTGAAGTCCACTCTCTGCTGATGTCACAGGAATCAGTCCGCGTCATCATGACAATAAAGTCTGGATCCACCAGGTGCCTGGACTGATACCCATCTCAGCAAGCCGCTGAGAGCCTAAGACGGCTACTGCCCGCCCCTCCACAGCCCAGCGCTCCAGTGAGCGCAGTGGGGGGGGGCAGACCGGAGAGCTGCTGAGTCACAGTCAGCAGATCTCTGCTTGGGGAGCTGTGAGAACCGAGTAATCGGTGGCTCGGTTCTCAGTGCAGAGGCGGCGGGAGACAGATGCATCTACCTAGGTAAGTATGAATCTTGAAAAAAAAATAAACATACTTCTCTTTTAAAGAACGATAAACAGCATAGCACATCTGCAGTGTAATTTGTCTCTCTCTATGCTGTAAAATACCTGGTTGATCCTGCCTGTTCCTGTGTCTCCCTATACAAACTGACCACAGTAATCATGGCCTGCTGATCCATGATACCATGGTCAGTTTACGTGCCTCCATCATCCCACAGTCTCTCCCTCTCCCCATCTCTCTCTGCCTGTCAGCTCAGTAGTCTATGTGTGTGAGCCATCGGCCCCCCTCCACTATTTCACTGTGTCTTTAAAGTCACTGATCACAAATCCTGGAATACCCTCTATTACAGTAAGATATACAGTGCAGCATCTGTGTTTTTAAAAAAAATATGGAGCTTAATACCTTATTTTACAGCGCTGCTGTACGGTCATGTGACCACCCGGCTGACGTCAAAGGGGAATCTCAGCCCCTCCCTCTGTAGTCCATAGATCGGGGAAGGAGAATGTCGGGAGGTCATGTGACCGCACAGCGGTACTGTAAAATAAGGTATTTAGCAGCATAATTTAAAAAAAAACACAGATACTATACTATATATGTAACAGCCCCCTAAGTATGAAAGGGGTTAAAGCCGTTTAGGATATTCCATTCCCAAACACCAAGGCAGCTACCGACACTCCAGTCAGGCGAACAAGACCCATAAGAATAATTCTCCCCCAAAAATGAGACAACGCTCTGTCTTGAGGTTTAAGCAGGAATGACTCTTTATTGAAAAGACTTCAAGTTTTATACACAGTTGAAAGAGGAGGTGCATCATATTACTCTGGAATTACACCTGTGACCAGACCTAATTAACATGCTAATTACCTAATCCTTTTAAGCAGCTGATGACTCAGAGTTTCCTAGCCTGGCTGTCTCCTAAACTCCAATACACATCATCACAGTACTCCTTCATACAATACAGGGTCAATTAGCTCAATCCACAAAGAGAAGATCTTTAGAAGTTAGTCTGGATTCATTAACATTACAACAGGCAGACAGGTAGTTGAAATTGAACACATCAGCCTCTTTCCATTAACCTGTTGAGTTCAGAATCAACAAACAGTAAATAGTTCTTTACAGATATCCTGGAATATATTGTGGATAAATATCACTGTCCCATTTTAGGTAGTCCAAGATATATTTTCTCCGTTACCCTATGCCCCTATTAGAGACACAGGGTGATTTAGACATAAGAGGTGCATGGGGAGCTGAAGCAAGGGTATCTCATACTTTCTAAGGGATTCTGGGTTCCACGGGCCCTCCCGTTACATCTCTCCCCTTTCGGCAGGAGACTAACACAGGAGGAGACCCCAGACGGGTTGACTCTGAAGTTAGTCCATAGTTCCATTCCTCTAATGCTGGTATCCACACAGTACCCCAAACAAATTGCTCCAAACAGAGCATTACTCACGCAGCCAACCTCTGCCTCTCTCAGAGAACATACCCGCCTCTGGGGAGAGGCCTGGACTGGCCCTTCTCCCTGGAGTCCTTTCAGCCCCTGGAGAGAAGACAGGGTGACTGGGCTTAGTCTGTCATGCTGTTGGGGATCTGGGCCAACTGCCCAGCATCCCTGGGGTATACAAGTGGAGACTGAATTCCCATCCACTTGTGGTAGGTGAAAATCCCCTAGTGCTTGCAAAGCAAGGTTGACATCCTCCTGTCTCAGCGTCACACCATTTTCTGGGGTTGTGTCAGTGAAGACCGAAGTCCAATCCACTACCACAGGAACTCCCTCTTCTGTTAGTTGAGAGCAGAGGCCAGCGACACTCTGCTCTGTTGGCAGCTCTTCTGCTGGGTTACTGTGAGTGGAGACCACAGTCCCATCCCCCGATAACAGCTCAAGCTGCAGTTGTGTGCAGATGCCAGTAGCATTCTGCCCTGCTGCCAGTGATTCAGCTGGGAGTAAAAGCTTTACTACCTCAGCTTGTCGCTGGATAGAGGGGCCAACTGCCCCGGCTCCCTGGAACTCCACAGTTGTTTCCGGTGCTGGGCAGAGGTTGGTAGCACTCTGCCCTGTTGCCAGCACTTCTGCTGGGGACTCCACATCATCCGCTTCGGCTTTAGGGATGGCAACCTCCAAATTTCCCACCGCCGATTCTTCAGCCAGGATTTCAGAGTTGTCAACTGGTATTTCCTGATTGTCCCAAGCAAAGGGAGCCCCCCCCCATGCTGCTGAGCATAATCTAGCAGCTGTCTGTAGGCGATCTCCAGCTCCCATTCCTGAATGGCCACAAACCCCAAAACTTCCTCTGCCCAGTGGCCTTCCGAGACATTCAGTCTTCGCTCTCTGTGCTCCATTATTTTCTCCAAATGCCACTCCTGATCACTCCCAAAGTCAGGGTCACTGGACAGCCTCCAATACAACAATCCCAGGTCATCATAGTCAAAGCCTTCCGTGGGGCTGTCATGCGCTGACCACGGGCACTCTTGGGCTACATACCACCGGAGGGCTCTGTAGCTCTCGTCCAACCTCATCTCTGCCCGGATCAGCCTGCTTAACTCAGCTGTCCACTCCTGCTTTGGTTGTTCCCCCAATAACGGCATTCGTACATCATACTGTCCAGAGTTCGCAATGGATAGAATCAGACCATCCCAGCAGGACCTCCTCTGATACTGGTCCTCTATGCTGTATCTGCATCTCTTGTTACCTCCTTCTGAATTCCTCTTCCATGGCGGCTGGTATCTGTACCTCTCCTCTCCTTTCAGTTGGTGCTGCTGTGACTTCTTCTGCTGCAGCACCTTTTTGCTGTAGCCAAGTTGCATCCACAGCCGCTATAACTAGGGCTATGATCTCTGCTGGAGGGTTAGGACCATAATGTGCCAGTCTTAGTTTAACAGCCGATCAAAACTTGCCTCTACGAGTGTCCTGTCTGTTACGCTGGGCCTTTTCGGTTATGTTGGGTCTTTCGGCTCTATCCATTTAGACTAGTTCTGCGATAATGTCCCTCTTCTTACGGTTGTTGGCCGGTCTGCCCCGGTTCTCCAGTAAGTCCTTGAGGGAAGAGAGCTTTAGCCGTTCATACTGTGCTTCCATTGTCCTGTGTCCTCTTGTAGCTGTCCTTCTGTCTGTGGGAATCAACCCGCTGCTTGCCACCAATGTAACGGCACCCCAAATGCGAGAGGGGTTAAAGCCGTTAGGATATTCCATTCCCGAACACCAAGACAGCTACTGACACTCCAGTCAGGCGAACAAGGCCCATAACAATAATTCTCCCCCAAATACGAGACAATGCTCTGTATGAGGTTCAAGCAGGACTGACAATCTTTATTGAAAAGACCACAAGTTTTATACCCAGTTAAAAGAGGAGGTGCATAATATTTCTCTGGAAATACACCTGTGACCAGACCTAATTAACATGCTAATTACCTAATTCCTTTTACAAGCCTGGCTGTCTCAGAGTTTCGTAGCCTGGCTGTCTCCTGAACTTCAATACACATTATTAGCCCAATCTACAAAGAGAAGATCCTTAAAAGTTAGCCTGGATTCATTAACATTACAACAGGTGGACAGGTGTTTGGAGGTGATGACATTAGCATCTTTCAACTAACCTGTTGAGTTCAGAATCAAACAAACAGTAAATAGTCCTTTACAGATATCCTGGGGAATATTGTTAATGAATATTAATGTCCCATTTTAAGTAGTCCAAGATATATTTTCTCCATCACCCTATGCCCCCATTAGAGACACAGGATGATTTAGACATAAGAGGTGCATGGGGAGCAGAAGCAAGGGTATCTCATACTTTCTAAGGGATTCTGGGTTCCACGGGCCCTCCTGTTACAATATATTTTGCTGTAACAGAGAAGATACCAGTAATTGTGACTGGTACTTGTGATTAATTGTTACAATGACTTTACAACCACTTTAAGCAAAAAGAATAAAATATGTATTTTATAAATATGTGTCAGTTTTATGATAAATAGGCTGGGACTGTCCATTAAATAATCCTGTTTATTTGAACAGTTACTATATTATTGTTATCATTAGCAATAGTAGTATTTTCCCACCTATGTATATCTTAATATACAGCAACCCTTTCTGACTATACAAATACCTGATGAGTCCGAAATATTTTTTTTTACTTACGGCATTTTGCCACGCTTACTGCCATTTGCAAACAGAACGGTAGAAATGATTGACAAAGTACATAGGAAAAAAAAGGTTTTTTTAAATGTTCGTGTGATCATGAGATCCACAATGGAGACATATGGTTCTTAACCACTTCAATACCAGGCACTTACACCACCTTCCTGCCCAAGCCAATTTTCAGCTTTTTAGCGCTGTCGCTGTTTATATGACAATTGCACGGTCATGCTACACTGTACCCAAACAGAATGTTCCCACAAATAGAGCTTTCTTTTGGTGGTATTTTTTTTTTTTTTTACTTTATATTCTTTATTGTTTTTCTATGTTACAGAAGATACATACACATAATAGACTTTAAGATAATGTTCTACAGTTAATCCCCCCCTCCCCCCCCCCCGCACCCTAGCCAATCTCTTTTCACATTCCAAAGAGCAGAGAAAGACCAAACCAAAAAAAATACATTCTGCCACACTCTTATATTATTACCGAGAAAGAACTATATTGTTTTTACTTTATTTAGTTTTCTCTCTCCCCCTGCTTCCGTTCCCCTTTTCCCTTCCTTCCTCTTGGTCTTCTGACACGTTTAACTTCTCTGCCCAAGGTCCATAGCTTATTTTTCTGCCCCTCCTTCGTCTGCTCTTCCTATCTCATCTGGTTACCACCTTTAGGTCCCTCCCTTCACTCCTTTTCCTTGCTGCGCCCGTTAGGGCGGGCACCCCATTTTCCTCAACCAGGGATCCCACATTATTTTAAATTTTTTGTAGTTACCCCGTTTGGTCAAAACTACTTTTTCCTTCCACATTGTTGCGTTTATTGCATTGACCCACTCTGCTAATGTCGGTGCTTTCTGTGCTTGCCAGTTTTGTGCTATTACCTTCCTGGCCTGAAACAGGCATCTCAGCACTACTTCCGGAATATCTTTTTGTCCGTGTCTCTCCTCTATACCCAGTAGGCACACCCTGGCCTCCGGTTCCAGAGCTGTTCCAAAGGTTGTATTTGTGATGTGCAGTACCTTAGCCCAATACCTTTGTAACTTCGGGCACTTCCACATCATGTGTATGAGGTCCCCTGTATTTTGGCATCTGGGGCACTTGTCATCTACTCTCCTTCCAAACATGTGTAGCCTCTTTGGGGTGTAATAAGCTCTGTGCACTAAGAACAGATGTGACACTCTCTGTGATGGGGAGAGTGATACCACTGTCCCCCGTTCCAGTATCCGTTCCCATTGTACAGTGGTTATAGGGCCTATATCCTCTTCCCATTTTACTTTATTCTTACCCAACCTCTTCTTAGTTATAAAACCCCCCTTAATTTGTGAGTATAATTCTGATATGAGGCCTTTTGATGTTCCTGTCTTAATTAACCGTTGGAGGTGGGGAATTCTTTGCCAGCACACCGGGTGTGTTTTAAATTGGGCTTGAAGTGCGTGTCTTATCTGCAGATAGGTATAAAACAAAGAGTTTGGGATGGCATACTCTCTGCTTAATTCTGAGAATGCTTTTAATGTGTCACCTTCAAATAACTGCATCAATCTGGTTATACCTCTCTTTTCCCATTCCTTTAACTTTCCCATAGCTTGGATTTCTGGTAGGTATTTATTTTCCCAGAGAGGTGTATATTCGGTTAACCCTTTATACCCCATAGCTTGTTTACCTTCCCTCCATGTTCTTATGGCCGCCTTCAGTGTTGGATTCTTAGCAGGAAAAGAATCAGCCTCCAGGTTTTCTATTATGGTATTGTGTGGGGCCCCCATTAGCATAATTTTCCCACTGGCCCCTCCTCCTCCCTCTATTATACATCCCCTCAGGTGCTGTAACTGGGCCGCTATAAAATAACTATAAGGGTGTGGGATAGCCAGCCCTCCTTCTTTTATTGACAGCTGTAATACTTGGAGACTAATTCTTGCCCTGCCCTTCTTCCAGATTAATTCCCTGAAGAGGGTCTCTATTTTTTTGAACCAGGCCTTCCCAATCCATACTGGGGTGTTATGAAGTATATAAAGTAGCTGTGGCATCCAGATCATCTTAATAAGATTACTTCTTCCCGCTACTGACAGAGGAAGACGTTCCCAGATGTCGGCCTTTTGCTTAAACTTAGCTAATAGTGGCTTTAAATTATTGTCAATGTATTGATCTGGGTTTCGTGTCACCACTATCCCCAGGTAATCCATTTTTTCCGCCACCTTTAATAGAGGGATGCCTTCACAGACGGTGTTATCTACTGGGTCCACTGGCAGAAGTACAGACTTCTCCCAGTTTATCACCAGGCCCGAAAATCGACCAAATACTTCCACCGTCTGTATCGCCATTTTTAGTGACTTTGAGGAGTCCCCCAAAAAAAGCAAGATATCATCCGCATAGAGTGCGATTTTCTCCTCCCCCGTTTTCCTCTGAAATCCCTGTATTGCCTTTTGGGATCTAATCGCTATTGCTAAGGGCTCTATTGCTACCGCGAAGAGAAGGGGGGACAGAGGACATCCCTGCCTTGTCCCCCTCTCTAACCTAAAGCTTTTTGAGTATTCATTATTAATTTTTATTTTTGCACTTGGGGAGTTATAAAGCATTTTTACCCATTTAATGAAGATAGAACCAAATCCAAATTTCTCTAATACGTGCCAGAGGTAATCCCATTCTAAGCTATCAAAAGCCTTGGCAGCATCCAGGGATAAGATAGCTCTTCCACTTCTATTCTCAGTTGGCGTCTGTACGTTTAGATACAATCTTCTAATATTAGTGCTAGTAGCCCTATTAGGGATGAATCCGGATTGATCCGGATGTATTAATTTCTGGATATATTTATTCATCCTGGCTGCCAGCACTTTAGCCAATATCTTAACGTCTGAACACAGCAATGAAATTGGTCTATAGGATGAAGTGTCTAATTGATCTTTCCCCTCTTTTTGGAGTACTATTATGGTAGCCTCTGACATTGAGGCCGGCAGCTTCCCCCCTTCTACCGCCCAGTTCAACACCCTTAACAGTTCCGGGAGGAGCACCTTCCCATACTGTTTATAAATTTCCACCGGTAAGCCATCTGGCCCGGGGGACTTTTGATTGGACATTTCCGCTACTGCTAATTGGAGTTCCTCTAGGGTTATCGGGGACTCTATGGCTCTTCTATCTTCTTCAGTTAAGGCCGGTGTTTCTATCCCCCCCAGAAATTCATCCGTTTGTAATGTCTCATCTGCCCTCTTTGACTTATATAAGTCCTGATAATAAGCCTCAAATATTTCCAAAATTTCAGATGACTGAGAGGTTATCTCTCCCCCTACCTTCCTTATTGCGAGAATACTCAAGGGGGCTGAATTAGTTTTAGCCAATAGGGCCAGTATATGGCCTACACTCTCCCCTTCCGCAAAGGTACTCTGTTTTTGAAATAGACGTTTATTCTCTACTTTCCTTACCACTACCATTTTGTACTCCTGTTGTTTCTCAAGCCATTTCCTTTGTTTCATCAACGTCGGATCCTCCACATATTGTTCTTCTGCTTCTCTCACCTCTTTCCTAATCTTCTCTTCCCATTCCCTAGAATTTTTTTTAATTTTGGCTATTTGTTGAATCAGTATTCCCCTAAGGAAGGCTTTTAGGGTGTCCCATATCACTCCCACCGGTGCTGTCCCTTCGTTGAAGCCCACCATCTCACTCAATTTTATATTTATCTCCTCTGGTTTTCCCATTAGTTCTAACCAGAAGGGACTTATTTTCCAATTACTTGGAGGGCACTTTTTCCCTGTATTTATAGTCAGCACCAGTGGTGAGTGATCTGACACCCCTCTTGGGCAATAAACAATTTTACTAACCCGTTGCAGGCTCATCTCGTTTCCTAGGGCCATATCTATTCTAGATAATGTGGAGTATGAGCTTGAGAAACAGGAGTACTGCCTCTCATCTGGGTTTCCCATTCTCTAAATGTCGCACCATCCGACCTCTTTTAAAAACTGGGTTAAACGTCCCTCTCCCCTCCCAATCATCCTTATCCCCGGTGGAAATCTGTCTACTGTCCTGTCCAATACTGCGTTAAAGTCCCCGACTGCTATTATGTAGCTTTCTTCTTTATTTAGCGCGAATTCCGCAAATTTATACAAGATCTCCATATTGAAAGGTGGCGGAACATAGATATTTGCCAATACATATGGTTCATTTTCTATCAAACAATGCAAAAAAAGAAAGCGCCCCAATTCATCCAACCTGACCTCTCTACAAATAAATGACACCCCTTTTTTCACCAGTATACTCACCCCCCTAGAGTAAGAAGAGTAAACTGAATGATACTGGCATTGATATCTCCTATTGAACAATTTCACCTTTGTTTCTCTTGTTAAATGGGTCTCTTGGATGCAAATTACCTCCGCCCCGTACCATTCAAGTGTGGAGAATATTACAGCTCTTTTTATCGGGTCACCCAACCCCCGGACATTCCAGGAGCCTATGTTAAATGTTTTGGGCCGCATATCAATACAATCGCATAATAACTACAAAAACAAAGGAAAAACAAACATACGAGAGCAAAAGACCCATCTGGGCCCCACAAAGTTCAACCTTGGGCAAAAGAGAGCTCCATGATCCATTGTGCCAAAAAAAAAAAAAAAAGAGAAAGGAGGAGGTGCTAAACCAGAGTAAACTTCGGGAGAGATCCTCAATATGCCCGTCATAAAAAGAGAAGAAAACAGAGCAAAAAGCAGAGAAAAAATGAAAAAATAAGCAGATACAGAGAAAACCAATTACTCTGCTATTCCTTTTTTGTCCCTGATCTGTTACTAAATTAATTTCCTTTTTATATAAAAAGCAACCCATCTTCTAATTTAAACTGTGATATTCATAATTTTGTAGGCCAAGCAGGGGAGCCTTTCTTCCTATCATGAAAAAATAAATGGGAAAAAAAGAGAAAAAGAAAAAAAAAGTTAATAGTGTAAAAAAAATAAAAAAAAGTAAGGGAGGAGTTGCT
This sequence comes from Rana muscosa, assembly GCA_029206835.1. Lineage (NCBI taxonomy): Eukaryota > Metazoa > Chordata > Amphibia > Anura > Ranidae > Rana > Rana muscosa. The sequence goes on along the minus strand of CM055122.1, from coordinate 658,618,796 downwards.
TCTTTTAAATGTGTCTTTGCTAAAATGTGGGTTACCCCAAACTACCTTCATCTCATATTTCCCTCTCTCCTTTGTTTGAAATGTGACATTTGTGAATTTGTGCAGTTTTACCCCCCCCTTCTGTCTCCTATCCCACCCCCCACCTACCCTCCCTCCCTCCACTCCCCCTCCCTCCTCCCCCAGCCTGTCTAGGCATACCCTAGGGGCTGTGCTTGTGACCACTACCTGCCATCCCTCCCTTTCATGCCACTCCAGATTCATATCCTCTTGTGACCTTTCCCCTTCTCTCCCACTATTCCTCCCCCCCCTTGCCCCCCCCCAAAAAAGAAAAAAAATGATTTTGTGCATCGGAGAGCATATTTGGTGTTTCCTATTCATGCATTCATGTGTTTGGTGCTCAACTATCAGGGCTCATCCCCTAATTTATAAAATCCAAACAAAATAGTTTCCCCCCCCCCACACCCCCCCAGAGGAGCCTTTTTTCGGCAACAGCAAAAAAAAAAAAGAAAGGTGAAATGTTAGTTCATAGTGTATTCCAATCTTCCCAAGTTTGAAACCTTATCTAGGCTCTCCCATCAGTATAGTGTCTATAGATTTGTTTTATTTTCTTCCAGCCACTGTGCTGCTTTCTCCGGTGAGTCAAAGAATTGAGGGCCCTCCAAAGTCATTATCCTTAACCACTTAAGCCCCGGACCATTTCGGGCCATTAGGACCAGGCCTGTTTTTGGGATTCGGCACTGCGCTGCTTTAACTGTAAATTGTGCGGACATGCAATGTTGTACCCAAAGGAAATTTGCGTCCTTTTCTTCCCACAAATAGAGCTTTCTTTTAATGGTATTTGATTGCCTCTGCGATTTTTATTTTTTGCAATATAAACAGAAAAAGACCGAAAATTTTGAAAAAAAATGATATTTTCTACTTTTTGTTATAAGAAAAATCGAATAAACTCAATTTTAGTCATACATTTAGGCCAAAATGTATTCAGCCACATGTCTTTAGTAAAAAAAATGTCAATAAGCGTATATTTATTGGTTTGCGCAAAAGTTATAGCGTTTACAAACTAGGGTACATTTTCTGAAATTTACACAGCTTTAAATTTATGACTGCCTATCTCATTTCTTGAGGTGCTAAAATGGCAGGGCAGTACAAAACCCCCCCAAATGACCCCATTTTGGAAAGTAGACACCCCAAGGAAATTGCTGAGAGGCATGTTGAGCCCATTGAATATTTTTTTTTTGTCCCAAGTGATTGAATAATGACAAAAAAAAAATTACAAAAAGTTGTCACTAAATGATATATTGCTCACACATGCCATGGTTATATGTGGAATTGCACCCCAAAATACATTCTGCTGCTTCTCCTGAGTACGGGGATACCACATGTGTGGGACTTTTTAGGAGCCTAGCCACGTACGGGACCCCGGAAACCAAGCACCGCCTTCAGGATTTCTAAGGGCGCAAATTTTTGATTTCACTCCTCACTACCTATGACAGTTTCGAAGGCCATAAAATGCCAAAATAGCACAAAACCCCCCCAAATGACCCCATTTTGGAAAGTAGACACCCCAAGCTATTTGCTGAGAGGCATGTTGAGCCCATTAAATATTTTTTTTTTTGTCCCAAATGATTGAATAATGACAAAAAGAAAAAAAAAATGTACAAAAAGTTGTCACTAAATGATATATTGCTCACACATGCCATGGTTATATGTGAAATTACACCCCAAAATACATTCTGCTGCTTCTCCTGAGTACGGGGATACCACATGTGTGGGACTTTTTGGGAGCCTAGCCGCGTACGGGACCCCAAAAACCAAGCACCGCCTTCAAGGTTTCTAAGGGCATAAATTTTTGATTTCACTCCTCACTACCTATCACAGTTTTGAAGGCCATAAAATGTCAAAATAGCCCAAAACCCCCACAAATGACCCCATTTTGGAAAGTAGACACCCCAAGCTATTTGCTGAGAGGCATGGTGAGTATTTTACAGCTCTCATTTGTTTTTGAAAATTAAGAAAGACATTTTTTTTTCTTTTTTTTTTCTTTTTTTACATTTTCAAAACTTTGTGACAAAAAGCGAGATCTGCAAAATACTCAACATACCTCTCAGCAAATAGCTTGGGGTGTCTACTTTCCAAAATGGGGTCATTTGGGCGGGGTTTTGTGCCATCTGGGCATTCCATGGCCTCCGAAACTGTGATAGGCAGTGAGGAGTGAAATCAAAAATTTACACCCATAGAAATCCTGAAGGCGGTGCTTGGTTTTTGGGGTCCCGTACGCGACTAGGCTCCCAAAAAGTCCCACACATGTGGTATCCCCGTACTCAGGAGAAGCAACAGAATGTATTTTGGGGTGTAATTCCACATATGCCCATGGCATGTTTGAGCAATATATAATTTAGTGACAACTTTTTGTACATTTCTTTTTTTTTTTGGTCATTATTCAATCACTTGGGACAAAAAAAAAATATTCAATGGGCTCAACATGCCTCTCAGCAAATAGCTTGAGGTGTCTACTTTACAAAATGGGGTCATTTGGGGGGGTTTTGAACTGTCCTGGCATTTTATGCACAACATTAGGAAGCTTATGTCACACATCATCCACTCTTCTAACCACTTGAAGACAAAGCCCTTTCTGACACTTTTTGTTTACATGAAAACATTTTTTTTTTTGCAAGAAAATTATGTTGAACCCCCAAACATTATATATTTTTTTAAAGCAAAGGCCCTACAGATTAAAATAGTGGATGTTGCATTTTTTTTTCCACACAATATTTGCGCAGCGATTTTTCAAACGCATTTTTTGGGGGAAAAACACACTTTTTTTATTTTTAATGCACTAAAAAACACTATATTGCCCAAATGTTTGATGAAATAAAAAAGATGATCATAGGCCGAGTACATGGATACCAAACACGACATGCTTTAAAATTGCGCACAAACGCGCAGCGGCGACAAACTACATTCATTTTTAAAAGCATTTAAAAGCCTTTACAGGTTACCACGTTAGATTTACAGAGGAGGTCTACTGCTAAAATGACTGCCCTCGATCTGACCTTCGCGGTGATACCTCACATGCATGATGCAATTGCTGTTTACATATGACGCTAGACCGACACTTGCGTTCGCCTTTGCGCAAGAGCAGGGGGGGACAGCGGTGCTTTTTTTTTTTTTTTTTTATTATTTATTTGGCTTTTTTATTTTATTTTTAAACTGTGCCTTCCATATTTTATTTTTTTACCATTTTTATCGTTATCTCAGGGAATGTAAATATCCCCTATGATAGCAATAAGTAGTGACAGGTACTCTTTTTTTGAAAAAAATTGGGGGGTTAGACCCTAGATCTTTCCTCTGCCCTCAAAGCATCTGACCACACCAAGATCGGTGTGATAAAATGCTTTCCCAATTTCCCAATGGCGCTTTTTATATCCGGGGGGGACGACATTCCCTCCCACTGCTTGTAAAAGCAGTCTAGAGGCTAATTATCTGCTAGAATTGCTTTTACATGAAAGCCGGCTGCTGGCTGAAAAGAATGATACCAAGATGATACCTAAACCCGCAGGCATCATTCTGGTATAAACATTCAAAGTCCAGCAACATACCAGTACGTTGCTGGTCCTTGTTGGACATGTATTGTAATCTTTTTTTTCATACAGCCTATTGGCTGAACGAAAAAAAGAGATTGATTGGTGGGTATGCCCACCATTAGAATACCTCCCTTCATCCACCCACTTCTAATGATGGGCATATATGCCGAAGCATGGGGGCATCCTCCCGCAAAAAAGTTATGCCGCGTACACACGGTCAAGCCTTCGTCGGAATTTCGACCGTATGTACGCGGCATAAAAGGTTATGCCGCGTACACACGGTTGGACTTTTGCACGGGCAAGCCTCCGTTGGAATTTCGACCGTATATACGCGGCATTAGGAGCAAAATCGCTCCTCCGCCCCTGCTGCCCCCATGCTTCGGCATATATGCTCTTTTTTTTAACTGTGGTGGTGAAATCACCTCCTACAGCGTTGGAGTCACGGCTGTCAAGATAAATAGATCCGCGCTGCAACTGAATGGCGTACCTGCTAAGCAAATGGTGGTTAACATTAAAACAAAGTAACATTACAGTACAACAGTAAGACCTTACCATGCCATACCTGCAAAGCAAATACCAAAACAAAACCTAGTAAAAAATAAAAAAATGTTTTAACGCAACCTGTGCCTAAAAATATATATGCCGAAGCATGGGGGCATCCTCCCGCAAAAAAGTTATGCCGCGTACACACGGTCGGAATTTTCCACGGGCAGGCCTCCGTCGGAATTTCGACCGTATGTACGCGGCATTAGGAGCAAAATCGCTCCTCCGCCCCTGCTGCCCCCATGCTTCGGCATATATGCTCTTTTTTTTAACTGTGGTGGTGAAATCACCTCCTACAGCACTGGAGTCACGGCTTTATGTATCGTGGGAGCAAACGCTGTTGCTGTCAAGATAAATAATTCCGCGCTGCAGTTGAATGGCGCACCTGAAAACAAAAAATTACATACCTGAAAAGCAAGCATGATAAAACATTGCAGAATAGAATACAGTAAAAAAGAGCAGAACAATAGAGAGAAAATAGAGAGAGAGAGAACAATAAAACGACAACTATTTTTGGTTTTTTTATTTTATATTTTTTTTGTGTTTTGTTTTTTACATTTTTTTTTTCTTTTTTACACTTTTTTTTGTAACTTTACAACTGTAATGGTTCGGGTCTCTCAAAATGTAATGGCATCTTGGGAGACCCTGTGTAAGTGTGTCCTTGTCTGTGAAATGCTGTACCCTACGCTAAAACTTCACTTTTGAGTGGTAGCGTTCAAAACATTCACCTTGGACTGGTTGATATTGATGGTTGCTATGGACTGGTTGCTATGGACGGTTGCTATGGACAGTTGCTATGGACGGTTGCTACGGATTGGTTGTTATGGACGGTTGCTATGGATTGGTTGCCATGGACAGTTGCTATGGACTGGATGCTATAGATAGTTGCTATGGATGGTTGCTATGGACAGTTGCTATGGACGGTTGCTATGGACTGGTTGCAATGGATGGTTGCTATGGACAGTTGCTATAGACTGGTTGCTATGGATGGTTGCTATGGACGGTTGCTATGGACTGGTTGCTATGGACGTTTGCTATGGACTGGTTGATATGGATCAGGCCTGTCTCTGCGAACGCTGCAGTTATGTGTGTTGTGTTTGGTAAGTGACAGTGATCGATCGATACTGCACTTGGGTGGGCTGGGCTGGGCTGGGCTGGGCGGAGGGGCTAAACGCAGGCGCTAGCAGGTATCTGGGCTGATCCCGCTAACACTGCGTTTTTGGGAACCCTAAACCGCTGGGGATGCTAGTATAGATCTGATCAGATACTATACCACTAAGGGGGGTGTATGCTTTGCGCGTGGGTGTTAGCGTTACTGGCACTAACCTAACACTGCCTGGGGCGACGCAGACCCTCTCTGGCGCTAAAACCTAATTGATCTCACCCGCCGGGCGATCAGGGGGGTTAAACCTTTATTGGGTTATATACGGCGGGTGCCCTGATGCTATAAAAAGCAAACTAATCAACCAGCGTCACCCGTAACCTTTATATGGTGATCACTGGTGAAAGGGTTAACTAGGGGCAATCAGGGGGTTAAAACCTTTATTAGGTTAAATATGGGGGTACCTGACACTATATAAAAACCTGACGGGTAACCTAAATAACTAAATAACTTACTGGCTAACCAGTGACACCAGTGACGCTTATACGGCGATCACTGGTGAAAGGGTTAACTCTAGGGGCAATCAGGGGGTTAAAATAATATATGGGGGTACCTGACACTAATAAAAACCTGCGGCGAACCTAAAAAAAAATAACTGCCTATCTAAAACACCAGCGACACGAATACAGCGATCGGAAAAACAATCGCTTAGTGACGCTGAAGTTAGGGGGTGAAAGGGTTACCTGGGGGGTGATCAAGGGGTTAAACCTTTATTAGGGGGGGGGGTAGGGGGCTACCCTGGACCTAAAGGGGCCTAATCCTAACTGCCCTGCAACTTTTTACAATCACAGATGACACTAAATGCAGTGATCAGTAAAATAAATGATCACTGCAATCAGTGACACTGTGATTGGGGGCTTTGGGGTGACCTGGGGGGTGATCTGGGGGTGACTGGGGGGTGAAATGTGTGCCTATGTGTACCTATGTGTCAGTGGACTGTTGGTGCACTAACCTGCTTCTTCTGTCCTCGGCGCCGGGAACGAAAAGACCGCAGCGAGGGAGATGACATCACTTCCTCCAGCCTGTATTTACATTTCAGGCAGGAGGAAGCAATTTCATTCGCCGGGAGCGATCGCGAGGGGGGGGGGGGCGGAATCGAGCGGCCGCCCCCTCATGCCTGATCGCTCCCGAACACTTAACGGCCGCTCACTGCAGTGAAGGGGGGTCCAGATGGACCCCCCAACTGCACAAAGGCGATCACGTAGATCTACGTGATTCTGCCTGTCTGTGCCATTCTGCTGACGTAAATCGGCGGTGGGCGGTCGTTAAGTGGTTAAACGTGCGGGGTACAATAGTGCATATGTAACTTTGTTTTTTAAAAGGTTACGTTTAACTGATGTGAACTCGGGTCTGCGTTTACTTAATTCCGGCGAGAAATCTGGGTATAATGAGATTCTTGACCCTTTATAGAAGATGTCCCCCTTCTCTCTTGCTTTTTGCAATGCAGTTGTCTTGTCAGTGTAATTAAGAAATTTCACTAATAAGGGCCTGGGGTATCCATCTTTTAGATGAGCTCTAAATGGAACTCTATGGGCTCTTTCTATCGCAAAGAGAGGTGAAAAGACATTCTCCCCAAACGTATCTCTGAACCAGTCCTCTAGAAAGCTAATAGGGTGGGTGCCCTCACTGCATTTCGGGAGGCCCACCACCCGTATATTATTTCTACGTAACCTATTTTCAATTTCATCAAGTTTTGATGCCTGCCACCCCATTTGTTCTTTCATTACTTTAATCTCTTTTTTCAATGGGTACACCTCATCTTCCACTTGGCTCATTCTCTCCTCTACAGCTGTTGTCCTTAACACCGTCCTCTGCAGTTCTTGGCCCATGGATACTAATTGCTCCTCTATCCCTTTTATCTGTTTAGATACACTGTCCAATGACCCTCTACATGCATTCACGGCCCAAAGTACTTCTTTTAGCGTTGGCTCTTCCTCCCCTGGTAGAACAACATCCGGAGCTACTACAGGGATTGCCATTGGAATTGTTGCAGGTACAGCCATAGCTCCCAAGGTCTCTTCCACAGAGCCCTTTTTACTCCCTGTTTTTGGGCCTGTTGTACCCTGGCCTAGGCTTTTTCTATCTGCCGCTGTTCCTGTTTGGTTTCTTCCCTGTGCTTGCTGGTGTTGTGTCCCTCTACCTGGTGAGTTTGCCAAAGTATGGGCAAACCTCTCCAATTTAGCTGCTGTAGCTGCCGCCGCTAATTGCATTGCTTTCTCTTTCTCTTTTGCCGAACGTGTTGTTTGAGACCCCCCACTCTCCAGATTGAGCTGATCTTTCTTTGATGATATCCTTTATCCTATCTCCTTGGCCCTCTGCTAATGGCTACTGTTTAAATATATGATGTAGCTGGGATAGAAATGAAGGCCTAGGCTAAAGGTAATTGGGAACAGAGAAAGATTTATTTGCTTGCAGGTCCCAGTTTAATTCAGTTCCAACAGTGAGACTCAGTACCGTCCTTTGTTTCTGTCACTCTTACACCGGCTATTAACAGGGGGATCAGCCTTGGGACGGTTTCACTTAGCACACTTCATAAGCCTTAATGCTCAGTTCATAGTGTTCAATTCATAATATCTCAGGTGCATAAGTGTATATGATAACCTCCACAACTGCCCCCCCCTCCAGCAATCTTCAGCAATTTGACTTTTGCTAGCGTGACTGCTGCCGCTACTGCACTTTTTTTAAATGCTCCTGAGCGCTGGCTCACTGCTCAAATCTGCTAACATCTGTATATGTTGCACATACCGGTGTGGAGTAAGTCTCAGGGTCCCCCTCTGCTTTCCACCGCGTAAGTAGCCGTGCAGGTAGCCTCTGTTCCCGGCGTGCTGATCTCCTTTCCTCCTCTCCTCTCCTCTCGATTCGTAGCTCCCGCCACACAGTTCCCACTCTCGCGGGATCGCACAAGATACCGCGGGATTACGGAGGTGAAGCTGCTATTGGTGCACAGGGCTCAGCGTTGAGAGCGTGTCCACATCACCCGACGCATCCTCCGCAAGGTATGGGGGAGAAAAGGACGCTGTAATTGTGTCCAACAGTGGTGCATCTAACACCAGTCTCCTTGCATTACTATTGTCCGGGGGGGGGTAGAACAAGGGAGCAGAACGGGCGGAGGTCACGCAAACATCCTCACTCCTTGCTCCACACACACACCTGCCCCCTCCATCAACGTCCGGTCACGCCCCCTCTTTTGGTTGTATTTGATCACCTTTGCGGTGTTTATTTTTTGCTAAACAAATAAAAAAAGACCAAAAATGTTGAAAAAAAAAAAAGTTTATTTTGTTTCTGTTATAAAATTTTGTAAATAAGTATGTTTTCTCCTTCACTGAAGGGCACCGATAAGGCAGCACTAACGAAATCCTGCACTGATGGGTACTTATAAGTGGCACTCATAAGTGGCACTGCTGGGCACTGATAGGCGGCACTGCTGGGCACTAATACGTGGCACTGATGGGCACTGATATGGCACTGATAGGCATCCCTGGTGGCACTGGCAGGCATTTTGGATGGGCACTGATTGGTAGCTGCCTGGGCATTGATTGGCAGCTGCCTGGGCACTGATTGGCATTTCCCTGGTGTTCTAGGGTGGCATACTTGGTGGTCCAGTATCGTGGCCTTCCCTGGTGGTCCTGGTGGCATCCTGGTGGTCCTGGGCAGGCATCCGAGGGGGGGCTGCGCTGATAAACAATAAGCACAGACTCTCCCTGTCAGGAGAGCAGCCGATTGGCTCGCCTCTACTCGTGTCTGTCAGACGAAAGTGAGGAAAAGCCGATCAACGACTCTTCCTGTTTACATCCTGATCAGCCGTTATTGGACACGGCTGATCACGTGGTAAAGAGCCTCCGTCGGCTCTTCACCGAGATCGGTGTAGCGGCATGTCAGACAAACACGCCGCACCACCGATCGCCGCAATGCGCGCCCCCACGGGCGCACGGCAGCTGTTATCCTGCTGGACGTCATATGATGTCCAGTCAGGATAACTAAACCACCGCCCGACCGTCATTCTGCTATAGTAAGGGGTTAAGCAGAAAACTAAGAAGATGTCAAACTTCATAAAGAAGTCAAATTTAATTTTAATTTAACCTAAAATACAATTTACATGTCTAAATTAATCTTGGATTCTGTTCCTTGAACGGGTTTGTCCAGTCAATATTATTGGCTAACATGGCACTATTGGGTCTGTGGACAAAATCTGACAGAAGTATGTTTGGAATTAAGCAGCTGTCAGAGACCTGTAAAAGTCTCATCAGTAGTGATGTAGCCTTTTATTGCACTGAGCAGGTAAACATTATATTTTTTACAATTTGAGGTTTTATTATCTTTATTTTGTGTGGTGGGTTGCAGCTTTTGCAAGTGTACCATTATACACAAAATAAATATCCATTTGGTTTCGTCTTCATTTGTTATAATAGAAGTAAAGAATATTGGCTTCAGCTGATTTTTTTATTCATTTCTACTCACCGGATAGATTAAATAAGGCTGTTAATAATTAAAGTCTCTAGCTATGCATTCTCCTACCTTGGTTAGATTATATTTCTTATTAACATACTGTTCCGAACTGAGAATATAGGTTCTAGCATCCTATTCGAATTATATTCAAGTCTTGGTTAAGAGCACTGACTATCTCTAAACTGTAATTCCCGCTCTAATGTTCCAAAGCTTTGTTTGTGATTGTGAGGAAACCAATAAAATGAAAACAAATGAATATTCTATTAGGATCATGATATGTAACACTCGGCTGCCATGGGAACAGAGTTATGCTCCAGTCAAGAAAGAAACGACTAAATAACTTTAATCACTTTTTTTTAAATTACAGTCTTGAGGCTGATGAGTTTTATCATTTAAATAAAGTATGTGGCATTTTTATATTTCACTACAACATAATCTTTAAATTTTAAATTCTGACTTGCTGAAAACACCTGTCCGCGCTCCCATGAATATTCATTGTAAGGCATCTCCAACTCAAGGGGGAAATAAACTTTCCACCTTATGAAATTTTCAATTAAAAAATAAATCGACTGGCACGAACGTGAGTGCATGCAAGCAGAAATCGACATTGCAAAAAGACTATTGTAGTTTATCTTTTATGTTGCCGTTTTAGACTGATAAAAGTTTATAGACAAATCGTAAGTCAGTGCTTGAATTGACTTCATAATTCGGGATGTAATGGCCTTTTTAAAGCTGAGTTAGAGGCATCAGCTGTATGGTAAACACTGCTTGTAGGACACTGTAATCTAATCACGCTCACTTGATGCATTCCTGCGGCAGGGAGACTGATGGAGAATGTTAATACGCTCCTGGCAAGGTTGCTCGAAGCCCATTCCCTCTGGAGAACACTTACAAACGTGCAGCAAGTGGTAAAAGTAACAATACACATAGAATGATAAATAGCCCAGACAGGTATACAAGTGAGCAATAATGTGTATTACTTGCTAGAAACCTCTCTAGGTCCACAGGGGCCTACAACATAGTAAAGGAATGGTTTCCAAGACCAGAGAGAAAGTTAATTAATAAAAATGAATTTATTGTGAGACTTATTTCAATGCATAGCTCAAAGATAAATGCCATACAGGATCTAGAGCAGTGGTCATTAACCCTGTCCTCAGGACCCACTAACAGGCCAGGTTTTATGTATTACCTTGGGGGAGATCCAGACTAGAATACTGCAATCACTGAGCAGCAAATGATATCACCTGTGATGTATTTCAGGTATCTTGCAAACCTGGCCTGTTAGTGGGCCCTGAGGACAGGGTCGATGACCACTGCTCTAGAGGATAGATAACATAAAAATGCACCCTGCTCCTATTCTGTAAATCAAAATACAATGTACTTTGATCGATTAAAGATACGCCTTCCAGACATTCATAAATCTATGGGCAATCCAAAAAATGCAGACTAATAGAATTATTGCTGCAAATAGAAGTGTTCAAAAAAAAAACTGTCTATGGTCTTTTCTTCACTTCAAAACTGTTTTTCTCCCCATACAATTCTATGGGAATGCAAAAACGACTGAAGGTGAGTCAAAAACAGTTCAGATCAAGGTCCCCTGCAATGAATTCTGAATAATCTCAGAAGCATCTCAAACTGATGTCAAAGCAGACTGCATTGGCCCATCAAAGCCTATTGAAAAAGGTCCTTAAAAAAGTATAGGTTTCTATTGCTTTTGTCTGTTATCTTTGGTTTCCTAAAGCGAATATATTTTGAAGTCTTGGATAGAATAGTGAGAGTTTAGAAGCCCTATCAAATATTTGTCTCTGTCTTACCCTGCTAGGCAGATTTACTCTCTACTTTCCAGATCATGACTATTATCATGACTGAAAGCGACGAAGCGGACAAGAGGTGAAGCGAAATCTCAACAATTGGATTGCAAAAAATAAAAAATCTTAACAGGAGTTTTATCCAATTTCCTCCTCTACATAAAATTAGAAAAATAAGTTTTGGTTTTGGATATACAGTATGCTGTATTTTAATCTATTCCAGTAGTCTCCAAAATAGTAGAAAGTTCTTACACAGCATTCTACATTGTGAGGTCAATATTAGATCACGCTTGATTTCATCAACTGTTATGGGATGTGTCTGTAACAATTTTGACCTCTTCATAATTTTTTGTCAGTTACCCATAAAAAACAGTACAGTAAAGCAGATCTGTGTAAATGGACATAGATGGATCGAAATTTGGCTGTTTTTTAGCAGAGATTAACTTCTGTTCAACCACCCTGTCAGGTAACAGCCACTCCATCATCTGCTGCAGCCAATGACTGCGCACTGATCTGTGTGCTCTCACAGTATAGTAGAATATAGAACATTGTGGGGAGGATTCCTCCATTCACCTCGAATGTGTGGATGGGGGAATCAGTTCAGTTTTTTTTGTTCAGCCCGATGGCTGAAGGAAAAAAACGTAACCACCTATGGCCAGCTTAATACATGTCAACTCTTGATCCATAGGAACAGATTCACTTACCTCCAGAAGTAACCAATGTCTTCCATTCAGTTTAAAAAAATATTTAAATCTGTTTACTGATTGGTCGGTGTGGTTTAATGTACGCAATGTACACAATTTTGCTTTTTACTTTTAAAGGGTAACTCCACATTCGTGGGGAAAAAAAATAGCAAATAAAAAAATAATAATATAGCACATATAATTGCGACACAAGTCATATTGTAATTGAATGTTATTAAAAATTACCTTTCCTTTTTAATCTGCAGCCGATGTAATTTTCTTAGAATGCATTGCAATATGGCTAAATGGAGTTGTTCTGTGTGTACTGACCACTCCCCAGAAACATAATTTCCTGCTTGTGTGATTGGCTCACCAATTTTCCCAGAAGTCTGCCTAAGATACAAGTCAGATTTCAGACATCCCCTGCAACAAAAACTTCATTTTTGGAGAGATACTTTCAATAGGAGCAAGTCTAAAGAGATGCAGGCCCAGCAGATTTTTTCATTAGTGCCATGCAGCTGCATACCTGACAGTTAATTATGAAACCACTCCCATTAGACCTACTCAGTACAGAAGCACAGACAAACACACATGGATTTCTTCAGAATAACAAAAGGTAGGAATCTGCAATAAAGGTTGTTTTGATCCTTGCGATGCACATAGATCACCCAGAGGAGAATGTTTTTTTTCTCAACAAAAGTGGAGGTACGCTTTAAGCAATAAAGGCACATTCAGTTTTAAAATGTAAGCTCTTGTCCATGCAACCTGTCAATAAAAGTCAAATATAAAAACCTTTTTCTTTTAGATTTGGATAGAGTGCTAAGGGGCTAGGACCACTGTCAGGTTTTTATTGTTATCTGTGTCCCCGTTAGGGGGATTCACTCTCTCTAAGTGTTCTGATCACTAATGTCATTGGGAATAAAAGTGAGAATAAATCCGACATTTTGGGTTGCCGTTAGAACAGGAATAAATGGGAAATCTTCCAAATGGGACACTTATTTCTGTGTCTACTGCCTAAGACGGGATTTCCCTTGCATTGTAAACATATACTTCCTGTTGAGTCTACAAGGCAGGAAGTGAATAGAAGTCTCCCAAATGAGATACAGATGGCAGGAAAAACGACTGTAACCTCTTCCCTAACCTACATAAAAATAGTTAGATATACTTTAATGTGATTTTTATGTATAACTGCTTTATATATACAATCACTTTATTGTTTAAGCAAAGCTATTTTTTTTCTTCTGCTTGCAGCCCCCTTTTGTCTTTCAAATGCCTTACTTGTACAGAGACTCTTTTGAAATGAATGACATGATGGAATGTACAGCAGTCACACAACTTGTGTCATCTCTGCTTAATCATCTTTTGCTGTGAGCACTTTTTTCCCTTCCCTAGAACCTCAATTGAGAAAGATCAGAAATTCAGATATGTCTGCTTTTTTCCTTTTATAAAATCAGAATATAATGATACAGGAATGTGCATGTACTGCCCTTACATGTGTGTTGTATTACAATTATAATGTGCCTCTAGGAATGCATAAACATATGTACGTACATGTGATTGGAGATGATTAGGATAATATGTATTCGATTTAAACACACCTGACCCAACGCAACCAACTCTGTGCTTTAAGTTCTTTCTGACAACCTTTCTCTTCCACGACCTCTTTACATTATTCCTTATGAATTATCTGGCTATTTTTGGCACACTGACTGTGCAAGAACAAGACGCACTGTAATTACTGTTTCTCCGAATAATATTCTTCTGAGCTTGTAACAGAATTCTAATCAGATAAATATGGCATTCCTATAAGTATGTGTCTTATCTTTAGCAGGTTTTCAATTAATTTAAATATGCTAATAGCCTACACCAACCAATCTATTAATTGATATTAGACCAAAAGAGACTGTGCTTTTTTCCCTTTTCATTATTTTTTTTTTTTACACAACCAACAAATCCTGCTTTGGGAGCTAAAGCATTATATCAGCATTATTCCCATAAGGGGATACACAGTATCTCACAGTGAATATATATGTCTCTCTTTACTGTTATGTACATTCTTTGGAAGCAAAAAACTATAATGACTACACTGGAATTAGAGGAAACATGACCTTGGTAAAAGCTGAAAATCAAAATGAATCCTGACTGGTTCATTTTTTTTTTCTATGTCTTAAATTTTTATTGTTTTTTTTACAAAGTTGAACGTCACTTTACAATTGCCAATGATGCAAGGAGGTTTAACAGTTTGACAGATGGTGAGTATATAGACACAGAGGTTATAGAAGACAGACAATACTTTCATTGTTTAACAAATATGAACATTGATCTTAAGATTTCAAAAGGGTTACCAGTAAATGTATATACATTAGAGTATCTTTAACTAAAAGTATGCTGGATTTGGAGCCACGGCTCCCAAGAGTTCCTAAATTTCACAATTGAGCCTGATTGTAAGGCTGAATATTGTTCGTACTCTTTAATCAGTTTGAGGTGGGTTTTGACATCTGAGATGTTAGGGACAATAGACTGTCTCTATTTCCTCATTATCATTAATCTGGCAGAAAATAAAATATGTATTACTATAGTTCTGAACTTATTGGGGATATTGGTGATCCCCAAGCTAAGGATTGCTAGTGGCAGCGAGGGTTTTAGTATGATACCTGTTAGGCCTGATATGAACGAAAATCCTTTTTTCCAGAAGGGGGAGATATGAGGGCATTCCCAAAGGATATGTATCAAGGAGCCGTTGTGTGAGCAGCCTTGCCAACATGTGTCATCATCTATGTTTGCAAATTTGTGCATTTAAACCAGTGTCAGGTACCATCGTAGTTGAAGCTTTTGAGAAAGTTCCCTATAGTTGACACTTTTAGAAGCTGTTTGTAGTAGATGGCTTGATGCCATTGTAAGTCAGAGAAAGATATTTTCAAATCTCTTTCCCATTGTTTGAGAGCTAAATCGTTAGTGAATGTGCCCTTGTCGTGGATGAGTGTGTAAAACAGAGATATAAAGGGTAAAAAACTGCGCTTAAAGAAAAAAAGGGGATGGACCAGTCCAAAAAGCAGCAAAAATAAGTGGGATTAGCACAAGTAAAAGTAAAAAGTAAAAATTTGCACTTAAAAAGTCCAATTGTAGAGATCAATTCAATAATCCCAGCGAAAGTTCATATACTTGTTCAAAGGAAACTTGAATCTCAAACAGCAAACAACTAACAGGTGCAATGAATGCTTACCAGACTTTAAGCCTTTAGCACAGATGGCTTATACCCAGCCAGGGCCTTTATCCCAGTGAGGGATCACAAAATCCTCTGTGGATGATGGTAGCTCCCACAACATTAAGTGATCGATTCCTAAATCCCACGGGCTGCGTATAGTGGCATAAACATTCGTGGCACAATATAGTGGATTAAACAGAAAAAAACAATAGCGTAATATTGTTATGGATCACACTAGGTGCCTATGTCTTGAAGCAATAGGCACCAAATGCATAGATAACACCCGTGACTAAAAGACAACCAGTGCACCACCACCACAGGGAAAACCTGCTTACCAGATGCCTTTAGGTAATGTGCATATGGCCAAACCCAGCCAGGGCCTTTGGGGAGAACCGTCCACTGAAGCTGAAATACTGCTGTGATCCTCAGACACCCAGCAGCCGTCCATAGTGCCGTATTCAATGTGTAAAATCACCCAGAAGAGGAGAAATAGGGGACCATAGTGTGAATCCGTTTAAGTATTTATTAAAAATAAATAGAAACACACTTACAATTAAGTAGATAAAATGAAGCGATAAAAATAAAGCCGGCCGGCTCTTAGATCAACCCCCGTCCAGACACGATAACGCGGTGACGTCAGCACGCTCCTAGTCCTCAGACGTGTTTCGTCATATCTGACATTCTCAATGAGGGACGGGTGGCGTGCTGACTCACGCTACTTGTACCTTCCCACCTCGGTCTGAGTCCCGGACGTGAGATCGTATTTGCCATTTTGAATATGGGTGAACATACCAAACATGATAATTCCAAATATGATATGAGATCGCGATCACCATCTTGTTTGCGGGCAATTGTACCCAAGTATCTAGGTAGTCGCTAGCTGCATTCATGAAAAATCCCGGACAGAAAACGTATCCCTGAACGAGGTCGCAATCACCATCTTATATGTGGGCAATTATACCCAACTATCTAGATAGTCGCCAACCTCACCCGTAAAACAATCCCGGGAAAAATATATTATTACCGAACAAGGCCAGCAATCCAGGCAAACAAAGAAAAAAGAATATAAAAGAAGAAAAAAACTTTGCTGCACAGAGATTTGTCTAGCACTATGCTCGTCATTACAACTTTAGTAATGCCTTTCAAAGCAATCCCAAAATAGACTTTAGTAGTGCTTTTCAAAGCAGTCCCTAAATAAACAATCCAAATGGATAAATACCATAAAAATTTGTATTTTAAATATATGTGTATACTGTGAATAGCGGTAAACACATAAATAATTGTGATTGGATCAGTGTGACTAAAAAGTGAAAATAAATAACCAATAAAGATTAATTATTAATTATCAAAATTAATTTAGTGTGCAATATGAACACCTATGTGGAATTATATTTAATTAAAAATATAAAAAATATCTAATAAATATGTACATAATTAATACTTATTTAATAACTGCTGAAGTGTGAAAAAATGTAATAAAAAATAATCTATATTATGTGAAAAATGATTTAATTAAGTGCAGTATTAAATACATAAATTAATATACAATAAGTGTAATAGTGAATATAAGTATATGTGTATATAAACCAAGCAGATCATATTAACCCTATTACCCATATCTCGATTGTATAATGAATACGATCCCAAAAATACTAATGGTATATGATCCATTCATAGAAGAAGTGTCATTTCAGGCACCCAGTATCCAAATGGAACCCGACAGAATCAAAAATTAATAAAAAACAAAAATAGTAAATTTAAAAATAATTTTAAAACTTGCAGAAAATGTTCATCTTTATGGCCCCCATATGTGACTTTTTACTAAAACAGAGATATGCCTTTTAGTGCTAGCGATTTTGATGATATGAATTCGCACACTTTTTTAGGTAGTCACATGTCTGGGACAGGTTTCTGTTTCATGTAGGAGGACAATTGTCTGCATGTGAATAGGCTTTGCTGTGGTAGTTTTAACTGTTCTTGTAAAGAAAGAAAGGAGCTTATTATCTAGAATTACAGTGGACAATGGTTCATTTCTAATGTCGCACCAGTTACTTAACCACTTGACAAATGGGCACTAAACCCCCTTCGTGCCCGGATCAATTTTCAGCTTTCAGCGCTCTCACATTTTGAATGACAATTACTCAGTCATGTAATACTGTACCCAAATGAATTTGTTGTCCTTTTTTTCATACAAATAGAGTTTTCTTTTGGTGGTATATGATCACCTCTGGGTTTGTTTTTTTTTGCGCTATAAATGAAAAAATACGGAAAATTTTGAAAAAAAACACATTTTTTTTAGTTTATGTGATAAAATTTTGCAAATTATTAATTTTTCTTCATAAATTTTGGCCACAATTTATACTGCTACATATCTTTGGTAAGAATAACCCAAATTAGTGGATATTATTTGGTCTTTGTGAAAGTTATAGAGTCTACAAGCTGTGGTGCGGATTCATTCTTTTTCCTGAAGTTTTTGGAAAATGCGGGAAAAAAATGAAAACGCAAGTTTTTTACGCAAAGTTGTCCATTTATAAGATATTGCCAACACATAGCATGTACATAGCAAAAATGACACCCCAAAATACATTCTGCTACTCCTCCTGAGTATGGCGATACCAAATGTGTGAGACTTTTATACAACCTGGCCACATACAGAGGCCCAACATGCAAGGCACACCATCAGGTGTTCTAGGGACACATAGCATGAACATACCAAGAATTACACCCCAAAATACATTCTGCTGAGCAAATGGTAAACAAAAGATTACCTGTGGTTTTAGTAGCGCAGTTTTCCACAGGAGAATAGCACTGGTCCAGGCAGCAGGCAGGGACTTGGTCAGCAAAAGCGAATACAATTGTCCAGGCAACAGGCAGGAATACTGTCCATAGTCAGTACAGGCAGCAGGCAGGGATACTGTCCATATACAGTCCAGGGTCAGTGCAGGCAGCGATTGTCAGCAGTGCCAAAATATCGTTCCTGGTAGTAGGCAGGTCCATGTGGTCTGGTCAGTTCATGCGACAGGCAGAGGCATGATGGCATAGGTCCTACAGGCAGTTGGCAGAAGTAGGGCCTCGTTCAGGACTGAATGGGGACAGGGGTAGAGGCTTCTCCCACCCAAATCTCTTTGAAGCCTCTGAGTCTCCAGACCCTAATCTGGGAATGAGAAAAACAAAAACAATTGTTTTCTTCATCCAGAAAAACAATTCTGGAGCCCCTCACATATGTGAGACCCCTGTGTTATGAATCCCACTGGTCCACTGGCAGGGTACAAGATCAGTACAAGAGGCAGGCAAAAAGCATGGTCAAACATTCCAGGGTCAGTTCCAGATCAGGCAGAGGTATGTACAGAATCGGTAGGCAGAAGCGTGGTCAAATAACAGTCCAGGGTCAGTTCCAGATCAGGCAGAGGTATAAACAGAATCGGTAGGCAGAAGCGTGGTCAAATAACAGTCCAGGGTCAGTTCCAGATCAGGCAGAGGTATAAACAGAATCGTTAGGCAGAAGCGTGGTCGAATAACAGTCCAGGGTCAGTTACAGAGAAAGCAGAGGCATACGGGGTGTGAAGATAAATGGCAGGAAGTGAACGAATAATTTATTTTGGTATGGTAATGGTGGAAGCAGTCGCCTGTGCAGAGGCCTGGTTCTGAAGGACATTGGGCACAATAATAAATGGTGTCTTTTCTCTCTCCTCTTTTGGTGCACACCCGGCATTTTTTCTGGCGTTCTTGGCCTGTTGGTCTGGGAGGGATTTTATCTGGGAAGTGGCGCTCGGAGAGTCGGCTAATGACATCGGATCTAATGTTTACTGGTGGGCTGTTCGGGTATAAAAGGGCAGTGGTGAGTTCCTCCTGGAAGAAAAGGAAGGATTTGGGTCTTATAGTGGATTTCTGATAGATGACATAGGAGTTGTACATGGCCAAATTAAACAAATGAATGGAAACTTTCTTATACCACTGGTATGATCTTCTTGTGGAAAGGTAGGGTTCGAGCATCTGGTCATTGAAGTCGACACCCCCCATTAATTTATTGTACTCGTAGATGCATTTGGGTTTTTGGATCCGGCCATTTCTCCTGGTGATCTCAACAAATTCATTGTTGTGGATGGAAGAAAGTACGTAGACGTCTCTTCTGTCCCTCCACTTCACAGCCAAAATTTCCTCTTTCCGCAAACTCGCCGTCTCCCCTCTTCTCAATTTTTTGGTGACCAGGCTTTGAGGAAAGCCCTTCCGGTTCGTCCGTACGGTGCCGCATGCTGGAGTCTTCATTCTGTGTAGGTTTTGGAACAGGGGCAAACTTGTATAAAAATTGTCCACATACAAGTGGTATCCTTTCTCCAGGAGTGGGTTTATGAGTTCCCAAACTACTTTCCCACTGGTTCCAATGTAGACTGGGCAATTAGGGGGGTGCAGTTCGGTGTCCTTCCCTTCATATACAATAAAGGCATACACATACCCAGTTGCTCGGTCGCACAATTTATACAGCTTCACCCCATAGTGGGCCCTTTTGCTGGGTATAAATAGTTTTATGCCCAGCCTGCCAGAAAATTTGATAAGGGACTCATCCACGCATATATGTTGGTCTGGGGTAAACAACTGGGGGAAGGTTTCAGAAAAATAATTTAGTAGCGGCCGAATTTTATAAAGCTTATCAAAATTTGGGTAATTTCGGGGAGGGCACTTGGTATTATCATTGTAGTGTAGGAATCTCATAATCATTAGATATCTGGTTCTGGGCATTACTGAGGAAAAGATGGGCAATTTGATAGATGGGGCGGGATGACCAATATGAACGTACTTGATTTTTTCCATTTAGTCCCATGCAGAATGTGAGGCCCAAAAAAATCTAAACTCCTCCACTGTAAGGGTTCTCCACACGTAGGGATAGGCATAAGAGGACGTTGGGTTGCTGTTTATAAACTGTTGGGCATATAAGTTGCACTGGGCCACAATTGTTGCCAGCATGTCCTCAGTAAAAATTAAATTAAAAAAATTAATTGGGGAAAAGTTTTCTGTATCCACCTGGACTCCTGTCTGGGCAGTGAAAGGGGTAATGTTGGCTTCTCCTGAATTAGGAGGAAGCCACAAGGGGTACTGAAGGGAATAGGGAAGGCTGGCATGGGACCTAACCCTTTGGGGCTGAGTTGACACCCAACTGGTACGTGGCCTTGCTTCCCGAGGTACTGCGGTACTGGTGGATGGCACTGCAGTGGTGGTGGTGGATGGCACTGTGGTGCTGGTGGATGGCACTGCCTCCTCAGCAGAACGCCTTCGTCTGTCGGGCGGGCCCTCCTCCTTTTCTTCTTCCTCCTCCTCCTCCTCCTCCGTCTCCTCCGTCATTGATCCACTGCTTATGACAGGCTCGTAGTCATGGGCGTCCGCTCCATAGGGCAAGGGGGGTCATTTGCCCCCCCCCTGGAATCGAGAAGGTGTTGGCCAAATTGGCAGTTTTCTACACCCTCCGCCGCCCTTACACCCACTTACAGCCCCGCTGGACCTGCTGAAGGTGAAAAGGAAGGAGAGCCGGGCTGTGTATGCAGTATGGAGGGAGTAGGAGATGCCCTACAACACGTGTGTGTGTGTGTGTGTGAGTGACTGCAGAGACATGACGTCATAGGACACGTCATACATATGGTCAGTGTGAAGTGTAGTGGTCAGTAGTCAGTGTGTAGTGTAGTGGTTAGAGTGTAGTGTGTGTAGTGTCCAGAGGTGCAGGGTGCTGCTGTGTAATGTAAAGGGGTGCAGGGTGCTGTGTAATGTAAAGGGGTCCAGTGATGCAGGGTGCTGTGTAATGTAAAGGGGTCCAGTGATGCAGGGTGCTGTGTAATGTAAAGGGGTGCAGGGTGCTGTGTAATGTACAGGGGTCCAGTGATGCAGGATGCTGTGTAATGTAAAGGGGTCCAGTGATGCATGGTGCTGTTTAATGTAAAGGGGTCCAGTGATGCAGGGTGCTGTGTAATGTAAAGGCGGTCAGTGATGCAGGGTGCTGTGTAATGTAAAGGGGTCCAGTGATGCAGGATGCTGTGTAATGTAAAGGGGTCCAGTGATGCAGGGTGCTGTGTAATGTAAAGGGGTCCAGTGATGCAGGGTGCTGTGTAATGTAAAGGCGGTCAGTGATGCAGGGTGCTGTGTAATGTAAAGGGGTCCAGTGATGCAGGGTGCTGTGTAATGTAAAGGGGTCAGTGATGCAGGGTGCTGTGTAATGTAAAGGGGTCCAGTGATGCAGGGTTCTGTTTAATGTAAAGGGGTCCAGTGATGCAGGGTGCTGTGTAATGTAAAGGCGGTCAGTGATGCAGGGTGCTGTGTAATGTAAAGGGGTCCAGTGATGCAGGGTGCTGTTTAATGTAAAGGGGTCCAGTGATGCAGGGTGCTGTGTAATGTAAAGGCGGTCAGTGATGCAGGGTGCTGTGTAATGTAAAGGGGTCCAGTGGTGCGGGGTGCTGTGTAATGTAAAGGGGTCCAGTGATGCAGGGTGCTGTGTAATGTAAAGGGGTCCAGTGATGCAGGGTGCTGTGTAATGTAAAGGGGTCCAGTGATGCAGGGTGCTGTGTAATGTAAAGGGGTCCAGAGCTGTGGGGTGCTGTGTAATGTAAAGGGGTCCAGAGGTGCAGTTGTGGAGAGGGGGTACACAGTAGTGACAAAGAGATATTTAAAGATGCAGGGGGCACAGTGGGGAGTTTTTACATTTTAACGTGGGGGGGGGTCGCTTTTAACCCCTGCTAGCGGTCGGAGAAAGGGTAAAATGCGACTGTGTATCGCCGCTGCTGAAGCGCCCCCTCCTGAAAACATTTCAGCGGACGCCCATGCTCGTAGTCCACGTCAGACTCATCTGAATATGCAGAGGAATCCGAATCGGAGAGCTCCCCGTTGCTCCCGTCGGCCGCAAGAATTTCGTACGCCTCCTCGGCTGAGAATACTCTTTAGCCATTTGATGAGATGGCACTGACAGGTGGCACTGATGGCAGATGGCACTGGCAGGTGGCACTGGCAGATGGGACTGGTGGCAGATGGGACTGGTGGCAGATGGCACTGGCAGGTGGCACTGATGGCAGATGGCACTGACAGGTGGCACAGATGGCACTGACAGGTGGCACTGATGGCAGATGGCACTGACAGGTGGCACTGGCAGGTGGCACTGGTGGCAGATGGGACTGGTGGCAGATGGCACTGGCAGGTGGAACTGGCAGATGGCACTGGCGGCAGATGGCACTGGCAGGTGGCACTGGCAGCAGATGGCACTGGCAGATGGCACTGGCAGAAGGCACTGGCAGGTGGCACTGGCGGCAGATGGCACTGGCAGGGACTGTGGGCACTGTTTTTTACTTGTGTGTGTTTTTTCACTCACAATGACTGAAGCTGCAGCACAGATCTCTCTCTCTCTCTCCTCACACGCTGTCTCTGTGTGAGGAGAGAAAGCCGGCAATGAGAGATGATCTCATATGTTTACATTTGAGATCATCTCTCATTGGGCAGTGAGATCGAGTGCTGAATGGCCTCTGTGATTGGCCATTCAGCACGATCTGTGATTGGCTGTGTCCAAGGGACACGGCCAACACAGATTTTCCCCGATGCGCGCTCGCGTGGGAGCGCGGGGGGGGAGGAAAGAGGAGGACGTCCATGTATGTCCTGTCAGCACTTCGGCGCCGCAATGCAGACGTCTTTTGAGCATTGCCCGGGCGCGAAGTGGTTAATGAGAGTTCAGGGATGATAAATTTGAATATTTCTAACTTAATCGGAATGAATCGGTGTCAAGTGTTTTTTCCTTGACGTAAGAGACAAAATACTCCCACGCCCTGAGGGCTGCTGTTATTGTTGGATAGATTATGCCATATTCTGTGTGGGTTACCCAATCAGCTAAGAGTAATGTTCCTTTAGTTACAAAGGATTGTTCTATGTGTCTCCATTGTTTGCCCATTGTGGGAGTGAACCAATGGCGAATCTGGTCTAGTAGTACCGCTACATAGTAGTCTTTCACATCAGGGAGCCCCATGCCACCCACTTTTTTAAGTCCGATAGTAAGGACAGCATGTTTTTTTATTCGACCATATGTAGGAGCGCAGCATGCTTTGTAAGGATTTGAAGAATGTATCAGGGATGACTATAGGTATTGCTCTATATACGTAGGTATAGTAGTTTTGGGAGTGTAAACATTTTAAATGTTGCTACTCTACCTGCCCATGAGTGGTGTTGTTTGCTGATCTTTTGAAGATCGTGCTTACATGTGTTTAGAAATGGAGTGAAGTTGTGTAAAAACAGATTATTGGAGTGGTTAAGGAAATGCCTAGTTAGGGCATGGGGGAGGACACCCACTGAAATTAAATTTTGGATTGTATTTCTTTCTTTATGGGACTTGCTACTTCTGCTTGTAAGATATTGGATTTTGACTCATTGACCTTGTAAAAGGAGCATGCGTTAAATTGTTCAAGAACGTTGCACACCGCTGGAAGAGAATAATCCAGTTCAGAGACAGTAAGGATGATATCATCCGCAAAAAGGGTGATCTTATGGTTCTGGTCTGCTACCTGTATGCCTTGAATTAATATGTTGCTACGTATTGTTTGGGCCAGTGGTTCCATCATTAGTGTGAATAATAAAGGGGAGAGAGGGCACTCTTGCTTAGTACCATTAGTGATTTTGAAGGGTTCAGAGAGGGTACCGTCTGTAAATACTCGGGCAGAGGGTTTAGAGTAAAGGGCTAGTATGGCTGTCAATTAGTGATGAGCTGAACACCCCCGGGTTCGGTTCGCACCAGAACCCACGAACGGACCAAAAGTTTGCACGAACTTTAGAACCCTATTAAATACAATGGATGCGAACGTTCGAAATCTAAAGTGCTAATTATAACGACTATTATGAATGTTATTGTCCTAAAAAGGGTTTGGGAACCCGGGGTCTGCACCAGGGGACATGTATCAATCCAAAAAAAAGTTTTAAAAACTGCCGTTTTTCGGGAGCAGTCATTTTAATGATGCATAAAGTGAAAAAAAAGTCAAATATTCCTTTAAATATCGTACCTGGGGGGTGTCTAAAGTATGCCTGTGAAGTGCCACGTGTTTCCCGTGTTTAGAACTGTCCCTGAGTGTGGGAGTTACCGACCCATCTCATTACTTAATGTGGACTTAAAACTTTTTACTAAAATATTGGCAACCAGACTCCAACCATGGCTCTCCTATATTATAGATTTGGATCAAGTAGGTTTTGTCCCTTCAAGGGAGGGGAGGGACAATACAACAAAGGTACTTAATTTGGTCCATTATGCCAATAAGACAAATACACCTTGTGTGTTTTTAAACACTGATGCTGAGAAAGCATTTGATAGGGTTAGTTGGCGGTTCCTTTTTGAGGTATTAAAACAAGTAGGTTTGGGGGAGCGTATGATCAGCTGGATCACAGGTGTTTATACTATCCCCCAGGCCAAGGTAAGGGTTAATGGAATTTTTTCAAAGCCTTTCAGAGTTACAAATGGCACCCGTCAGGGATGCCCTCTATCTCCCTTACTCTTTGCTTTATCTTTAGAACCCCTATTAAATAAAATCTGTCAAAACCCAGATATAAGGGGATTACAGATAGGAAAGGGCCAGTATAAGATCTCTGCTTATGCAGATGACTTATTGTTCTCTATGTCACATTCACATACCTCTTTACCTAACTTAGTACAAGAAATTGAGAGATATGGCGTACTATCCAACTTAAAAATAAACCATAGTAAATCAGAAGCTATGAGTGTGGCTATGTTGCCTCAGTTACGAAATACTATTCAGTTAAATTTTGGTTTCAAATGGGGTAAGTCACTTAAGTATTTGGGTATAAATATACCTGCAAAGGAAGAAGATATCTTTAAGGCAAACTTTCCTCCTGTATATAATGTAATTCGATCACTTTTGGACAAATGGCAGCATGGTCTACACTCATGGTTTGGCCGTATTAATATTATAAAAATGTCTATTCTCCCAAAATTTTTATATCTACTTCAGGCACTGCCAATCACGATTCCTAAGGCTTTTTTACACCAGGTACGTGCACTTTTTATGAAATTTATCTGGTCAGGGAAACGGCCTAGGATTAAGCGTGATCTTTTGACCTTGCCCAAGAGTTTTGGGGGGATTGCCGTACCTGATGTAACAAAATATTATCGTGCTGTTCACTTACTGAGATTAGTAGATTGGTGTAGACACACTGACCTTAAAAGATGGCTAGACCTGGAACAGCAGATGAGTCCTATCCCTCTAAGTAGAGCCCCATCGTGCTTTAGACATCTGCCAATCTCCCTTAAAAAACACCCCCTAATTGGAACGACATTACGGATTACCGCAAAAATCTGCCAAGTATCTAAGTTTTCATCAAGACAAACCCCTTTATACCCTATCTTGGGAAACCCATGTTTTCCCCCAGGTATGGAAGCTGGTGCATTTCAAAATCTTAAAAATAAGGATATATACCAAGTCTCACATTTTCTTAAATCTGAATCGTGGCCAACTATAAAAACACTGACTCAAATAGGGGGTTTATTTGAAATTAACTTTTGGCAAGCCCTCCAAATTAGCCACTTTATCAGAATCTTAGGTCCCTCTATAAATTTTCGACGTCCACTAACAACTTTCGAATTATATTGTAATGAGAAAGAACCATTATTACATGGGATCTCTAAGATGTATAAATTGTTAAATAACCCTACCAAGGATTATTCGATGCCGTGCTTTAGTAAGTGGGAGAGAGATTTAAAAAGAACCTTCTCCCCGATCCAACGTAAACAAATTATTTATTTGACTTTCTATTCTTCAGTAAGTAGCAAGACTCAGGAGTCTAATTAAAAACTTTTGACACGGTGGTATTACACCCCTGTGCGATTGAATACGTTTTCAAATGGAAATTTAGATATGTGTTGGAGATGTGGAGAAGAAAGGGGAACGCTAGTACATATATTCTGGTCTTGTAGGAAAATAAGGCAATATTGGCTTGATATTCAAAAAATTATACAAGACATAACGGACATACCAATACCAGATGATCCCGCATTTCTCCTCCTTCATTGCTCACAAATCCCCGTTCAAACTTACAGAAGATCAGTAATATGTCATATGATTAATGCAGCTAAAGCAGGGATCCCATTACACTGGAGGGAATCTCAACCCCCCTCAATTTTGGAGTGGTTAAATAGGGTTCTTGAAATAGAAGCTATGGAGGACCTTGTCCTCTCAGCTAAGAATAGAGAAAATCAATATAAACAGACCTGGCTGAGTTGGATCAGATTTAAGAATTCCGAAACTGGGAAGAGACTACTGACAGCATGAGTAGTAGTTAAAAAAGACATCGATAATGAGAGCTATATAATTATATAATTATATAGTTTAATTTAAATGGGAAATTTATATTTTTTCCCTCTCCCCCACTTCTCTCGCTCTCCTGCTCTCTCTAACATTTATAGTTGGAGGGCGAGGTTACGGGGAGGAGACTGGGGTTGAGGGAAACTGATTATTAGAGGGTAGGGTTAAGTTGGGCTTAGTTAGAAAGAAGGATGGAAATAAACTTTTTGTCAAAAATGTTCCTATTGCATATGAAAGAATGTTGTAAAATAATTTTTTCTTGCGTTTGTAAATGGCAAAATTGAAGAAAAAGATTGAATACAAAAAAAAAAAAAGAACTGTCCCTGCACAAAATTACATTTCTAAAGGAAAAAAAGCCATTTAAAACTGCTTGCGGCTTTAATGTAATGTCTGGTCCTGGTAATATGGATGAAAATCTTTAAGAAAAATGTTTGTAACCTCCCAGTCTCTGGGAACGCGTTGCACAGACCTTTCTGCAAGGCCTCCCGGAGTTGTCTCATCCTCTGCTCCCTCTGCGACGGTAAGATAAGGTCCGCAACCTTACCCTTGTACCATGGATCAAGGAGAGTGGCCAGCCAGTAATGGTCCCTCTCCTTGATCCGAAGAATACGAGGATCCTTCCGCAGACTTTGCAGAATCAGGGAGGCCATGCAGCGTAGGTTAGCTGAGGCATTCGGTCCGGAGTCCTCTGGGTCACTAAGGACGACATGATCTGCAGCCACCTCCTCCCAGCCACGTACAAGTCCATTGGTTTCTTGAGACTGTAAATCATCCCTAAAAGACTGCTGCTGATGATGCTGAGTGTCAGGCTCCACCTCCATGCTGACACAATCCTCCTCCTCCTCTTCTTCCTGTGCGATGGGTGGGACAGAAGGAACACTGTCTGGGTAAAGGGGGCCTTGAGAGGCAAGGAAGTCCTCCTCTTCCTGCCTCTGTTCTGCCTCAAGTGCCCTGTCCATTATTCCACGCAGCGTACAGTAGGTGCCGCCGATATTGTGTCAAGCTCGCCGCTTCTAGCGGCGATATTGACACCCTATGAGCTCCATCGCGAGAGCCAGCGCCGAGCTGTCTCGTCATCGGGAAAGGAAAAATGTTCCTTTCACGATGAGCGACACGCATTGCCGATAGGCGGGGATCCGACGCGGATTCCTGCCAATACCAGGCACTGCGTTTGGTATGAATCCTGAGCGGGAACTCCAGGCCAATTTTTAAAGAAAAAAATGGCGTGGGTTCCCCCTCCAGGAGCATACCAGGCCCTTGGGTCTGGTCTGGATTTGAAGGGGAAACCTACGCCGAAAAAACGGCGTGGGGGTCCCCCTCAAGATCCAAACCAGACCCTTATCCGAGCACGCAACCTGGCAGGCCGCAGGGGAAGAGGGGGGGGATGAGAGCGGCCCCCCTCCCTCCTGAACCGTACCAGGCCGCATGCCCTCAACATGGGGGGTTTGGTGCTCTGGAGCAGGGGGGCGACCTGCGGCCCCCCCACCCCAGAGCACCCTGCCCCCATGTTGATGAGGACAGGGCCTCTTCCCGGCAACCCTGGCCGTTGGTTGTCGGGGTCTGCGGGCGGGGGGCTTATCAGAATCCGGGAGCCCCCCTTTAATAAGGGGGCCACCAGATCCCGGCCCCCCCACCCTATGTGAATGAGTATGGGGTACATCGTACCCCTACCCATTCACCTGGTGGGAAAAAAATGGTAATAAAAACACAACACAGTTTTTAAAAGTATTTTATTGCACAGCTCCGGAGGTCTTCTTCCGACTTCGGGGGTCTCCGGTGTCGTCGCCGCGCTCTCCGGTTCTTTCTTCCGCCGGGCCTCCGCTAACTTCTTTTTAGCTCTTTTGCTAGCGTCATGAGAAGCCTATATTAATCTCTGCGGACCGAAGATTTATCATTACTGCGAGAGGAAGCGTCGAGTCAACATCGAGGAGGAGAAGAGGGAAGAAGACGCAGACGGCGACGACGGGAAGACCGGCTCCTCCACTAGCAAAAGAGCTACCAAGAAGTTAGTGGAGGGGCCGGCAGAAGGACAACGGAGAGCCGGACGAGACGACGGAGAAGACCGGGCCTCCGCTAGCAAAAGAGCTAAAAAGAAGTTAACGGAGGCCCGGCGGAAGAAAGAACCGGAGAGCGCGGCGACGACACCGGAGACCCCCGAAGTCGGAAGAAGACCTCCGGAGCGGTGCAATAAAATACTTTTAAAAACTGTGTTGTGTTTTTATTACCATTTTTTTCCCACCAGGTGAATGGGTAGGGGTACGATGTACCCCATACTCATTCACATAGGGTGGGGGGGCTGGGATCTGGGGGCCCCCTTATTAAAGGGGGGCTCCCGGATTCTGATAAGCCCCCCGCCCGCAGACCCCGACAACCAACGGCCAGGGTTGTCGGGAAGAGGCCCTGTCCTTATCAACATGGGGGCAGGGTGCTCTGGGGTGGGGGGGCCGCAGGTCGCCCCCCTGCCCCAGAGCACCAAACCCCCCATGTTGAGGGCATGTGGCCTGGTACGGTTCAGGAGGGAGGGGGGGCGCTCTCGTCCCCCCCTCTTCCCCTGCGGCCTGCCAGGTTGCGTGCTCGGATAAGGGTCTGGTTTGGATCTTGAGGGGGACCCCCACGCCAATTTTTCGGCGTAGGTTTCCCCTTCAAATCCAGACCAGACCCAAGGGCCTGGTATGCTCCTGGAGGGGGAACCCACGCCGTTTTTTTCTTTAAAAATTGGCGTGGAGTTCCTGCTCAGGATTCATACCAAACGCAGTGCCTGGTATTGGCGGGAATCCGCGTCGGATCCCCGATCAATACAGTGTCGCGTCTCCTCGCTATTGCAGCGAGCACGACATGTGTCGCCACCCTGCTGCCGAGATCTCGGCACTCCTGTCGCCGAGGATCTCGGCGATGGGAGCGCGATAGATATACAATATCGGCGGCACCTACTGTATGTTCCAACAGGTGGACAAGAGGTACAGTGTCACTGATGCATGCACTGTCACTGCTCACCATCCTCGTGGCCTCCTCAAATGGTGCCAGGACAGTGCATGCATCCCTGATCATGCCCCACTGGCGTGGTGAAAAAAAAACGAGCTCCCCTGACCCTGTCCTGGTGCCGTAGTCGCACAGGTACTCATTGATGGCCCTCTGCTGCGTGTGCAGCCGCTGCAGCATGGCCAATGTTGAGTTCCACCTGGTGGGCATGTCACATATAAGGCGGTTCTTGGGCAGGTTCAACTCCTTTTGCAGCTCAGCCAGGCGAGGACTGGCATTATAAGATCTGCGGAAATGCACACAGACTTTCCTGGCCTGCCTCAGGACATCCTGTAAGCCCGGGTACCTGCCCAAGAACCGCTGCACCACCAGGTTAAGGACGTGAGCCACACAGGGCACATGGGTCAGTTGTCCCTGTCGGAGAGCGGAGAGGAGGTTGGTGCCATTGTCGCAAACTACCATTCCTGGTTTAAGCTGGCATGGCGTCAACCACCTCTCGGCCTGCCCCTGCAGAGCAGACAGAACCTCTGCCCAAGTGTGGCTCCTGTCCCCCAAACACACCAGCGCAAGCACGGCATGGCATCTTTTTGCCTGCGTACTTGCGTAGCCCCTTGAACGCCTACGGAGCACCGGTGGTTCCGAGGACAAAGCACAGGAAGAGGCCATGGAGGAAGAAGAAGAGGAGGGGGTGGAGGACAGAGGTGTGTCACAACCAGTAGTAGCATTTTGGAGGCGTGGCCGTGGAACAACCTCCAACACTACTGCACCTTGTCCTGCATCCTTCCCAGCTGCCAAAAGAGTGACCCAATGGGCCGTGAAAGAAAGGTAACGTCCCTGTCCATGCCTGCTGGACCATGAGTCAGCGGTAATATGCACCCTACCGCTGACCGCCCTGTCCAGCGAGGCCAAGACATTGCCTTCCACATGCCGGTAGAGAGCCGGAATCGCCTTCCGTGAGAAAAAGTGGCATTTGGGAACCTGCCACTGAGGAACCGCACATTGCACAAACTCACGGAAGGGGGCCGAGTCTACCAACTGAAAAGGCAGCAGTTGAAGCGCTAGCAATTTAGCCAAGCTAGCATTCAACCGCTGGGCATGTGGATGGCTGGGAGTGAACTTCTTTCGACGGTCCAGCAGCTGGGGCAGGGAAATTTGCCTGCTAGAATCGGACGTCGGTGTACTGCTAGCAGAGTGCCCGCAAGTACTTGGCTGTGACACACCTAATTCTACACCTTCATTCCTCTCAGTGCAGGTTTCATAGAGGACTGAAGGTATAGTGGGGTTGGAGATCCCAGCTGATGCGGTGCAAGAAGAGGTCCACTTTGTTCTTTGGTGTGGGTCTTTAAGGTAGGCTTGCCAACGAGCTGCATGGCAGGTCAACATATGTCTGGTCAAGCATGTGGTGCCCAAGCGGGTGATGTTTTGGCCACGCGATATACGCTTGAGACATATGTTGCAAACAGCAGCTGTGTGATCTGATGCACTCGACTCAAAAAAGGCCCACACCAAAGAACTTTTTGAATAACGGGCAGAGGCAGCGCCCTGCACAGTCAGAGCTCTGCGGTGTGATTCCGTTGGTGTGCTGCCCTTACGCTGGCCCCCCGAGGGCATCCTGCCTCATTGGAGATGTGCCTCCTCCTCATCCTCCTCCTCCTCCTCTCTCCTATTAGGCACCCACATGGAGTCAGTGACCTCATCATCCCCTCCCTCCTCATCACTGGAGCCAATCTGGCAGTATGCTGCAGCTGCTGGAACATGACTGCCAGATTGGTGTCCTTCTTGAGCATCCCCTCTCTCTGCTCTCACACTACTGCCTTCCTCTAGCTGGGTATCATCATCAGACCCTTCGAAATGCTGGGCATCCTCCTGGAGCATGTACCCAACACTGTGCTCAAACAGTTCGGGGGACTCCTCAGGAGGACATGGTTGGTCTAGGGAAGGAGTGACTGATGATGACATTGATACCAGGGAAGAGGACGCTTTGGCATCTGCTTTGCCAGTACCATGAGCCTGGGTGAGAGAGGATGAGGAGGATGAAGAGGGCTTGGTCATCCACTCTACCAAGTCTTCTGCATGATGCGGCTCAACACGTCCAGTTGCCGAAAAGAAGGACAAGCGTGTCCCATGGCCACGTGCTGATGGCGAAGCACCGCGTCCACGACCAGCACTGTTGTCTCTGGACACAGAGCCTGCTTGCCCTCTTTTATTGGCTCCTGACTGTCTGCCTCTCCTTGTTTGCCTTCCAGACATTCTAATGGCCTGCGGGGAAATGGGAAAACCAGCAATAAGGCCTAGCTTCAGGAGTATATTTTGCAGGAATCACACTACGCCTGCTGTAGGTGCTGCAAATGCCTGTTGGTGTAACACACCAGGAAAAAGCAGCAATACAGGCTAACTTCAGGTGTAATATGATCAGGAGGCACACTCCGCCCGCTGTAAGTGCCGCAAATGCCTGTTGGTGTAACACACCAGGAAAAAGCAGCAATACAGGCTAACTTCAGGTGTAATATGATCAGGAGGCACACTCCGCCCGCTGTAAGTGCCGCAAATGCCTGTTGGTGTAACACACCAGGAAAAAGCAGCAATACAGGCTAACTTGAGGTGTAATATGATCAGGAGGCACACTCCGCCCGCTGTAAATTTTTATATATTTGAAAAAACTGCTACCAATATTTACAATATGTACAGTAGGAAAACAATATATACATTAACAAAATCCTGACACATAAAACTAATACATATTTACCACCACCCTTACCCATCCTCATCCGACCAACCCACACGTGGGTCTCATTATTTTTATTTTTCCCATCACCCTGGAAAAGAACAAGAAGAACACATCACCCAAAAAAATAATAATAAATAAATAAAAAATAAATAAAAAATAAAAAAAAAATCAAACCACACAAACCCTAATACTACATATTAACCCAACACTAACACCACACCCTAATATATATACAAAACCTACTACCTAACACCAACCACCCATCGGCTACTGACAGGCGAGAATGCAAGGTCTAGAATGCCTAAAGCCCTACTGTTCAGAAAAAAAAGAAACCAAAAGACCTAAAGGGGGTGAAAAGGACAGAAAGAACCACCCCAAAAGGAAGAAGGATTGGAGCCTCAGGGAGGCCGGAAGGAGAAACCCCTCCACAGCCGGGCACTCCTACTGGCCCCAACCCTCCCCCTCTCAAGACTCCTCACCTTCACCAGCTCCCGAAAAATATCACCCACCACCTCATGCGTGGACAGGACTTTGCCCCTAGTGGACACCAAACACTGAGCGTGCCATGTGTAATAGAGAGCCACTAAGCTGACTAAATAAAGTGACGACAACTCAAACCCTCTGTGGACCCTAAAGTTGCCGTACACCACCTCAGAATAGGTCAAGGATGAGAGTCGGGGATAACCAATGGCTTCCCCTGCCCCCTCAAGAACCTCAATGTTGAAGGGGCATTCGACCAAAAAATGGTCCATGGTCTCCAATGCCCCCCCACATTCTGCACGAGGACAACCTCTGTCCCCTAGGTTCTTATATTTTAGGTTTCCCCGGACATAGAGGCGTCTGTGGAAAGCCCTCCACGCAAGATCCCAAAACTTGCTTGGGATTCTTGGGGAATTCAGAAGGGCTAATCCCTTCTCGAGGACTCTCTCCGGGCAGTCCCTTAAAGACAGTGGCCTCAAAATGTCCGAGGCCATGACTCTTGAGTACAGCTCACGTCGACCCACAGAGCCCACCTCGAGAGCAGTTATCCGCCACTGCCTCAGTACCTTCAACACTTGAGGGACATAGGACGGGAGATACCCGTGCGATCTACGAAGATCACCAGGCCGTCCCCCATCCTCCCACCTACTCAGGAACAGCAAGAGCCAGTTCTTGCATGAGCGCTCCCACAGAGTAGGTAGGTCCACAAAGATGGACTGCAGGTTGAATTTCACAAATAATGGTGATGAAAAACACCACCGGATTGATCATATCCAGGCCACCGTGCCTCCTCTGTCGGTACGTGACCTCCCTCTTGATCAGATTTAGCCTGTTTCCCCACAACAGCAGGAAGAACAGGCCAGAGATCCGGGCATAGAGAGATGCAGGCAAAATACAGACATAGCTGACATAGAGGAATTCTGGCAGCAAGTACGTTTTGACCAGGCTCACCCTTTCCCTCAGTGACAGCTTCCAGCCCTTCCAGGCATTCACTTTCCGAGATGCACCGACCAGTCTGCGCTCCCAATTTAGCTTGGGGTAATCACCCGGGCCAAATAGGATGCCAAGAATTTTCACTTCTGGCTGGGGAAACACATCCGGAAGAGCGAACTGCTCGCCTTCCCTCCCCAACCAGAGAACTTCGCTCTTGCCCCAATTGACCAACGAACCAGATGCCTCGGAGTAGCTCCCAATTTGCGTCTCCACAAAGAGAGCCTCCTCGCGGCTGGACACCACCACCGAGACATCGTCCGCGTAGGCCACCACCCTCACTGCCGGATCCAGACCAGTGCAAGGCTCCACCGGAACCCCCCCAAACGCTCGCAGTCGAGCCTTCTCACGAACGGATCGACGGCAAAGACGTAGAGAAGGGGGCTCAACGGGCAACCCTGCCTGACTCCAGAGTCCACAGCAAAGGCAGGACCCACCCAACCGTTGACAAGAGGGAAGCTCACCGCCCCTCTGTACAATACTTTCAGGTACTTGGACGCCGCCCGGTACCTAGAGCAGTGTTTCTCAACTCCAGTCCTCAAGGCGCACCAACAGGTCATGTTTTTGGGATTTCCATTGATTTTCACAGGTGATTTGAGCAGTTTCACTGCCTTAGTAATTATCACAGCTGTTTTATCTGCAGGAAATCCCAAAAACATGACCTGTTGGTGCGCCTTGAGGACTGGAGTTGAGAAACACTGACCTAGAGATCCTGCGGAAAAAGCCCTCCGACCTCTTCTTCACCACTTCCCACCACTCCTGGCGGGAGCAGCCGCTCTCAAGGAGCGAGGCCTGATCCGCAAGAAAGATCTCATAGGCCTCCCTAACCTCGAGGTCCTCGAGTAGCGATCCATTGAGATGCCAGAGGCCTCGACCCTTCTGAGGAGTGTCGGCCACATTCAAAGTCACAGAAACCATACAGTGATCGGAGAACTCCATCGCCTGCAACACAGGTGCCGCAAAGGAAGAGTCCCCCTTTAAAAAAACCTATCTAACCTACTCCTACTGCTACCTCGGGCATAAGTGAACCCAGTGTGGTTGGGGAGGCACTGAACATGCACATCCACCAACCCGGCTTCCCTCACTACACTATTCAGAAAGATACTATCATATCCCAGGGGGCCTGAGGCGCCTGCCCGATCCTTTGATCTGGTGACCATGTTAAAGTCACCACCAAAGACCACCTGCTGGGACGTGAACAAGTAGGGCTTGACCATCGTGAGGAGGCTCTTCCTATCCCTCTTGGTCTGAGGGCCATAAAAGTTGATGAGCCTAAGGAATTGCCCCCCCACGACGGCATCCACCACCAGGCACCTACCGACCTCCACCTCAATCACTCGTCGACAAGCCACCGGACCAGTCTTAAAAAGGACTGCAACTCCACTGCAGGGCTCGGCCGCAAGAGACCAGAGGGAGGGCCCACATCTCCACTCCCTCTTTGCTAGATGCATCTCTGCCACCGATGCCAGCCAGGTCTCTTGCAAAAACAAAATGTCAGCTTCAACTCGGCTGAGAAAATCGAAGGCCATGAAACGAGCCGCCGCAGAACGCACACTTGCGACATTAATGGTCGCAACGCGTATTGGAGAGGGTACCGCCATCCTTAGTGATTTTGGCCTGCATTCTCCTCTGCACTTTCACCTACACCCCAGAGTCCTCCTCCGAATCGGTGAAGACCCCGAACATATTCCCTAGGATCACCGGAGGGGCCCCCAGGGTCCCTATCAGGGACAACCCGGGGTCCCCTAACCCCCCCCCCCAGGATCCTTCCTCCTCGTCCTCTTCCTCACCTTCCTCTGCAGCCAGCCCGCCTGGATCTGGCCGCCGACCTCGTCGCCGGAGTGCCCGCTAGAGGCCCCCATGGGCCTCTTGTGCAGGCCCCTCGACGACTCGGCCACCTCCATCTCCTCCCCCGAATCCTGGGGATACAAAAGAGGATCCAGGATGGGACAAAGGGAGGAAGGAGGTGGAGAGGAAGGGGGAAGAGGAGAAGAGGAACGAGGGGAACGAGGGGAAGGGGGAGGAGGAAGGGAGGAAGAAGGGGAGGGATGGGGAAAGGGGGGAAGGGGAGGGGGAAAAGGAGTAGGGGGGGAACAGAAGGAGAAGAGGAGGGGGAAAGAGGGGGGGTAGAGAGAGGAGGGGGCACAGAGGAAAGAGGGGGAGGGGTACGGCCCCCCCACCCCCACTGGGCCCGGTGCCGGTGCACCCGGCCCCCCAGAAACAAGTCCCGGGGGACCCGGCACATTCCAAGCAGGGGCCCCCACTCCACCACGCCTGCGCCTCTGCCGCTGCGGCAAAGGCCCCTCTGGGCCATCAGCCCCAGGCCCTTCACCTGGGCCTGCCTGGGGCGCCTGGGGCGCCTGAGGTGGGAGACCCACCCCCTCCGGTGCGTCATCTGGGCCTGGCCCATCCCCATCAGCCGCACGTCCCCTAAAAGCCTTGGGGCAGCGGCTGAATGGGTGGCCGGACACCCCACAGAGGTTGCAGACAATAAGTCTACAAGTCTCCGAGGAGTGCCCAGGCCTGTTGCACCTGACGCACCGGGGTGTTGTGCAGTCTGCACTTAAATGGGTGGGACTCCCACACTTAAAACAGCGACGGGGCTGACCGGGGTAAAAGACCAGGATCCTATCTCTCCCAATGAAAGCGCTGCCAGGGACATGGGTCACACCAGTTCCCTGGCGCTTGAGACGGATCCTGGCCGCCCACGCCCCGGTCCAGACCCCGCGCTCATCCAGGTTTTTGCGCAGGGGAGACTGCAGCTGCCCATACCTCCCCAACCAGGTGGCAATGTCCTCAGGTGGGAGGGATTCATTCCTGACCAGAATGGTCAGGGACTTGATGTCCTCCTGCCTGGACAGGGGGACCACCTTAAAAGACCTCCAAGGCTCCGACCTCTTCAGGAGCTCATACACAGTAAGGAAGAGCTCCATTAGCACCAAGGAGGAAAAACTCACATCAAACTCCTTGGTGCCCGTGGGATGGATCACTGCGAAGAGGTCGGCTACCTTAAAGTTGGCCCCCTTCAGCAGAAGATCTACCACCTGCCCCCTGCTGGGGCACTGTCCAGGTCCCTCCCACCGCAGCTGCACAACATTGCGCCTGCGCCTCTCCGGACCCCCCGTATCCCTCGACCACGGGTTCACCCCCTGGAGCTGGTCTGCGGGGGGAACCCGGAAGTTTTGGGCACCAAACCGGTCGTACAGGGGGGCCAAAGGGACGCTGGTCCCTGCCACCCGGGCAAAAGACCTGGATTCCCTGAGCGCCCCAAGCAGCTCTGCCTCCTGGACCTGATCTAACGCCCCCCCAGCCTGAATGCCGGAAGCACCCTCCGCCGCCTCACCAGAGGTACCCTCAGAGGGCACTCCAGCACCCTCGGCCGACACACCAGCCGGGGGGGGTCCCTCCCATCCACCGCCCCCCCGGAGCAAGCCACACCCACAACAACCCTCCTCCTAACACTGGGAGGAGGGTCTACCACTGGGGCCCCACTGGAGCAGCGGGCATGAGCCCCAGATGGCTCCTCCCCCTGCTCCTGCGGCTGTGGCCGCTCCTTCCCCTTTTCTAATTGTCCCTCCTGGGACTCCATACCCTTAATGAAGGCCAAGGCTGGGTGATCCCCAAAAAGTTCCCAAGCCTCGGCCTCACTCCACCTCCCCACTCTTTGAGCAGCACTCAGGTCCCCAGACGAATCCATGAGGTCTATCAAATCCCCTCCTGCCAAACCTCCACATACCTCGGCCATCTCCTGATCATTCAGGCCGTCAGAGGCCGCCACCCGGAAGTGCTTCTGGCTGCCCCCAACCACTTCCGGTATAGACCCTACTTCCGGGTCAGCCCGCCCGCCCACTTCCGGTTCACGCTGGCCAGGGAAACCGGAAGTGGTCATAGAAGCACTTCCCGACCTTCCCGGCTCCACCTCCCGCCCGGACTCCCGCCCAAACTCCTCCCCCCGACCATCCAGCCCACCAGAGCCATGCCCCAAGGCCCCGCCCCTACTGTCAGCAAAGGTGGTTGTTTTTACTGGTGCCAAACCATCCCCTGGTTGTGCAGCAGTTTGTTGTTGCTCACTGCACTTTGGTAATGGCTTCCCCCCCTCCTCCCCACCGCACCTTGCAGCCTTCACATTCCCATCATCAATACATAGTCTTTCAACACTTCCTGCTTGGGTTTGTCCATATCCATGATTGCCAGACCCCTCTCCCTCCTCCACAGCATGAGCGGCACAGGCAGGATCCATCATTAGCAGTGGTCTGCCTTGTACCTGGCTGCATGCGGGAATCACAGGGGTCATTAGGGTCTTAACAACAGCAGCATGCTTAAGAGTCTTTGCAGCAACAGTCTCAGGCCTGATCCGTGGGAGCGGTGTGAGAACCACCACTGGGGTGCACCCCAGCTTTCCCATCCCCACTGAATCTCCCTCAGCATTCCCCCCGGTGTTCCCCTCCTGATTTCCCCTAGCTGTATCCTCAGGTACCCTACCCGACCCTGCCTGAGTGCTGGTAGCTTTTTCTGACCCGAGCACCGCAAGGTCCCGGGGACCCTCCACAGCCAGGTTACCAGGGACTACGCTTCCCGGGGGAAGGGGGGTGGGGGGGAGGGAGGGGGGAAGGTTCTTCACCAGCTCTGTTTCCAGCTCCACCGGCCGATCCTCCTGGGCATGATGTATTCATAGGTCTTTCCTCTGGCTGCTGTACTTGCTGGCTCCGCTGTTTGCTGCGCCTGACAGCCTGGGATCCTTCTCTGCTGGCCCTTTTCAGCTCATCCCTTATTTCCAAAAGGAAGTCGGTCTCACCTCGTCCCCTCTCACAGAGGCCACCCAGCAGGCCCCAGAGTTCCCCACACTGGCCTTTCAGGGAGTTAATGGCCACACTGAACTCCCCCCTCCTGAAGCTGCTGGTCCGGTCCCTGCGATTCCGGAGGTCGGTCAGCACTGCAGACTTCCCACAGAAGGCCCGGCTGGCCTTCTGGATTAAATCCTTGATTCTTGCGATCCTTCGCTGCACCTTAGCCGGACCTTCCCCAGGCTGGGCCAGAGTCCAATCAAGCAACTCGTGCTGGGTCTTCAAAAACAATGTCTCCTCCCTGGACAGGTCTTTAATCCCCAGGGAGGAGGCAGCAACATCAGGCCGGGAAAGCTGCCCCGGTCCTGGGCTGGAGGAGGCCATCACACCCCCTCCTCCTGGAGCTCCAGGAGCTCCCTACAGGCACGTCCTCACAGTCCAAACTCCTGCAGCAACTGAATCACTCCGCCCGCTGTAAGTGCCGCAAATGCCTGTTGGTGTAACACACCAGGAAAAAGCAGAAATACGGGCTAACTTCAGGTGTATAATGTGCAGGAGGCTTAGCAACAATGACACTGACACTGTCCCCTGCCTATCCTTCTCTCTCCCTGCACACAAGGTTTATCAAAGTATATGACACTGACACTCTCCCTGCCTATCCTTCTCTCTCCCTACACACAAGGTTTAGCAAAGAATATGACACTGACACTCTCCCTGCCTATGCTTCTCTGTCCCTACACACAAGGTTTAGCAAAGAATAGATTTGACACTGTCCCTGCCTATCCTTCACTTTCCCTGCTCCGGAACACACTACACGAGGCCGCCGCTCTGGCGGCCTTTTATAGGTTGGGGCGTGTACTAAACCCCCTCAGCTATAATTGGCCACAGGCATCCTGCCTGTGGCCAATCATTGCTCTCCTCGCTGCCGGCGCTGTGATTGGCCAAGCATGCAGGGTCACAGTGCATGCTTGGCCAATCACAGCGTCGGGATTACACTACGATGGCGCAGTGTATTGTGGGCCGTTCGCGTCACTCGAATTTGGCGCGAACGGCCCAAATCGTTCGTTGTTTGCCAAACGCGCGAACAGCCGATGTTCGAGTCGAACTTATGTTCGACTCGAACACCGAGCTCATCCCTACTGTCAATATATTACCTTGGAATCCAAATCTAGTAAGTGTTAGTTTTAAATAGCCCCAGTGAATCCAGTCGAACGCCTCTTCGGTGTGTAGCGCTACAAAGATTGCAGGGACACTTTTGGATTTAGAGAAGTGTAAAAGATTTATAATTTTTCGAGTGGCGTCAGGTGCCTGTCTGCACACGGTGAAGCCAACCTGATCTGGGTGAATAATGTTTGCCAGTCTCTGGGCCACCAATTTCACATAAATCTTGAGTAGAGTTGAGCGGACACCTGGGTGTTCGGGTTCGACAGGTTCGGCCGAACTTCGGAAAAAAGTTCGGGTTCGGGACCGAACTTTAACCCGAACCCGAACCCCATTGAAGTCAATGGGGACCCGGACTAAAAAGGCTCTAAAAAAGTAATGGAAAGGGCTAGAGGGCTGCAAATGGCAGCAAAATGTTGTTAAGAGCATGGCAAGTGCTCTGCAAACAAATGTGGATAGGGAAATAACTTAAAATAACATAAAAAAATAAAAAAAATAAAAAATATGCTGGAGGCCCCCTTTTCAGCAGAAGAGGTACGGGAAGTCATTAAGAACCTCAGAAACTCAATGGCACAATGCCACACATATGGTGGGAATGCCCCAGAATAAGCCCTTTCTGGAATAAATTATTCAATTTAATGGATAAGCTAGTGGGAAAATAAAATACTTTGAAATAAAAATGTAGCGGGGTGCTAAATTTAAGGGAAGTGTTTGAGTGGTAAATATGCTCAAACACCCTAATTCTGTAGGATTCAGGGACCATTTTGTCCTCGGGGGACAGTATTGGTGTGCAGTTCCCTGCGGCCTACAGGTGACGCTGCCATGGTAGGCTAGGGTTGAACCGCTGATACAGTGCTGTGCCTTTTGTGTCCCCTCTTGGCAGTAGTACAGCGGGGCGGGGAACCTGCTGTGCATGCCGGGAGAGCATATAAAAGGGGCAGACCTTTGGCCTGGGGGCTGATGTCCAGTGGGGTCCACGCCCAGGTGCCTTCGGCCTGGGTGCATGTGTTCCTGTTCCATCTCGGGTACCTTTAGCCCGGGGTGAGGTACTATCCTGGAGTTCCTGCTGCCCTGGGTATGGAGGCCTAGGTGCGGGAGTAAAGCCTGGAGTCCAGAGCCTTCGTCTGGAGTCCGCTAAGGGTCGAGGAGTCTTAGGGTGTTGCCTCGTGTAGGGGACCATGTTCCAGGGAAGGGAGGATCATTCTGATGGACCAATGCGGGAGTCACGGTGAAGGAAGGGTCTGTTGACTCCCTGGAGAGATGTCTTCCCCTTGATATGGGCTGGGTTCGTAGAAGGAGAAGCTCAAGGTCATCTTGACTGTATCAGAGGCCTTATTCACCCGGCCCGTGGCAGGGGCCTTATACACCCTGGTCTGTGGCAGAGACCAAAGTTCTCCAGGTCCGTGGCAGGGGCCTTGTACACCCTGTCTGTGGCAGAGACCAACCTCAAGGTCTGTGGCAGAGACCGTGCACCTAAAACTGTTTGAGAAACCTAAGCAGTGAAGTGAATGTGCTACGTTTGTGCCTGGACCTCCTCCACACCTTAAGCTGTCCTGTTTCTTTGCTCTAATCTTTTCTATCCGAGTAGAGATAATTTTGCCATGAGAGAATAAGAGTTGTAATTTCAGCTGGTGTGGACATTGACTTTACTGGGAATTAAAGGACTTGCCTCTACCTACAGTAGAGGTGAGAATCATCCTCTGGAGGAGTTTTGACTCCGGCTGTGGACACGGCCCATCAAGTACACCGCTCAACCTCTTTATATAGGAGGGTACGGGCTGGTAGTGCGGTGTGCCTTTCTCCCTCCTGCGAGGAGCCAACAACATAAAGGCAGGTAAGGGGGAAAGGATCTGTGTGCTACAAAAAAATAAAATAAAAATTATAATCTTGACCTAGGAGGACGAGGTTCATATGGAGTAGGAGATTGAGGTGGCGGTGGATGTGGCTGTGTAGGTGGAAGCGGTGGTGGAGGAGGACGAGGTAGCCAACACTGGTTCAAAAATACAACAATGGCTGGGTAAGGCCGGTGATGTGTCGAATTCTGTCCCCGTCAAATAGTGTCCACCCTGTACTGCGCTTGCTCAGTATGTAGGACAAGAGAATTTCGAAAATCTCCCAAGACGAACGGCGCCTGCGTGGTGAGTTCAGGTGAAGGCCACACCATCCGTGGTTCAAGCCGAGCCAAGTGAGGCCGTGCCCGAAGCGTGGCGATCGAACCGAGCCCGTGAGGGGCCCTGTTACTATGTGCTACCGTATGTCCACTTGGATGGTGGGGCTTGAACCTGCACTCACTGCGCAGGCGCCGTTCATCTTCGGAGATTTTGTGAATCTCCTTGTCCTCTGTACTGCGCAAGCGCTGCGCCTTCGCAGTATGGGCCGGACACAATCCACGGGGGGAAAATGAAGCTTCTTACCCCCCCTGCCGCGCCCGGATCGTCTAGTAGACATCCACCGCCGTTCAGGCGGGTAGTATGTGGGGAAAAAAGCAGATTGGAGGTAGTACAGGATAAATTGTGCAGCAGAGCTCTAAAAAGCACGTCCTCTCACTCCGCCATCTTGGACACGCCCGGCCGGACACAATCCGATGGCTGGACAGTTTTTGTCACAACACCGGTATACATGTCTATTCTGCAGAAGGTACGGACAAGTCCTGTGGGATCCATGCCTGGTTCATTTTAATGAACGTGAGCTTGTCCACATTGGCTCTGGACAGGCGGCTGCGCTTGTCTGTGATAACGCCCCCTGCCGTGCTAAATACACGTTCAGATAATACACTGGCTGCAGGGCAGGCCAGCACCTCCAAGGCATAAAGGGCAAGCTCAGGCCATGTGCCCAATTTGGAGACCCAGAAGTTAAAGGGGGCAGACCCGTCATCCAGTACGTGTAGGCCTGTGGACACATACTGCTCAACAATGTTCTTTTTTTAGTATAGCACAGTAGAAGAAAACTATATAGAAATTGTTTATTTCACACACCTCCACATA
Source organism: Rana muscosa (assembly GCA_029206835.1). Taxonomy (NCBI): domain Eukaryota; kingdom Metazoa; phylum Chordata; class Amphibia; order Anura; family Ranidae; genus Rana; species Rana muscosa. Next base: position 658,575,938 of record CM055122.1, on the reverse strand, counting down.
TGTATAACACACTGCAAAATATTTTTTGTGGCCCTAAATGGCGTTTTTTGGAAGACCACAACACACCCACAGTACGTAACCGCTGAATCGCACAGCTACAGAACTGCAGAAAATGCTATTCAAAAAAAATGTTGTTTTTTTAGTATAGCACAGTAGAAGAAAACTATATAGAAATTGTTTATTTTTTAAAGCAATAATTTTTATTGAAAAGTTTTCTTTTACAGATAATAGAAAGAAACAGAGGATAAAATATAAACAAGGGGTACATAAAGAGATATACACAATAGTTGATACACAGTGGTGGTAAGTGTACAATTTAACCAAGGGACTTGGGCCAAATAGCCCAGTCATCATCAAATTGTTTACATGTTAGAGAGTTGATTGCTAATAGGCGTTCGAATGTATAATTTCTATGAACTGCTGCTATGACTTCAGAGATGTTTGTAGTTTTATTAGATTTCCAATTGCGCAATATCAACAGGCGTGTTTCCAGAAGTATGTGTGTCACGACTGGCCTAAAAGTCCGTGGGAATTTGTCAATGTTTAGGTGCAGTAATGCTAAAGCTGGATCGGGTCGTGTCAGTATTCCAGTCATGGAGGAAATCTGTTGGAAAACCTGGTTCCATAGACTTCTTATGCTGGGGCAGTGCCAGAACATATGCAGTAAGTTACCAACGTGCCCACAGTCCCTCCAGCAGTGCGAGGATGTTCCCGGAAAGTATGTGGCAAGTCGGAAAGGAGTATAGTGCCATATATTTGTTATCTTGATCATCAGTTCCCAGTGCTTCACACAGTGGGAAGACTTATGTACTTCCATGAAGGCCCTGTGCCATTGTTTGTCCGAGAATGTGTCTACCTCCCATTTCTGCATTGCTGTTGTCTTCTTGAATGTCAGTCTGTCTTGCAGTAGGTTATAGAAAAAGGAAATACCCTTCTTGTCTGGTGTTGCGTTGGAATAGAACTGCCAAATTTTAATCGGCATTGTCGCTAATGAGGGTGCCTGACATCTCAAGAAGTGTGTAATTCTGAGGCATTTGTAAGTGCCTGGTGGGGAGATCTTATATTGTGTCATGATTTGTTCTATGGGTTTGAGTTGTGGGCCTTCATAAAGGTCCGATATGTGATATATGCCTTTATCTATCATGTCAGTGACGTCCAACATTGGGATCTTGGATTCTAATATATTCAGGGGAAGGTCGAAGTCTATGGTTTGGGTGTCCGTGTGATGCTTGTCTAAAATGAGTCTCCATGCTCTCAGTGATGTCTGCATGGTAGGCGGGAGAAGAGAGATGTTCCATGGAGTCCATCGGTCTCCTATGAGTAGTTGGGTAAGATCCTTTGTTGGGGATAAATACGTTTCTATGTCAACCCAAAGAGGTGCGTCGGATTGTTGAAACCAGAATTTAATTTGGTCTAGGCGCACCGCCCATAAGTAGTCATAAATGTCCGCGAAACCCGCCCCTCCTGCTTGTTTGTGTGAAGTCAAGTTATTCCTGGAACACCTAGCTCTTTTTCCCTTCCATATGTACTTCCAACCTATTCTAGCGAGACTATTGACGAAATGATTAGGGATATGAATAGGCAGAGTGCGAAATACATATAAGATTTGTGGTAAAATGAACATTTTATATGCGGATATTCTACCCATCCATGAGATTTCAGTTCTCGAAATGGCCTTGAGTTGGGCTTCCAGTTTGGTTACCAGCGGAGTCATGTTAGTTTTAGCGAGGGCAGCTATTTTACTAGTGAGTGAGATACCCAGGTACGTGATACTACCCGCGCTCCAAGTATATGGTAATTGTTTTTGAAGGGATTGTTTAATTTGAGACTGTACTCCTAGGTCTAGGATGAGAGATTTTGTAAAGTTGACCTTGTAGTAGGATATGTCCCCAAATGTTGTTAGGATTTTGTGCGCCTCTTTTAGGGACTGTAAAGGATTAGTCAGAATTAGAATTACATCATCCGCAAATAGATTAATGGTATGCATGTTGGAACCAAACTGGAAGCCCGTGATCGAGGGCGTTGATCTGATTGCTTCAGCTAGTGGTTCTATCATAAGATTAAAAATAGTTGGGGACAGGGGACAGCCCTGTCTGGTCCCATTTGATATGTCAAATGTTTTAGACAGTAGGCCTGCAGAGTACACCTGGGCGGATGGACAGGAATAGAGAGATAGAATAGCCTTTAAAATTGATCCTTTAAACCCAAATTTTTCCAGAACCATTTCCATGTAGGTCCAATGGACCCTGTCGAACGCCTTCTCTGCATCAATAGAGAGCAGCAGAGAAGGCGTTTGAGTTCTTTCAGCCCGATGTATCACATTGATGATTCTCCTGGTAGCGTCAGAGGTCTGTCTCCCCTTTATAAAGCCCATCTGGTCTTTTTTGATGATTAGTGGTATTATATGCGTAAGTCTTTTAGCCAGTAATTTTGCAAATATTTTTGTGTCAGTGTTTAAGAGTGAAATGGGTCTGAAGTTAGCTGGTGTGTGGGGTTCTTTTCCTGGTTTAGGGAGTGTGACTATGTGTGCTTTTAGCATTTCTCTCGGAAGTGTCGCTGTTTCTGTGGCTTTAATGAAGACTTTAGACATGTGTGGCGAAAGGATCTGTTTAAATGTTTTGAAATATTCATTGGAAAAGCCATCTGGGCCGGGGGATTTCCCGATTGGTAAAGAGTCAATTATGTGTTCTATTTCTAGTGCCGTGATTGGGCTGTTTAGGTCCTCCAGTTGTGCTTGGGAAAGGGATGGGAGTTTCAACGTGTGCAAGAACGTTTGTATTTTTTCTATTGTCGGTTGGGGGGTATTGGAGTCTCTCTGGAGGTTGTAAAGCGAACTGTAGTAGTCAGCAAATTGATCGGCTATATCTTGGGGGTTAATAATTTTTAGTGAAGTGGATGGGTGTTTCAGGTATTGTATTCTAGTTTTGGAACGAGTGGCTTTGAGTCTATTTGCTAAATATTTGCCTGCTCTGTCCGCGTTGGCATAGTGTAGGAGTTTCAGGCGTCTTAGATGCCTATCAAATTGGTGCAATAGAAGTTCTCTAAGCTTTTCTCTGCTGGCGCACAGTTTACTTGTTAAGGGTTCTGACGGTGACTGCTTATGCATGGTTTCTAGAATTTGTATGTCAGCAATAGTAGAGTTAAGTGAGTGCGTTAGTTTTCTTTTTTCCCTAGCGCCAATTTGGATTAATATCCCTCGAATATAGGCTTTATGTGCATTCCACAGAACGTTTGGGTCAGTTACAGAATCAACATTTTCTGCGAAGTAGTTCGTTAGGTGTTGGGCTATAGACTTTTGGAGAATTGGTTCTTGAAGAACCCTAGTGTTACTACGCCAGATGGGGATAGAAGGGGAGACACCCTTTTCAATAATAGACAAAGATATAGCAGCATGATCGGACCATGTAATATTGTGTATACTAGTTCTTTCAATGTTCTGCAGCAACCATTTATCAGTTAGGAACATGTCTATACGAGAATATGAACTGTGTCTGTTCGAGAAAAAAGTATAGTCACGTTCGTTGGCGTGGAGGCATCTCCATACATCAAAGAGTTCCACTTTATGTAACAAGGGTTGCAGAGACAGGTGGGTCCTGGGTTTGCCAGAGGTAGTATCCAGTAGCGGGTCCGATGTCATGTTAAAATCACCGCATATCAGGAGGTTGCCATATTTCAAATTTTGTGCTTTGGTAAGGATTTTCCTCAAGAAACGGAGTTGATGAGTGTTAGGGGCATATACTGAAACAATCGTGTATGGTTTGGAATTGATGTCTCCCGTAAGGATGATATACCTGCCTCCATCGTCCAGAACAGTAGTTTTCGGCTGGAATGAGAGAGAGTTTTTGATGGCCAATAGGACTCCTCCCTTCTTGTTGTCAGGCGTACAAGCCGTATATATGAAAGGGTAGTCCTTATGTGAACACTTCGGGGCTGCATCTTTTTGGAAATGTGTTTCCTGCACACAGAGTATGTCAGCTCTCTGTGTGCAGGCTTCTTTCCACATGGAGAAGCGTTTTACCGGGTGGTTCAGACCCTGGGCATTAATAGATAGGAGCTTAATCGTCATAGTGTTATTGGAGTGGTATCGTGTGTGAGGAAACTGGTTAGGCACTTACTCGTCCTGGAGAATGTTGGTTGGCGTTGTCCATCCTTGTGGTATGCTGAGAGTAGTCTAACATGTTCTTCATTTACCGCTGTCATTATACCTTGAGCGTTTCTGTGTATATCAAAAGGGACACTGGGGAGAAAAAAGGAAAACAGCAACGGAAATATAAGAGAAAAAGATAGATATAACTGGATTTTCATAAGAAATGGATCCATAAATTGATCCTCGGGCAGACGTAGCTGCTAGTGCAGAACGGAGGGTGTACAGTTGATACCTCACTGCGGTACCTGTGCACCTGAGATAAACGAGATTGGTGAGTATAAGTAATTATTTTGCTTCACCGGCTTTTTTCTTACCAGCCTTCTTGTGTGACACTACCTGCCAGTCATTCTGTATTGGCCGTGGGCTTGCAGAGGATTGGGATTGAGGAACTTGTTCCGGGAGAATTCCCCATTGGCGTAGAGCAGCCAGCCCTTCCTCTATTTTGGATACTGAGACACTGGCCCCATTGTGGGTGATAATAAGAGTGGCTGGATATTTCCACTTATGCGGTATGTTGTGATTCCTCAATGCTTTGGTTACAGTGAGCAGATTGCGTCTGCGCTGAAGAGTGTGTCTGGACAGGTCAGGTAGCATCATGATGTTGGCGTATTGTGGCGGGACTTTCCCTGGAGTACGTGACGCTTGTAGTATGCGATCTTTGATGTGAAAAAAGTGTACCCTCATCAGTACATCCCTGGGAGTCTCGTCAGGGAGGAACGACGGTTTAGGGACCCTATGGATTCTATCAATGATAAGATCCTGCGCTGTTGCCTCTGGCAGCAATGTGGAGAACAGAGTCTGGGTGTATTGAAGGAGCTGTGTGGGGGGAACATTTTCAGGGATCCCTCAGTTTAAGGTTATTCCTTCTTGATCTGTCCTCGAGGTCCGCCATCTTATCCGTGAGCCAAACTATTTCCTCCCCCTGTGCCTTGATGGCATCCACCATCATGTTAAATGCAGAAGTGTGCTCTTCCACTTTGTCTTCCACAACATGGACCCTCTGTCCTATGGCCTGCACTTCTTTTTGGCATGCAGTGATCCCACTGTATATATCTGACTGCAGGGATGTTCTCAGTGAAAGGAGCATGTCCTTCAGCACGGTGTCGGATACTGGTCTGTCTGCCGTGGGGAATTCTGATATGGGGTCCCCCCTCTGTTGCCGCTGGCTAGTGCTGTTGGGTTGCGGCCCGCTTACCTCCATGCTGAGATCTGGCTGCGGCCTAGCTGGGGAGTCCCTCCGCGGCCTCGATTTGGCTGGGCTCCGCGTTGTGGGGCTGGATGCCCGGGAGGAGGAAGCACTGTGTGCTGTAGCCGAGCGGATGGCGACGGACGGCGGGCCGTTGCTTGTGGTCAGTGCTCCTGGCTGCGAGGCGTGCTGTGGGACTCGCGCTCCGTCGCCGCCGCCATTTTGCTGCATTCCCCTCGCTGCTGCTCCGAAGAAGCTGTCTAGTTTCTGGGGCTGCAGCGGTTTTTTACGATTCCTGGGCATCACCGGGTTGTTCCTCGGCAGGTCAGGGATCGGATGAGCGATCGCAGGGCTGGCAGGAGCGCCGGTGGGCTGTGGGGGCTGATGTTACCTCAGGCTGACAAGCGGAGCTCCTGGGCTAAGCATCCATCTTGGAGTCCGGTCGCCACGCCCCTCTAGAAATTGTTTATTTCACACACCTCCACATATGTATAACACACTGCAAAATATTTTTTGTGGCCCTAAATGGCGTTTTTTGGAAGACCACAACACACCCACAGTACGTAACCGCTGAATCGCACAGCTACAGAACTGCAGAAAATGCTATTAAAAAAAAATGTTGTTTTTTTAGTATAGCACAGTAGAAGACAAATATATAGAAATGGTTTATTTCACACGCCTCCACATATGTATAACACACTGCAAAATATTTTTTGTGGCCCTAAATGGGTCTTTTTGCAAGCGTACATTAAAGTGCAATTTTTTTTGCCCTTAATGGGTCTTTTGGAAAAGAGCACAATAAAGTGCTTTTTTTTTGCCCTAAATGGATCTTTTTCCAAGAGCAGAATACACCCACAGTATGGAAACGGTGTATCTCTCAACGTAATATATGCAGTGCTGGTGCACTGAGCTTGCAGATAAAAGGTAGATTTTCTCTGACACTGGGCTCATGGCAGTGTAAAAAGACTGCACTGCAACACAAACAGGTAAACCTATGCAGATCGCTGAGTTATATCTCTGAATCTGGACTCCTATTCCTATATAATATATCTCTCTCCCTGAAAGCACCAACAGGAACCTGGCCCTACACTACACTGTCTCTCTATCTTTTCCCTCAGATTCCAGAATCAGGACTAACTCATGTATTTTTCAATCTCTCCCTAAAAGCAGCAGCAGCAGACAAGATCCTCTCCCTATCTATTCTGAAGCAGAGTGACGTGTGTGCTGTGTGCCTCTAGCTTATATAGAAGCTGGGTCACATGTTGCACTGACCAATCACAGCCATGCCATTAGTAGGCATGGCTATGATGGCTTCTAAGGGCACACCAGCTAATCAAAAGGTGATTGGCTGGCCCCTGAAGCATTTCTAACTGCGCCATTAGATTGCCAAACCCGAACCCGGACTTTCGCGCAAAGTCCGGGTTCGGGAAAAAGCTAAAGTTCGGTACGGACCCGAACTTTACAGTTCGTGTTCGCTCAACCCTAATCTTGAGATCAGTGTTTAGTAGCGAAATTGGGCGAAAGTTTTGTGGCGAGACCGACTCCTTCCCTGGTTTGGGTAAGGTAATGATATTAGCTGACAACATTGGGAAATTTGCCCAAGAACACAGCAGCATTGAATGTGTGGCATAAGCAAGGGGTTAAAATTTTGGAAAATGATTTGTAGTACTTGGCAGAGAAGCCATCTGGACTTGAAGCTTTGCCGTTTGGAAGTGTTGAGATTGCTTGGGTGATTTCTTTGAAAGTAAATGGAGCATTAAGAGCTGTCAGGTGTTCATCAGATAGTTTAGGCAGGTGAAGAGAGGCGAGAATGTTTTCAATGTTTAAGTCTGTGGGTTGTTTCACCGAGGGGTAATTTTATTTTAGTTTGCTGTATTGTTAATTTTCCTTTCCCATTCATATGATGGCGGGTGGGGAGTCCACGCATTCGGTTCTCTGGGGGGTAATCCCGGCACGCACGGGCCGGTCCGTCCCTGGTTGGGGTGCAGATTTCAGGGATACTTGTATCCATTGATCCGCCTCCTATGTCGGGCCGGCCTAGACTTGCGGCTTCCCCCACTGCGTGGGCACACGATCCATCTGACGGTTCATTGGTCAGTCCACCTCCATCCGTCCCTCTGCCCAATTACGCGGTCTGGAGGGCAGCCGCGCATGCGTGCCAGTGGGGGCGTGACGCATGACGCCCTTCTCCCCGAGTGTCCATTTTGGTCATGGGCGAGGATGACGCTGTGCGCAGCGCGCCCGGAGGACCGCGCTGTCTAAATCTTTTCAGCGTGTGTGGTAACGACATCCACACGCGCTGTTGTGAACTTGGCTGATTGGACCACAGCCCTTATTTAAGGACTGTTTCCATGTCTGATCATTAGTGCTGTGGCCGGTGGGGAGAGAGCGCGTTGTTACCAACACCGATCAGGTAATGAAAAAAAAAACTTTTTTTCTATCCTCACTTTGAGACATGCTCACTTCTCTTGTCTTAAGGTGGGATGCTTTGTATACCCTACCTTGATGCTATGTGTATATAATTTTTGCACACAGATTTTTGAGGTGATTCTCTACATTCACTGTTGGACTTATGATGTTATCCTGGGATCTCCTTCCATTTGGTTTTGGATCCTGATTTCTCAGTCTACTCTCTGATGCGGCTGGACTGCTCTAATCCGAACATACTTACAAACTTCTGCTGCGTGTGAATTTACTGCACGTGTAACATTCCACACTCTGCTCAATCCTCTCCTCCCCCAAGGATACACAGCACCTTTTGTGAGGTAAGAAACACATCTAGAACTAAGATGTTTTCCTCTAATATATACATATATAGGTATCTTCACATGTTTCCTACTACCTTCTGACCTCATATACAAAAGAGGTTTAAATTTAGGTTTGATGACATTTAGACTATGATGCTATCTTGTTGAAACATACAAACTTAGCCCTTTCTATTCTATTTTATTGGTATATATTTTTCCATGTTCCCCCTTTCTAGACGCACGCGGTCCTGGATTGTCTCTCGGACGCCTTCGTGCGTTGGGCTCCTCAACTGTCCATCAATGGGCCTGGTTTTTAATGCTTTTTTTCTTTATGGCTTTCATACACCAATTCTTTACCCACGTGACCTGTTGGGTTCAATATATCTAAGTCCCAAGCCTGATATATGCATGTCTATGTAGGTACACCACCACCCAACCCTCTACTTCTATCACTGGACCTACCATTCATCTGTCTGATGGGTCACCTGTTCTGTCTCCTATAATGAATGCTGTTGTGTAAAGATCTGCTTTTCTGTTTTAGACTACAATCGTAATCATATATTGGAACCTCCCTGAAGAAGGAGTCTTCTCCGTAACGCGTAGGATCTAATATATATATACAATTGCGTGTTATATATACATGTTCATATTGTCAACATACTTGTATGGTTACCTTGTCCCTACATGTCATGTACCTTGTATGATTCAGTGACAATTCCATTTTAGGAAATTCTGCCCAAGCCTGTAATGTCAAGCTTTATCATATTATGTGTTATTTATTTTTTGTAATAAAACAATTTTATCAGACTATACCCCTAAGTGGTTGTCAAAATCTATGCCTAAAAAGTCCCGCCCTTGAGGGGAAACTCTTTTATACAATCTAGTTAAAGGGGTTGCTCCACCGGAAAAAAAAAATTAAAAGCCAGCAGCTACAGCTACAGCAGCTGCTGGCTTTTAATATTTGGACACTTACCTGTCCTGGAGTCCAGCGACGTCCGCAGCAGAGGACGAGCGACCGCTCATCGCTCTGCTGCTCCCTCCGCCATCCTCGCTGAGGGAACCAGGAAGTGAAGCCCTGCGGCTTCATGCCCGGTTCCCTACGGCGCATGCGCGAGTCGCGCTGCGCCGTTCTGATTGGTGCTCCTGTGTTCTGGGAGCCGAGTGTCTCCCAGAACACCAAGGGAAGTCTGCGGGAAGTGACGTAACTCCCGCAGATTCCCGGAGACAGGACTCCCGGATGTGGGTGAAAATACCTGTCTTAGACAGGTATCTTCACCCCCCTCCCCCCTGAAAGGTGTCAATTGTGACACCGGAGGGGGGGAGGGTTCCAAATAGCAAAAGTTGCTATTTAGGGTGGAGCTCCACTTTAAGGATGTTGGCTAGATCACAACAGATTTGTTCTACACAAACCTCCTAATTGTTGATATTAAATTGTATAATTTCCCATAATACTCTTTAAAGGTGTTGGCAATGTCCCGAGAGTGAAACATTTTGTTGCCTCGGTTGGGGTGTAATATGTATGGTATTTTTTGCTTAATTTTGCGTTTTTTGATTAGCACTGCCATTAGTTTGCTGGCTCTTTTGCCTTGGGCATAAAAATTGGCTCACATTCTGAGCAATAGATTAGCATGGTTGGCATTGGGGAGGGATCCAAGTTCGCTCCTCACTTGCCAGAGTTTGTTACTAGTTGATGGTTTTGGGTCTTTTTTGTTTGTGAGTTCCAGCCCCTTTATGGTATCTAAAGGGTCTGTTAGCTGCTGTGTCCTTTGGCGTTTTGCCCGTGAGCTGATTTGGATTAGGACACCTCTTATAAAGGCTTTGTGAGAAGACCATATTGTAAATGGATTACTGACTGATCGTTCGTTTAGGTGCAAGAAGTCGTTCAGTTGGTTTTGAATCCGGAGATTGTTGTCAGGAATTGACATTAGGTGTGGGTCATTGTGCCAATTAGTAAAGGTCATGCTCTCTTCCTTTTCCCCCAGTGTTATTGAGATGGCTGTCATGGATATGCATTAATGTCTGTCTGCCATCTTACCTTTCCTCCTCATGTGTTCATCTTAGAGACCAGACCTCCTTCACCTGGCTTCCTTTATAGTCTCCTCCCAGCCAGACTCCACCCCAGGCCCTATCACAGAACACTATATTAACCTGTGCACTGCAAGCCTGCTTTGCTGATCAACGTGTTTGTTAGGCATTGTGTGTTTGGGTTCCTGCCTGCCATGTGCTACGTCTGTCTCTCTGTTACGTTATTGGCTTGTCCCCGACTATCCCTGTCTGCTCGTGACCCTTGACCTTCGGCTTGTCTTTCTTTATCCTTGTCTGCTTGTGGCCCTTGACCTTCAGCTTGTTATTTGTTACTCTTATATCTTGTGCTGCTGCTTCCCCTCTTGTCCCCTTATCCTACGGGGTGTGAGCTAGGAGACTCTAGGGGCCGCGACCTGGACCCAGCCTGCAGCATAACATCCTCACCACTAGAGGCTCTGGAGAAGACCTGCTGGGTCTTAGACTCCGCGCCCTGGGGAATCTTGGCTCTAGCTTCCTATAGGATCCCGGTTGTGCTCCTCTGGTCCCGCTTTCCACAACCACCCAGTTTCCTATCCGCAGCAGTCAGCCATAGGGTTCACTACCTTGCGGTGCACTCCTGTCCCCCTACGGTGTGCATCTGTCACCTGGCCGTAGGTGACCTGACAGTTTGATCAGCCATGAGCCCGGCTGACAGGCCGCTCCCCGCGGATGATCCATTACAGGGCATAGTCCGTAGACTTGAGACCCAGGAATCAGATCAGACTCAGGTGATGCGATTCCTCCAGGATCTGGCTTCTCGCTTCGAGCAGCTTCAGACCTCCTTGGGAACCCCAAATCTGCAACCTCAAGTACAACCAGCGGCTGCGCCTTTCGCATCAGTCGCAGCCACATACTCACTAGAACTGCCAGCTCCGTTCCGTTTCTCTGGGGACTCCAAGGCCTGCAGGGGGTTTCTCAGCCAATGTATGATTCATTTTGAGCTTCAGCCTCAAAACTTCCTGTCTGATCGGGCTAAGGTAGCATATATCATCTCCCTCCTCTCCGGTGAAGCTTTAGCCTGGGCTGCCCCCCTGTGGGAAAGGAATGATTCGGTGGTTTCCATCCTGTCCGACTTCGTGGAGCTCTTTCGGAACATCTTTGAGGAGCCAGCTCGGGCTTCTTCAGCGGCTAGTGCTGTCTTACGTCTTTGCCAAGAATCTAGTTCAGTGGGACAGTACGCTCTTCAGTTCCGTATCCACACAGCTGAATTGAGCTGGAATAATGAGGCCCTGGTCACTACCTTTTTACATGGCCTCTCTGACCGAGTGAAAGACGAATTAGCGGGAAGAGCCATTCCCGTCGGTCTGGACGATGTAATTTCTTTGTGCAACCAGATCGACATTCGTTTTCAGGAGAGGTCGCTAGAAAAAAGACGCCAGCACTCTCTGGGTCCTAGCCAGTCTGAGCTCCCCTCCCTTCGTCCCGTGGAGCATCTTCTGCCTGCTGAGGGACATATGCAGCTGGGCCGGACCAGACTAACCCCCGAAGAACGTGCTAGGCGCAGAACTCTGGGCTTGTGCCTCTATTGTGGGGGCAAGGGTCATTTTCGTGACTTTTGCTCGCTTCTGTCCGGGGAACGCTCGGGCTTAATACATTTGGAAGGTGGAGTATTGGACCCTGAAACATCACCTTCTCGCCTTCTCCTGCCGGTGTTCCTTCATGTAGGCACTTCTCCTCAATCAACCCTTGCATATCTGGATTCAGGGGCAGCCGGCAATTTTATGGATTGGGGAACTGCTTCTTCTATGAAGCTTACCCTTTCACCTCTCGCTACCCCATTGGTAGTCTCGGCAATTGATGGCACTGTTCTCCCAGGGGGCCCTATTCGCTTCCAGACGCTACCCATTAGGATGTCGGTAGGGATTCTCCACCAGGAGTGGATATCCTTTCTCATTCTACCCAAGGCCTCTACCCCCATTGTATTGGGCCTTCCTTGGCTGCAGCTCCACTCTCCACATGTGGACTGGGCCTCTGGGCAGGTCCTGGCTTGGGGTCCCTCATGTTTCTCGTCATGTCTTCTCAAGGTGGCCCCCAAAGAGAGACTTCCGGTTGCTACCACTTCTGTTTCTTCTGTTCTTCCCGCTGCATACTGCGATTACCGTGATGTGTTCTGTAAGAAATCAGCTGAGGTGCTTCCTCCCCACAGGTCTTTTGACTGTGCTATTGATCTTGTCCCCGGAGCAACTCTGCCCAGGGGTCGTACCTACCCTCTGTGCATCCCAGAGACCCAGGCCATGTCTGAGTATGTTGCAGAGAATCTGGAGAGAGGTTTCATCCGGAAATCCGCATCACCTGCAGGGGCAGGGTTCTTTTTCGTTGCCAAAAAGGATGGTACCCTAAGACCCTGTATCGACTATCGAGGTTTAAACGCGGTTACTATTAAAAATCGATACCCCTTACCCTTAATATCTGAACTATTCGATAGGTTGAAGGGTGCCTCCATTTTCACCAAGTTGGATCTCAGAGGCGCGTACAATCTCATTCGAATATGGGAGGGTGACGAATGGAAGACTGCATTCAACACTAGAGACGGGCATTACGAATACCTGGTGATGCCTTTTGGTTTGTGTAATGCCCCAGCTGTGTTTCAAAACTTTGTCAATGAAATCTTCAGAGATCTGCTGTACCAGTTTGTTGTCATCTATCTGGATGACATTCTGATCTTTTCTGAAAATCTGCTCGTCCACAGAAACCATGTCCGCACTGTACTTCAGCGTCTTAGAGAGAACAATCTCTATGCCAAGCTGGAGAAATGTTCCTTTGAATGTTCTGAGGTCCTGTATTTGGGGTGCTTTGTCTCATGTTCGGGTGTTCGTATGGATCCTGCGAAGGTCTTGGCTATTACCAACTGGCCTCTTCCTGCTAGCCTCAAGGCCACACAGCGCTTTCTTGGCTTCACAAATTATTATAGGCAGTTCATAAGGAATTACTCTTCCATTGCCGCGCCTATTATCGCTTTAACCAAGAAGGGTGCGAATGCCAAAGACTGGCCTCCCGAAGCTGTCTCTGCATTTCACGACCTGAAACAGGCCTTTGTTTCTGGACCTCTCTTGAGGAGACCAAATCCTGGGGATGCATTTTTTATTGAAGTGAATGCTTCCTCAATGGGGGTGGGAGCTGTGCTTCTTCAATTCTTTGAGAAGAGACGTCAACCATGTGCGTTCTTCTCCAAAAAAAATTCTCAGGCAGAGAGGAATTATGCCATCGGTGATCGGGAACTTCTCGCGATTAAATTGGCGTTAGAGGAGTGGCGTCATCTCTTGGAGGGTTCCCCTCACTCCATAACGATCTTTACTGACCACAAGAATTTACAGTATCTACAGAATGCTAAACGTCTGAATCCTAGACAGGCCAGGTGGAGTCTCTTCTTTGCCCGTTTTAATTTCACGATTACTTACAAACCTGGTTCCTGCAACGGTCGGGCTGATGCACTCTCTAGGTCATTTGACACTTTTGACGAGGAGTCCGCCCCTGAACCTGAGCCGATCATTCCAACCTCGTGCATTGCTGCCCACTCTACCACCCTGAAGTCAAAGATTCCGCCTGGTAAGACCTTTGTCCCCACTGAGCTAAGAGCTAGGATCCTTCATTGGGGACATGATTCCAAGGTGGCAGGTCATTCTGGGTTCCTCCGATCCTTCTTACTCATCAGTCGTCACTACTGGTGGCCTAATCTCCGCTCAGATGTCAAAGACTACGTTAAGGCTTGTCATGTCTGTGCTCAGTCTAAATCCTCCACACAAGCTCCTGCTGGTCTCCTCATGCCCTTGCCCATCCCTAAGGAGCCCTGGGCTCATATTGCCATGGATTTTATCACTGACCTCCCACTGTCTGAGAATAATACAGTCATTTGGGTGGTAATCGATCGGTTCTCCAAGATGGCTCATTTTGTTCCTCTTCCTGGTCTTCCTTCTGCTCCTGCCTTGGTTCCCATTTTTATTCGAGAGATTTTCCGCCTCCATGGGGTTCCTTCTCATATTGTTTCCGACAGGGGAGTCCAATTTACGTCTCGTTTTTGGAGAGCCTTTTGCAAATCCCTCAATATTGTCTTGGATTTTTCCTCTTCCTACCACCCTCAATCCAATGGACAGACTGAGAGGGTTAATAAGGAGTTAGAGGTCTTTCTTCGCACCTTTGTGTCTTCTCATCATGACGATTGGTCCTCTCTACTTCCGTGGGCAGAATTCTCCCATAACAATCATGTGAATACCAGCTCGCAGAAGACACCCTTTTTCACTGTTTATGGAAAACACCCTCAACTTCCTCTTCCCATGACCTGTTCTCCAGATATTCCAGCTTTGGCTTCGGTTCAGGAGTCTCTCAATTCTGTTTGGGGTGACGTTCATGATTCCCTCCGGGCAGCTGCTGAAAAATTCAAAGGCTTTGCCGACCGCCGCAGGCGTAAACCGCCTTCTCTTCAACCAGGGGACAAAGTCTGGCTCTCCACCAGGAACATCAAGCTCCGAGTTCCTTCTCTGAAGTTTGCTCCACGATTCATTGGTCCATACACTGTAACTGCTAAACTGAATCCAGTTTGTTTCAAACTCCAGATTCCTAAGAGCCTTAAAATCACTAACTCCTTCCATGTTGCCCTTCTGAAGCCTTTAGTCCTCAATAAATTCTCTCGTCCTCTCCCTACCGTGGCGCCTGTCTCAGTCAAATTCTGGACTCCCGACTTTGTAAAGGCATTCTTCAGTACCTCGTTCATTGGAAAGGGTTTGGTCCTGAGGAGAGGTCTTGGATTGCTGCATCTGAGGTCTTTGCACCTTGTCTGTTAAAGGAGTTTCATCTGAAGTTTCCCTCCAAACCTGGGCCCAGGCGGGGAAGGGGGAGGCCTCGTAAGAGGGAGGGTACTGTCATGGATATGCATTAATGTCTGTCTGCCATCTTACCTTTCCTCCTCATGTGTTCATCTTAGAGACCAGACCTCCTTCACCTGGCTTCCTTTATAGTCTCCTCCCAGCCAGACTCCACCCCAGGCCCTATCACAGAACACTATATTAACCTGTGCACTGCAAGCCTGCTTTGCTGATCAACGTGTTTGTTAGGCATTGTGTGTTTGGGTTCCTGCCTGCCGTGTGCTACGTCTGTCTCTCTGTTACGTTATTGGCTTGTCCCCGACTATCCCTGTCTGCTCGTGACCCTTGACCTTCGGCTTGTCTTTCGTTATCCTTGTCTGCTTGTGGCCCTTGACCTTCAGCTTGTTATTTGTTACTCTTATATCTTGTGCTGCTGCTTCCCCTCTTGTCCCCTTATCCTATGGGGTGTGAGCTAGGAGACTCTAGGGGCCGCGACCTGGACCCAGCCTGCAGCATAACATCCTCACCACTAGAGGCTCTGGAGAAGACCTGCTGGGTCTTAGACTCCGCGCCCTGGGGAATCTTGGCTCTAGCTTCCTATAGGATCCCGGTTGTGCTCCTCTGGTCCCGCTTTCCACAACCACCCAGTTTCCTATCCGCAGCAGTCAGCCATAGGGTTCACTACCTTGCGGTGCACTCCTGTCCCCCTACGGTGTGCATCTGTCACCTGGCCGTAGGTGACCTGACAATGGGCACATGATCTGACCATATTGTGGTGTGGATTTCAGAGTCAATAGCATCCTGTAGTAGCTGTTTATCTCCCAGAAATAAGTCTATTCTGGAGTAGGTACAGCACGGTTTTGAAAAGAAAAGTCCCTCTCTGTAGCATGCTGACATCTCCAAATGTCATAAAGCTCATTTGAATGCATGAAGGTTAGAAGTGTAGATGCTCTGGGTTTTTTCGGTGTAGGTACTTTCACATCTGTAGTGGCATCTGGGACGAGGTTAAAGTCACCACAGAGGATGACTCTGCCTTATCTTGTTTGGTTTGGTCACTGTTTTCCACATTTTGTTATGGAATTGTATTTGGCCTGTGTTCGGGGCGTAGAGGTTTACCAATATGTATACAGTATTGTTTATTTCGCAGACTAGTATAATATATCTTCCTTGTGTATCTGTATGAAGATTCAATAGCTTGAAGGCTACTGTGTCTTTGATAGCTATCAGTACTCCTTTGGTTTTGGTAGGTGCATTCGCCATGAATAAATGTGGCAAATTTTTGTGGGGAATCGGAGGCGCTTGTGTTTGGCTAAAGTGAGTCTCTTGGATGCATAGAAGATTGCATTTGAGCGTGCAGGTATCTGACCATAGAGAGTACACTTTCACTGGATGATTCAGGCCCTTAGCATTTAGGGGTGTGATTTTTAAAAGGCATTTTGCTTCTGAGGGGGGGTCCCATACTAGGGGAGCTAGTTAGCAGTATTGGTGAGTATAGGTCGTTTGTGTAAGGGATCTGATGTTTCAGCAGAGGTTTCGTGATTGTTGCAAGATTTTTGCTTTGTTGCATTGTATATTTTGATAGATCATCATAGAAGGAGAAATTGGTGTATTGTTGTGGATATTCTGCGGCATTCCTGGCAGCTCTCATAAATCTTTCTTTACATGGAAGAAGTGGATGCGGACAATAGTGTCCCTTGGTATAGTGTCTGGTAGATGAGGAGGTTTTGGCAGACGGTGAATGCGGCCTATTATCAACTCGCTCTGTGTGGAGTCAGGTAAGAAAGTCACCAGAAGTTGTATGAAGTAATCTTTTAAAGCGAATTGCTGAACAGACTCTGGAATGCCTCTGATTTTAATGTTGTTCCTTCTGTAACGATCTTCAAGGTCAGCCATTTTAGCTTTAATCCATGCAATATCCTCAGCTTCCTCTCAGTGGGCATCTACTAAATCATTAAAAGAAGCCGTGACTTCCCCCATTTTGGTTTCTATGTTGGACACTCTTTCTCCCATATGAGACAAGTCAGAGGAAAAATGTTGCATCATATTTAAGATCTCAGAGTGTATGGAGCTTTGCACAGTCATTAACATATCCCTCAGTGTGGTATCCAGCACAGGCTGGTTTATTGTGGGAAAGGCAGCTATGGAGTTGAGAAGTACTGTGCCCACCGGGGGTGCTGTAAAGAGAGGCCTACCTCATGTACTAGGTCTGCCTGTGAAAGCCTCAGGTTCGATTTGGCTGCGCTTGTAAAAGGAGTGGAGGTGACTGAGCTGCCATCTAGATGGTAGGGTGAGATGGCCGAGTGGTGAGCAGAGTGTGCCCGAACGGCAGGCTCCATCTGGCCACCTCGTGTGTGAGCCACAGTCCCGCCGGCACCACCTTTGATAGACGGCTTGTCCGGCGGGTAGAATTCCATCAGTTTGCGGGGAGCCGATCGCTCCTGTCCCCTCTTCGACATGCTGGTGGGAGTCTCCGGTGGTTGGTAGTGGGTTGTGCTGCTGTGAGAGCCCGATCACCTGTCTGTATTTGCCCTGGATAGCTGTCACGGATCAGAGCAGCGTTAACAAGCAGCCATCTCGCTCGTGATCCAGCCACGCCCCCCTCATTTTCGTTTTAAGTATCCTGGGTATGAACCTGGGTATAAGTTGCAAATGAGTGAAGAGTGATTGCACACAGGATTCTTTTCTGTATGTAAGCAGGAAGCCACTGCCTATTTATACACTGATATTAAAGATGTAGCACCCCCTGACTCCCAGAGGCATGTAGGGGATCTCTAGTAACAGGATGGGCTAGAATTGACCCCTGGCTTGAGTCCATGGATAGTTTTGGGGGAATGAGAGACACTGGGTTTCAGTCCAGGACTTAGTCTGACACAGTTTAGTTCTGGGAATGGGACAGGAAGTCCCCATACCGCTGATGGAACACAGAGCTGTAAACTGTATGTAGATGAAGCTACATACAGTTTATACTGCACTGACAGTCACTGGATAGACTAATTAATGAAATAGTTTGTTTGAGCCAGCTTGGTCCAATCTACTTATTTAAAGTCATAGTATTCCTGGAGGTAGGCTTTAATGTGAAGTGTCCATTGTGTTTTTTGCAGCTATCCCAGTTAAAATCCATAGTCATCTGCCCCCTTTCCATTCCCAATAAACCAACCCCCAAACAGACTACAGCATCTTTAGAGCCAGGGATGTGGGGTAGAAGCAACCTGTGGAAAAGATGCTTCAGTGCAAGTTGCCTGGTATGGTTCAGCAGGGGGACAAGGGAGTTCTTGCTTGTTCAATGCTCAGGTAAGGGTATGTTATAAATTTTGGGGATATACCACACTTTTTTTCCTTGGGCTGGATCCCCCTTTAAACTTTTTAAATTTTAAACCCCAGATTCACCCATCACTAGTAATAAGTTAAAGCCTAACTTTACCTAAAAGGGGTAGTGCAGTTTTTCTACCTCCTTCGCCCTCCTCTAACACCTTTGGACACAAATACCTAGTTTTGACAGGTACCCGCTACCACTTCTGCTCGGATTGCCTAGACAATCTGAACGGAAGTTCAGCTCACCTCTCATTCTGGGACATGTCACAGGTGCGAGAAAGCTGTGGGGACATTCACAAAAGCGCAGTGTGGCTTGAGTATGTGCAGTAGAAATCTGTCTGTGCTAGGACTTCCCATAGTAAAGATGCTGGCGCAAGAAACCCAAAGTCCAGTAAAAAACCACTGCGGGTGAGGACAGCGCTGGATCCCTGAAAAGGTAAGTGTCTTTATATTAAAAGTCAGCAGTATTTGTATTGTTTTGGAGGCCACTGAAGATCCTCTTTAATATACCTGATAAAGCTAAATTGATAAAACGGTTAAAAATCCAAGTTGGATGTTGGTTTATGAAGAGCAAGAGTCAATAATGACTCCAATCATTTTTTAATCCAAAGAAGCAAAACAAATATGCCTCCACTGCAGAAGCCTAAGTGCGATTTAAAAGCTAAAGCTTCCAACAGTGATGGTGCCATTATTAAGTCTTGTTATTCCATATTGAATCCTGCTATTCAGAACAGGCACTAAAAGTGAACAAAACCCATTTTATACTTCCATAGTAGCATTAATGTATGAACAGTCTGAAAAAAAAAACAGTATTTTTTTTTGTACGGGAAATAAATAGCTGGAGAGATATTAAAATATTTGTATACATATTTAGATTTTTATGATTTTCAAAAAAATATTGATATTTAAAAATACCAAATAAATAAGCATAAATTTTAAAATTAACGTTCTGTCTGAGAAAACTCTACTTTATACCTTGGAACACAGGTGGTTGGGAAGAGCTGCTTCATCATTTCAATATTTGAAACAAATAAATTAAAATCTCAAACAATTCTAATTGTTATTATTATTGTAGTTATTACATTCAATTAACCTCTTCAGCCCCTTCCTGACCAGAGCACTTTTTACAATTTGGCACTGCTTTGCCTTAACTGACAATTGCGCAGTCGTTCGACGTTGTACCCAAACAAATTTTGGGTCCTTTTTTTCCCACAATTAGAGCTTTCTTTTGGTGGTATTTGATCACCTATGCGTTTTTTTTTTCTTTGAACGACAATTTTGAAAAAAAAAAGTTTTTTTACTTTTTGCTATAATAAATATCCCCCAAATTAAAAAAAAAAAAAATTGTTCATCAGTCTAGGCCAATATATATTCTTCTACATATTTTTGGTAAAAAAAAATTGCAATAAGTGTATATTGATTGGTTTGTGCAAAAGTTATAGTGTCTACAAACTATGGGAAAGATTTATGGCATTTTTATGGCATTTTTTTTTTTTTACTAGTAATGGCGGTGATCATACAGCGATAAGTGCTATAAAAATGCACTGATTACTGTGTAAATGTCCCTGGCAGGGAAGGGGTTAACACTAGTGGGCGATCAAGGGGTTAACTGTGTGTTCCCTCAGTGTGTTCTAACTGTGGGGGGATAGGATTGACTAGGAGAGGAGACATATTGTTTTTCCTACTTAGTAGGAACAAACAATATGGCTCCTCTTCCCTGACAGCACAGGGATTTGTGTGTTTGCACACACAATTCCCAGTGCTGGCGCCCGGCCACGCGCATCGGGTCCCCCGCCGTGCAGCTGGTGCTCCTGCCCTCTGGTGGCCACTAAAGGAATGGACGTACCCATACGAGATTTTGCCAAGGGGAGCCATTCTGCCGCAGTATATCTGCGTGAGCCGGTCGGGAATCGGTTAAAAGGCAACATTCAAATAAAAAATTAAAAAGAGCTGGGTCTTTATGTGTTTATAAATTCTCACTCCTGATTTAACAATCAGGGATCACCTATAACAGCTCCTCCTCATACTCCTTTCAGACTAGTTTTAGTGCTTACTGTCTCCCTGAAAATCAATCCACAGTAGATCATGAAAAGAGGATGGTAAAAAGAGCTTTGCTGGTGTCTCCTGTTACAGCTTTTTTTTCATATATTAATGAACTTTTACATTACTGAATTTTACATTGCGAGACTGTGCCACAATAGCTTGTGGTTACGACATGCCCCTATTTAATTATATAGGAGAGTTTGACAGACAGTGCAATCTAAAAATCTCTGCACATAGCATTAAAGTTGCCTCACCGCAATGCAAGGCATCGCAGCCATGGCAATGTATACTCCTCCAAGTGGCACCATGTCCTCTTGTAAGTTGGGTGGCAGTAAACACATGGATCAAAAGCCAGTTTTTATGGCCCCCTTGCCACCTGTGTAAAATTAGGATTAGGGTCATATGTAGACCTCCTCTAGAAACCCTGTATGTACTTTCACTGAGCTTCCAATTGTATTTGTATTCACCTTAAAGGGGTTGTATTCTATGCATTAAGATAAAAGGTATTCTGTGTGCAGCAGCCGCCCCAGCACCCCTAATTCTTACCTGAGCCCATTTCTATCCAGCGATGTGCACGAATGCCTCGACCATCCGGGACTCTCTCTCCTGATTGTCAATCAACATCAGTTAGCCTATTAGGAAAGAGAGGGAGCGGGGCTGAACCGCAGCTCCATGTCTGAATGTCTGAATGTGGCTCGGCTCGGCTCGACTCGGGTGCCCCCATACCAAGCTGCTTGCTGTGGGGGCATACGGCAGGAGGGAGGGGCCAGGAGCGCCAGCGAGGAACCTGAGAAGAGGAAGATCGGGGCTGCTCTGTGTAAAACCACTGCACAGAGCAGGTAAGTATAACATGCTTGTTATTTTGATTTTTTTTTTTTTTAAATAGACTTTAGTATCGCTTTAATAATTTTTCTAAAGAAATAAAATATTTTTTGAAAGACAAAAAAAAAATTAGATAAAAATGTATTGATTGCTACAACCTCATTGACTACTGTAACTATTTTATTGTTGCATGTTTTTTCTGTTAGTCACCATATAATGAGAAGTTATATTAAACAAAAAATTTACCGTATATAAAATTAAAATCTTCTTTCGTAAAAACAATCTATTTTGCTAATCAATTTTTTAAGGGTCCTGCATCTCATTTACTAGATTTGCCAGAAGACATCCAACAAACCCTTTTCAATCAGAAAAAAACTTGTATTCATTAAGAAAAATACAAAGCACTCTCTGAATGGTGCCCATGCTGAGCAAGTGACTCCCTATGGTTACTATGCAGCAGGGCAGCCACTCGGTACGACATTTGGAAGACCGTGAGGATCACTAAACTAGCGGGGGCTACTACAGTGTTTCTCTGCTTCCATGGGGATCAGCCAGGTATGGAAAACCTGGCCTAAGCTGGGTTGATGTAACTATGCAAACATATCCATACCTGGAATTCAGCTTTCAAATGTAAGCAAGCACAGTAGTAAAAGAAAAATATCATCCCTTGTGAGTTGGAGATATGTAGCAGGTGTAATGCTCTCTGAAGTAAGCAGCCTTTTTAGGCACCTATACCAGTCCAGTATTATCTTGGTGAAATAGTGGTACATTTATGTGTTCTGTATACAAGCTACATAGTAGTTCTTTACAGTGCTATAAAAGTAAAAAAAAAAAAAAAAATTCAAAAGAAAGCTTAGTGTCTCAGCTGTAACTTCACACCAGCAATTTTAACTAAAGGGCTGCTCAAGCCTAATGCTTGTATGTCTAGAAATACACATCTTTATAAAAGAAAAACAACCCTGCTTCAGCAGACTTGACTTGTCTGCTCCTCCAGCTGTGGCTATGTGTCTCATCTGATATTAAAGCGGAGTTCCGCCGTGGGGAAAAAAAATTAAAAGTCAGCACCTACAAATACTGTAGCTGCTGACTTTTACCATATAGACACTTACCTGTCCACGGATCCAATGATATTGGCACCGCAGCCAGGGCCGCTGATAGGGCAGTACAACCATCCCTGTTGTACTGGGCCCGCCCAGATCAGCTACACAGTGGGGCCCGGGCATCATGACAATTCTTACTGCATTTAAAAAAAAAGTTTTTTTTAACTTTTCCCCACTTCCACTTGCTTGCAGAGTGGGTATATTATTTTCCTGGGCCTCATCTGGTCAACACAGGGGCTCAGGAAAGAAGCACAGTGGAGGGACTATTTCTTTATTTTCGGGGCGCATGTACATCATGTCACCCCACTATTCTATTAGTCCCGGCTGGTGGAGTAATACTGTGATTCTCCGTTCGGCTCTCGGTTGCAATCCTCACCAGATATGAAGAAGTTGAGCGGCTGACAGGGGAGAGCAGGAGGACAGCGTGGCTTCACTGGACGCAGTGAGTGGGGAATAGAGGAAAGAATACTCACTGTGTCCTATTATCTATCTAACACCACAGCAGGTTCTCTGTCATGGCTCTGTGTCAAATTGGTTTTGGGTGCTGACTTTGTTATGGTTGTACGGTTAGCAGGGGCGGATCCAGAGTCTTTTCTCGGGAGGGGCACTGCCAAAAAATATGTTTTTTTGTGGGAAATTTATCGGGGAAATGGCTGGTGTCGGCGCTTCAATCATCCCGCACCATAGTTGTTATGGTGTCAGGATGATTGGAGCGCATTATTTCTATTATTACATTGTAATATAAAATTAAATAGTTCAATACAGAATCAGTGGGAGTCCCCAGTGTGTCACTTGCCACCGTCGCCTGCAATTAGTGGGAGCCCTGAGCGTGTCACTTGCAACACGTTGCGGATTGTCACTTGTCACGTCACCTGCCACATCTTGTGGATTGTCACTTGCCACACCTTGTGGATTGTCACTTGCCACATCACCTGCCACACCTTGCGGATTGTTACTAGCCACACCTTGCAGATTGTCACTTGCCACGTCACCTGCCACACCTTGCTGATTGTCACTTGCCTGCCACCAGATGCAGATTGTCATTTGCCACGTCACCTGACACAATTTGCGGATTGTCACTTGCCACGTTGCCTGCCACACCTTGCGGATTGTCACTTGCCACGTCACCTGCCACACCTTGCTGATTGTCACTTGCCTGACACCAGATGCAGATTGTCATTTGCCACGTCACCTGCCACAATTTGCGGATTGTCACTTGCCACGTCGCCTGCCACACCATGCGGATTGTCACTAACTTGCCTGCTAAGGTGTAGTTTTGGTTGTCTCTTGCTGTGTCCCAGACTCCCAGAGTCAGGCAGCAGAGAAATAATGTAATCTCTCTGCTGCCTGCACAGTGAGGGCGGAAGTCACTGCAGGAATGCAGGGCAGGCACGGGCGGTGAGAGATGATCTCATCTCTCTGCTCCCCCGCTCCCGGCTAGCTGATTGGCCAGTTGCCACACTGAGCCTGCTCTCTCACTCTCACCTGCGCTGCCAACACACTGAGCAGCACGGTCTGCCCACGAACCGCACCGCCCGCCCACAAATCGCGCCGCAAGCGGAGCCACCCGCGGAACCGCCCGCTTTCTTTCCCATCTGTGGAGCTGCACGCTATCGCACCTGCCCGCAGAGTGGCCCGACGTGACTCACTGATGTCACTCGTTGCTAGACGCGAAGCGGCCCAGGCGCTAGCCACGAGTGCA
Source organism: Rana muscosa (assembly GCA_029206835.1). Taxonomy (NCBI): domain Eukaryota; kingdom Metazoa; phylum Chordata; class Amphibia; order Anura; family Ranidae; genus Rana; species Rana muscosa. The sequence goes on along the minus strand of CM055122.1, from coordinate 658,552,016 downwards.
GGGAAGAGGCTCCACCCACCTCCTCCTCCGCTCCTGGTATCGTGTCAGTGCGCCGCGTAACTACATTAGACGAGTCTCTCTCTCGGCGCCGCTGATCGGCTGATGTGAAAAACTGAGAGAGAGACTCAGAGAGGCAGCGGCAGCCGCAGAACAAGTACTGTATATACTCGAGTATAAGCTGACCCGAATATAAGCCGAGGCACCTAATTTACCCCAAAAAACTGGGAAAACGTATTGACTCAAGTATAAGCCTAGGGTGTCCATCTGCATGCCTCACTGTGCCTCACTGTGCCCATGCCTCACTGTGCCCATGCTTCACTGTGCCCATGACTAGACTGATGTTTAACACGAGAGTCTATGGAAGGAGTGCCCGGCTTTGAAAAATCAGTTCTCCCCAGCCGTAGGTCTCCCAGACACCAAACTTTGCACACTTATAGAGGAGACATGGGGCTACATGTGTGCCAAGCCTGGGGTCCAGGGGACCTACGACCGGCCGGTACCGGGTCCGCAAATTACTGTAGAAATTACCGTTTAACATTGGAGTCTATGGAAGGGGTGCCCGGCTTTAAAAAACAGTGCTCCCGGCCGTAGGTCCCCCAGACACCAAACTTTGCACACTTGTAGAGAAGACATGGGGCTACATGTGTGCCACGTTTGGGGTCCAGGAGACCTATGTCCGGCCGGTACCGGGTCCCCAAAATCCAGGAGATCAGGCGCAAAAAATAAATAAAACAGAGCAAGCAAGTGAGTGTGACAGATGGTCTCGGGGGGGGGGGCAATTGCCCTGTTGCCCCCCCTGGATCCGCCCCTGATGGTTAGTCTGTTATATACAATACAGTCATAGGTTAACAAAGCCACCACCCAACAGCAATGTGACATAGAGCCATGACAGAGCCATGATAAAGCCATGATGGAGCCTCTGCTTACTGTGCTGCCTATGAGACAATTGTAACCTGATAAAAATAAGAAACATGCTACTTTAAAGTTAATTTGGGGGAGCAGTAAACATGCAGCGGAGCTGCATGTTTACTGCCCCCCAAACCAATCCCCTTTAACTGCTTCCCATCGTCACGCGATTGAAAGGTTGATATCTCGGTCATTACTACAGCAATGATCGAGATATAATTTTTTAGCCCCATCGACTGCACAAAGCAAAAGTAATCCTAGTGGCTTAGAAGCCCCTGCATTACTTTTACAGGCAGTGGAAGGGGGTCCCACCACAGCCTTTACTGCTTTTAAGATGCGACCAGTAGCATCCGGTTACTGGGACACAGTGATGGATGTCATTCCTCCTACTGTGTGACGTCAGAAACCAGAAGCGACAAAGATTTTATTACTTCTGGTTTCGGTCTCATGTAAAGAAGCCATCACTGACTTGAACAAGCATCTGATCAAACCAATCTTAGTTTTATCAGATGCTTTGGAGGCCAGAGGACAAATATGGGGTCTAAAAGACCTCATATCTCTCCATAAAGAGGACCTGTCATGGCCCATGCTATCACAAGGAATGTTGTCCATCCCTTGTGAAAGCAAATATTACCCCAAAAAAATGTAAAGCTACAGTGTAAGATGTTTTCTTTTATTTGTAATAAATAAAATACAATTTAAAAGTAAGCTCTTTCATGCTTACTAATTGCAAACACATGCGTTGGCTCCCCGCGCATATGTAAACAGCAACAAACCTGCATTTCACTTCAAGTTGGGGTCAGGGGTGGGGCCGGGGGTGGGGGCAAGGGCGTGGTTGAAGGGGGCTCTGTCAGGTAGGCTGTACGGGGCCCCATGATTTCTAACAGCAGCCCTGACCGCAGCCAATCTTCGGATCGACTGTTGGGTGCATCCGCCGCCATTCCAGGTAAGGGAACCCGGCAGTGAAGCCTTTCACGGCTGGTTCCCTACTGCGCATGCTCTTTTTGATTGGCCCTGGGCGGAGGAAAGAGGAGGGGGCCGTTCCCCCTTGAAAGGTGCAAAATGTGACACCGGAGGGGGAGAGGAAACAAATAAGCAGAAGTTCTCCTTTTGGTGTAACTCTGCTTTAAATCGCTTAAAGAAGACAAATATGCTTGGGGTGGACTTAGAAGTTCCAGACAGTAATATAACAGGACCTCCTGCTGCCAGGATCAATTTTAACAGATGCTGAATGTTGCTTTACAGTCATTTCCGCATTTGCCGGAGCCGTCGGTAAACCCGGAAACAATCTGTTTTCTAGGTAGACACGAAGTCGAGTGAGAGCAAACTGGCCCCCGCTCAGCTCTATGCCTTTTGATGACTAGTGTGACCTCTGACATCACTTCCGGTTCTCTCTCAATAAAGAGGACCTGTCATGCTTATTTCTATTACAGGTAACCTGTAAACATTTTTAAAGCGTTGCCTCTAGAGATTTTTAAGTACCGTACTTTATCGCCATTCTACGAGCGTGAACAATTTTTCACGTTATACAAAAAACTTAGGCTAACTTTATGTTGAAAAGTACGATTGATAGGTGCAGCGGAGTCAATTCAGATCAGACGTTGTGGAGTAACAGGAACTGGCTTCTTTATTGGAACATAACCACACTAGCAAAGATGTCACCTCACATGGTAAGAAGAACACAGACTGGAAAAAGAAACCAACACGTACATCACTATGTACAGGAAATAAAACACATCATAGAAAAATACATAACATAGCATATCACTGAACATTAGCGACATCTTGTGTCCTTTTTCTGAACTGCAGTCAATAGGCTAAGCTGAAGGTTTGTTGTATCTCCAACACCCCTTCTCAACAACTAAGGCTTAGTCTGTTAAACCCATCTTCTTTGTAAGCCTTGAATGTCTTTCAGTGGTCAGGGGCTTTGTAAGGATGTCCGTCTGTCGTATCTTCGGTTGGGCAATAAACTCAAGAAGACTTTGCTCTTGAAGAGCCCTAAGAAAGTGGAACTTCACATCAATGTGCTTGGTTCTTGAATTAACTCCTTCCATGTGTGCAAGTACAATGCATCCTTGATTGTCCTCATAGATTTCTGTTGGTCCCAACTGTGGTTGACCCAAATCTGTTAATAGCTGTCTCAGCCATATAACTTATTGGCTTGCCTGCGCTGTAGCAACGTATTCTGCTTCAGTAGACGACAGTGTAACAGAGAGTTGCTTTTTACTAGTCCAACTGATGGCACCTCCTGACAGAAAAAATAAGTAGCCACTGGTAGATTTTCTGTCACTGGTGTCTCATGCACAATCAGCATCCACATATCCTGTTGAGGTGCTTTCATCACTTGCTAGTAACTTTAGCTTGTAGTGCGAAGTCCCTTTAAGATAGTGAATGATTCGCTTTACAGCATTCCAGTCCTTTTGACTTGGCATCGAAACCTTTCTGCATAGAATTCCAACAGTTGCTGCAATGTCCGGCCTTGTAGCGGTGGTAAGGTACAGTCATTTCCCTATTGCTTTCCTGTATTGAGTATTCGTAGGTAATGGGTTATCTTGACAATTCATCTCCTTTAGGTAGTTGGTTTCCATGGGAGACTTTACTGGTTTGGCGTCTTCCATTCCAAATGTTTCAATTATTTCTTCTATTTTGTGTCTTTGGTTCAGAAGAAAGCTGCCATCTTCCTCTCTCGATCTGGATGCTGAGGTAATTCTTTATGTTGCCGAGGTCTTTGGTGTCAAAGTGCTGATTTAGTTTTTCCAGTATTTCTGCTTCATCCCCTTCTTGCTCAAAGCAAATTAGGATATTATCCACATAGATAAGCATATAGACCCATCTGTTTGCCAATTTCTTTGTGTATAAGCAGGGGTCTGCTTTACTCCTTTGAAAGTTTTGATGTGTAAGCACTTCATTTATTTTTATATTCCACACTCCGGCTGCTTGCTTTAGGCCATATATACTCCTGTAAAGTTTGCACACTAGGTCTGACCTTTGTTCATCTTTGAATCCTGGCGTCTGTTCCATGTAAATTTCTTCTGTTAAATCGCCATGTAGAAACGCGGTTTTCACATCAAAATGTTTCACTTGCATTTTCCTTGTGACGGCTACTGTCAGTAAAGTCCGTATTGCAGTGTGCTTGACTACTGGTGCAAACGTCTCATCATAGTCCTCTACGTATTTTTGAGAATAGCCCTTGGCTACTAGTCTTGCTTTGTACTGTTCAATTGTGCCATCTGCATTGTATTTCACTTTAAAAGTCCATTTACAGCCTATGGCTTTGCTTCCGGGTGGTAGTTCTGTAAGTGTCCATGTTTTAGTGTCATGCATGGATTTTATCTCTTCCTCAGCAGCCTTTATCCATTTACTTGCTTCTTGTTCTGAAAGTTGAGATATGTCTTCCCAGTTTGCAGGTTCGTTGATACTGGCAGTACTTGCTTTGTATGAGAGACATATAGGTGGTTTAGCTTTGTTTTCTCTTGTTGAACGTCTCGTTTTTGTGTCTGAGCCTTCTTGTGTCTGCTCTTCAGTACTGGTTGAGTCTACACTCACTTCAACTGTTCGGAAGATACAGAGATGGGCTGGTCAATGTCAGTTTTCTTTTCTATTCTTGCTTCTACTGTTGTCATTACATTGTTTCTTAAATCTTCAACAAAAGTTATGCGGTTGCTAATGGTAACCTTGTCTGTTTTGGGATTTAGGATTCTGTAACCCTTGACATTGTCACTGTATCCAACAAAGATACCTTCAAATGCTCTGTTTTGGAGTTTGGTGCGTTTTTCTTCAGGTATGTAGATGAATGCTTTGCATCCAAAAACTCTTAGGTGTTTTACACTTGGCTTCTCATTGTGCCATAGTTCATATGGGGTTTTCTCCACTGTTCTGGAAAGAAGTCTGTTCTGCAAATATGTAGCTGTCATAGCTGCCGCACCCCAGTATTTTTGTGGTAGTCCAGAATCTGTCAGTATACATCTGATCATTTCATTCAGAGTTCTATTCTTTCTTTCAGCTACTCCATTTTGTTCTGGTGTATACGGGACTGTCTTTTGATGTTCTATCCCATTCTGTTTTAAGCACTCTTGTATCTTACCTCCTGTGAATTCACCTCCATTATTGCTGCGAAGTATGAGAGGCTTCCTCTGAAACTTGTTACTTGTCTTTATTATATAGTCTTGTAATTTGTCGAAAACTTCACTCTTGTGTTGCATTAGGTAGGTGACTGTGTATATTGAATAGTCGTCTATTGCCTCCAGGTGTTGGTGGGTTTAGGGGACCACACATGTCACTGTGAACTAAGTCAAGTGGTCTTGAAGCTCTCTTCTGACTGACTTTGGGAAGTGTTGCTCTTGTAGCTTTGGATTTAATGCAACATTCACACTTAACAGTAACTGGACAAGGGGATACTATCAGATCCCTTGTCAGCTTCCTCCTCTGTAGTTCCCGTATGCATTCTGGGTGTCTGTGACCTAGACGTCTGTGCCATATATGTATACAGTCATTGTGCATGTGTGTACATAGTCTCACCTTTTCCTTCACTGTGTCAAGGTGATATAGATGATCATCCAGCTTGGCACTTGCTATTGTCTGTTTGCCATTTAGAATAGAACACTTGTCACCTTGGAATTTTACAGTGAGTCCTCTGGCTGTTAGACGCTTCACAGATAAGAGTCCTCCTTCTACATTAGGAACATAAAGCACATCTTTCACTGGTATGGCTAAATTGTGTCCTGCATCATCAGGGCATACAAGGGTTCCATGCCCATATCTTTCTGCATGTATTTTGCTTCCATCTGCAAGATAAATAGTTTTTGTTGTTCAGATCAAGTTCTGTGAAGAAACTTCTATCACTCGTCATGTGACTGGTTGCCCCTGAATCGATGCACCAGCCTTGGCATGTATTGTTGCCTGTCGCTTTAAATGTGGCATTACAGTTTCCTTCCCATGGATCATTGATTGTGGCTTTGATCTTTTGTTTAGTATAAGAGGGACACAGTCTCATTTGCTCTGCTTTCCATATAGTACAGTCTTTCTTTATGTGTCCCTGTTTGTGGCATCTGAAACACACTCTGGTCTCTTTCCTGTGTAACCTTGCGTCTGTAGCTTTAAGAGCAGTACTGGTGTCGGTTTCTGTGGAGTCATGCACTAACTCCTCTCTTCTCTGATACTCATCTATGAGCCTGGTATTTACAAATGCTCGCGTCAGATCTGTTTCAGGTCATGTCTCCAGTGCATTGATTAGTGCAGTATATGTATCGGGCAAACTGCATAACAACATGGCTGCGATGTGACTGTCTGTTATATTCTCCCCGATTGATCTGAGTTGCGCAATCACTTCCAGCATTGCGTTTATATGCTCCTGCATGTCCTGTTATCTGCCAAGTCTCATTTTGTAAAGTTTCCGCAGCAGAAACAGCTTGCTGTTTAAACTGGATCTTTCATGCAGTCTTTTCAGTACATCCTACATGCCTTTCGCTGTGTCCTCATTGCAGATATGAATGAGCTGATCATCCTCCACTAGTAAGCTTATGGTGGCCCGTGTCTATCTGTTTTGCTTGTTCCAGTCCTGATTATTATCCTGTGGCCTCTCTGTAGTGGTAACCTCCCACAAGTCATCTTTGGATAATAGCATTTCCACTTTAACCTTCCATAGCTGATAATTGTCATTGTTCAGCTTGGCCACTGAGAATTTAAGCTCTGAGTTTCCGGCCATTTTAGTCCTTCTTTTGTATATAAACAGCCTTACTTGTCTATAGGAGATGTCACTGGAAAGCTTCCTTATGTCGATCCCCGCATCAGCCACACTGTCTTCCGTTCGAAGCTTTGTTCTGCCTGGGCCGCACCTGGTCATAAGACTTTATCCGGACACTGGTCCCATAACCTGTTGCAAAGTACGATTGATAGGTGCAGCGGAGTCAATTCAGATCAGACATTGTGGAGTAACAGGAACTGGCTTCTTTATTGGAACATAACCACACTAGCAAAGATGTCACATCACATGGTAAGAAGAACACAGACAGGAAAAAGAAACCAACAAGTACATCACTATGTACAGGAAATACAACACAAAATACATAGCATAGCATATCACTGAGCATTAGCGACATCTTGTGTCCTTTTTCTGAACTGCAGTCAATAGGCTAAGCTGAAGGTTTGTTGTATCTCCAACACTTTATTTATTAAAAAAAATTTCAATCAAAAAAGTGTATTTTTTCCGCAAAAAAAATTGTTTAAAAGAACCCTGCGCAAATACAGTGCGACATAAAAAATTGCAACAATTGCTATTTTATTCTATAGGGTCTCTGCTAAAAAAAATATATAAAATTTGGGGGTTCTAAGTAATTTTCTATCAAAATATACAAATTTAAACTTGTAAAGAAAAAGTTCCAGAAAAGGCCTGGTCAGCAAGTGGTTAAAGGGGTTGTAAAGGCAGAGGCTATTTTTATCTTAATGCATTCTTTACCCCTCAGCCCCCCTAATACTTACCTGAGGTGCCGCTCTGTTCAGCGATGTACACGAGTCCCTCGGCCGTCCGAGATTCTTCTTTCTGATTGGCTGAGACACAGCAGCAGCACCATTGGCTCCCGCTGCTGTCAATTAAAGTCAGCTAGCCAATCAGGGGAGAGAGGGGGCAGGGCCAGCTCAGGGGCACCGTGTCTGAATGGACACAGGGAGCTGTGACTCAGCTCGGGTGCCCCTATAGCAAGCTGCTTGCTGTGGGGGCACTGAACAGGTGACGGGCCAGGAGAGCTGAAGAGGGACCCGAGAAGATAAGGATCCAGGCTGCTCTGTGCAAAACCAACTTTACAGAGGTAAGTATAACATGTTTGTTATTTTACAATCACTTTAAGTTAGAAAAAAATGATATTAATATGTTACAGGTCAAATTTACCCATGTAGGACATATTATGTATGATCAAGGCGTTGGCTCTCCAAATCCGTGTGCGGGAGGTAGATGGTGAATTTTCCATGGTTATTGTAACTGGAGCGTGGTCTGACCACGTAATGGTGGATATAGCTGATTCGGACACTTTGGGTACGATCCATTTATCCACTAAGAAATAATCAATTTGTGTGTACGAATTATGACGAGGGGAAAAGTAGGAGTAGTCTCTTTCGGTGGTGTGGTGGCACCTCCACACGTCATATAAGTCATTGTTCCTTATAAAGGATCCCATAGGTGAGATGGGATCAGGAGCAGGAAAAAGTGTCAAGAGAGTTATCTGGTAGGGATGAGCTTCGTGTTCGAGTCGAACATACGTTCGACTCGAACATCGGCTGTTCGATCGTTCGACGAAGATCGAACGATTTGGGCCGTTCGCGCCAAATTCGAGTGACGCGAACGGCCCACAATGCACTACGCCATCGCAGTGTCATCCAGGCGCTGTGATTGGCCAAGCATGCACTGTGACCCCGCATGCTTGGCCAATCACAGCGCCGGCAGCGAGGAGAGCAATGATTGGCCACAGGCAGGATGCCTGTGGCCAATTATTGCTGAGGGTGTTTAGTACACGCCCCACACTATAAAAGGCCGCCAGCACGGCGGCCTAGTGTAGTGTGTTCCGGAGCAGGGATAGAGCAGCATAGGCAGGGACAGTGACTGTTATTTCTTTCTTGCTTAACCTGGATTCCTTTAGTTTAGGGAAAGAGAAGGATAGGTAGGGAGAGTGTCAGTGTGTTTTGTGCTTGTGCTATAGTGTGCTTAAAAAAAACATTTATTCTAGGGACAGAAAACTGTAGGTAGGGACAGTGTCAGTTTCTTTCACTCTGCAAGTCCTTGTTTCCAGGGACCTGGAAGGACAGTGAGTGAATTGTCCTTGTGCTATATTGTGCTTAAAAAAACATTTATTCTAGGGACAGAAAACTGTAGGTAGGGAGAGTGTCAGTTTCTTTCACTCTGCAAGTCCTTGTTTCCAGGGACCTGTAAGGACAGTGAGTGAATTGTCCTTGTGCTATATTGTGATTAAAAAAAACATTTTTTCTAGGGACAGAAAACTGTAGGTAGGGAGAGTGTTTTTTTTCTTTCACTCTGCAAGTCCTTGTTTCCAGGGACCTGGAAGGACAGTGAGTGAATTGTCCTTGTGCTATATTGTGCTTAAAAAAAAACATTTTTTCTAGGGACAGAAAACTGTAGGTAGGGAGAGTGTTTATTTTCTTTCACTCTGCAAGTCCTTGTTTCCAGGGACCTCTAAGGACAGTGAGTGAATTGTCCTTGTGCTATATTGTGCTTAAAAAAAACATTTATTCTAGGGACAGAAAACTGTAGGTAGGGAGAGTGTCAGTTTATTTCACTCTGCAAGTCCTTGTTTCCAGGGACCTGGAAGGACAGTGAGTGAATTGTCCTTGTGCTATATTGTGATTAAAAAAAACATTTTTTCTAGGGACAGAAAACTGTAGGTAGGGAGAGTGTTTTTTTTCTTTCACTCTGCAAGTCCTTGTTTCCAGGGACCTGTAAGGACAGTGAGTGAATTCTCCTTGTGCTATATTTTGCTTAAAAAAAACATTTATTCTAGGGACAGAAAACTGTAGGTAGGGAGAGTGTCAGTTTCTTTCACTCTGCAAGTCCTTGTTTCCAGGGACCTGTAAGGACAGTGAGTGAATTGTCCTTGTGCTATATTGTGATTAAAAAAAACATTTTTTCTAGGGACAGAAAACTGTAGGTAGGGAGAGTGTTTTTTTTCTTTCACTCTGCAAGTCCTTGTTTCCAGGGACCTGGAAGGACAGTGAGTGAATTGTCCTTGTGCTATATTGTGCTTAAAAAAAAACATTTTTTCTAGGGACAGAAAACTGTAGGTAGGGAGAGTGTTTATTTTCTTTCACTCTGCAAGTCCTTGTTTCCAGGGACCTCTAAGGACAGTGAGTGAATTGTCCTTGTGCTATATTGTGCTTAAAAAAAACATTTATTCTAGGGACAGAAAACTGTAGGTAGGGAGAGTGTCAGTTTATTTCACTCTGCAAGTCCTTGTTTCCAGGGACCTGGAAGGACAGTGAGTGAATTGTCCTTGTGCTATATTGTGATTAAAAAAAACATTTTTTCTAGGGACAGAAAACTGTAGGTAGGGAGAGTGTTTTTTTTCTTTCACTCTGCAAGTCCTTGTTTCCAGGGACCTGTAAGGACAGTGAGTGAATTGTCCTTGTGCTATATTGTGCTTAAAAAAAACATTTATTCTAGGGACAGAAAACTGTAGGTAGGGAGAGTGTCAGTTTATTTCACTCTGCAAGTCCTTGTTTCCAGGGACCTGTAAGGACAGTGAGTGAATTGTCCTTGTGCTATATTGTGATTAAAAAAAACATTTTTTCTAGGGACAGAAAACTGTAGGTAGGGAGAGTGTTTTTTTTCTTTCACTCTGCAAGTCCTTGTTTCCAGGGACCTGTAAGGACAGTGAGTGAATTGTCCTTGTGCTATATTGTGCTTAAAAAAAACATTTATTCTAGGGACAGAAAACTGTAGGTAGGGAGAGTGTCAGTTTATTTCACTCTGCAAGTCCTTGTTTCCAGGGACCTGTAAGGACAGTGAGTGAATTGTCCTTGTGCTATATTGTGATTAAAAAAAACATTTTTTCTAGGGACAGAAAACTGTAGGTAGGGAGAGTGTTTTTTTTCTTTCACTCTGCAAGTCCTTGTTTCCAGGGACCTGTAAGGACAGTGAGTGAATTGTCCTTGTGCTATATTGTGCTTAAAAAAAACATTTATTCTAGGGACAGAAAACTGTAGGTAGGGAGAGTGTCAGTTTATTTCACTCTGCAAGTCCTTGTTTCCAGGGACCTGTAAGGACAGTGAGTGAATTGTCCTTGTGCTATATTGTGATTAAAAAAAAACATTTTTTCTAGGGACAGAAAACTGTAGGTAGGGAGAGTGTTTTTTTTCTTTCACTCTGCAAGTCCTTGTTTCCAGGGACCTGTAAGGACAGTGAGTGAATTGTCCTTGTGCTATATTGTGATTAAAAAAAACATTTTTTCTAGGGACAGAAAACTGTAGGTAGGGAGAGTGTTTTTTTTCTTTCACTCTGCAAGTCCTTGTTTCCAGGGACCTGTAAGGACAGTGAGTGAATTGTCCTTGTGCTATAGTGTGCTTAAAAAAAAACATTTATTCTAGGGACAGAAAACTGTAGGTAGGGACAGTGTCAGTTTCTTTCACTCTGCAAGTCCTTGTTTCCAGGGACCTGGAAGGACAGTGAGTGAATTGTCCTTGTGCTATATTGTGATTAAAAAAAACATTTTTTCTAGGGACAGAAAACTGTAGGTAGGGAGAGTGTTTTTTTTCTTTCACTCTGCAAGTCCTTGTTTCCAGGGACCTGGAAGGACAGTGAGTGAATTCTCCTTGTGCTATATTGTGCTTAAAAAAAACATTTATTCTAGTGACAGAAAACTGTAGGTAGGGAGAGTGTCAGTTTATTTCACTCTGCAAGTCCTTGTTTCCAGGGACCTGTAAGGACAGTGAGTGAATTGTCCTTGTGCTATATTGTGATTAAAAAAAACATTTTTTCTAGGGACAGAAAACTGTAGGTAGGGACAGTGTCAGTTTCTTTCACTCTGCAAGTCCTTGTTTCCAGGGACCTGTAAGGACAGTGAGTGAATTGTCCTTGTGCTATATTGTGCTTAAAAAAAACATTTATTCTAGGGACAGAAAACTGTAGGTAGGGAGAGTGTCAGTTTATTTCACTCTGCAAGTCCTTGTTTCCAGGGACCTGGAAGGACAGTGAGTGAATTGTCCTTGTGCTATATTGTGATTAAAAAAAACATTTTTTCTAGGGACAGAAAACTGTAGGTAGGGAGAGTGTTTTTTTTCTTTCACTCTGCAAGTCCTTGTTTCCAGGGACCTGTAAGGACAGTGAGTGAATTGTCCTTGTGCTATATTGTGCTTAAAAAAAACATTTATTCTAGGGACAGAAAACTGTAGGTAGGGAGAGTGTCAGTTTATTTCACTCTGCAAGTCCTTGTTTCCAGGGACCTGTAAGGACAGTGAGTGAATTGTCCTTGTGCTATATTGTGATTAAAAAAAACATTTTTTCTAGGGACAGAAAACTGTAGGTAGGGAGAGTGTTTTTTTTCTTTCACTCTGCAAGTCCTTGTTTCCAGGGACCTGGAAGGACAGTGAGTGAATTCTCCTTGTGCTATATTTTGCTTAAAAAAAACATTTATTCTAGGGACAGAAAACTGTAGGTAGGGAGAGTGTCAGTTTATTTCACTGTGAAAGTCCTTGTTTCAAGGGACAGAGAAGGACACCTGAAGGTAGCCCTTATTGCTTTTTTCCCATCTCCCTGCAGGCCATCTATTAGAATGTCTGGAAGGCAAACAAGGAGAGGCAGACAGTCAGGAGGCAATAAAAGAGGGCAAGCAGGCTCTGTGTCTGGGGGCAACAGTGCTGGTCGTGGACGCGGTGCATTGTCATCAGCACATGGCCATGGGACACGCTTGTCCTTCTTTTCGGCAGCTGGACATGTTGAGCCACATCATGCCGAAGACTTGGTAGAGTGGATGACCAAGCCCTCCTCCTCCTCCTCATCCTCTCTCACCCAGGCTCAGGGTACTGGAAAAGCAGCTGCCAAAGCGTCGTCTTCCCTGGTATCAATGTCAGACAAATCATCAGTCACTCCTTCCCTAGACCCACCATGTCCTCCTCCTGAGGAGTCCCCCGAACTGTTTCAGCACAGTGTTGGGTACATGCTCCAGGAGGATGCCCAGCGTTTCGAAGGGTCTGATGATGAAACCCAGCTAGAGGAAGGCAGTAGCGTGAGAGCAGACAGAGGGGATGCTCAAGAAGGACACCAATCTGGCAGTCATGTTCCAGCAGCTGCAGCATACTGCCAGATTGGCTCCAGTGATGAGGAGGGAGGGGATGATGAGGTCACTGACTCCACGTGGGTGCCTAATAGGAGAGAGGAGGAGGAGGAGGATGAGGAGGAGGCACATCTCCAACGAGGCAGGATGCCCTTTGGTGGCCAGCGTAAGGGCAGTACACCGACGGAATCACACCGCAGAGCTCCGCCTGTGCAGGGCGCTGCCTCTGCCCGTCATTCAAAAAGTTCTTTGGTGTGGGCCTTTTTTGAGGCTAGTGCATCAGATCGCACAGCTGCTGTTTGCAACATATGTCTCAAGCGTATATCGCGTGGCCAAAACATCAGCCGCTTGGGTACCACATGCCTGACCAGACATATGTTGACCTGCCATGCAGCTCGTTGGCAAGCCTACCTCAAAGACCCACACCAAAGAACAAAGCGGACCTCTCCTTGCACCGCATCAGCTGGGATCTCCAACCCCACTATAACTTCAGTCCTCTCTGAAACATGCACTGAGAGGAATGAAGGTGTAGAATTAGGTGTGTCACAGCCAAGTACTTGCGCCCACTCTGCTAGCAGTACACCGACGTCCGATTCTAGCAGGCAAATTTCCCTGCCCCAGCTGCTGGACCGTCGAAAGAAGTTCACTCCCAGCCATCCACATGCCCAGCGGTTGAATGCTAGCTTGGCTAAATTGCTAGCGCTTCAACTGCTGCCTTTTCAGTTGGTAGACTCGGCCCCCTTCCGTGAGTTTGTGCAATGTGCGGTTCCTCAGTGGCAGGTTCCCAAACGCCACTTTTTCTCACGGAAGGCTATTCCGGCTCTCTACCGGCATGTGGAAGGCAATGTCTTGGCCTCGCTGGACAGGGCGGTCAGCGGTAAGGTGCATATTACCGCTGACTCATGGTCCAGCAGGCATGGACAGGGACGTTACCTTTCTTTCACGGCCCATTGGGTCACTCTTTTGGCAGCTGGGAAGGATTCAGGACAAGGTGCAGTAGTGTTGGAGGTTGTCCCACCGCCACGCCTCCAAAATGCTACTACTGGTTGTGACACACCTCTCTCCTCCACCCCCTCCTCTTCTTCTTCCTCCATGGCCTCTTCCTGTGGTTTGTCCTATGAACCAGCGGTGCTCCGTAGCCGTTCACGGGGCTACGCAAGTACGCAGGCAAAAAGATGCCATGCCGTGCTTGCGCTGGTGTGTTTGGGGGACAGAAGCCACACTGGGGCAGAGGTCCTGTCTGCTCTGCAGGGCCAGGCCGAGAGGTGGTTGACGCCACGCCAGCTTAAGCCAGGAATGGTGGTTTGCGACAATGGCACCAACCTCCTCTCCGCCCTCCGACAGGGACAACTGACCCTTGTGCCCTGTGTGGCTCACGTCCTTAACCTGGTGGTGCAGCGCTTCTTGGGCAGGTACCCGGGCTTACAGGATGTCCTGAGGCAGGCCAGGAAAGTCTGTGTGCATTTCCGCAGATCTTATAATGCCAGTGCTCGCCTGGCTGAGCTGCAAAAGGAGTTGAACCTGCCCAAGAACCGCCTTATATGTGACATGCCCACCAGGTGGAACTCAACGTTGGCCATGCTGCAGCGGCTGCACACGCAGCAGAGGGCCATCAATGAGTACCTGTGCGACTACGGCACCAGGACAGGGTCAGGGGAGCTTGGTTTTTTTTCTCCACGCCAGTGGGGCATGATCAGGGATGCATGCACTGTCCTGGCACCATTTGAGGAGGCCACGAGGATGGTGAGCAGTGACAGTGCATGCATCAGTGACACTGTACCTCTTGTCCACCTGTTGGAGCACACGCTGCGTGGAATAATGGACAGGGCACTTGAGGCAGAACAGAGGCAGGAAGAGGAGGACTTCCTTGCCTCTCAAGGCCCCCTTTACCCAGACAGTGTTCCTTCTGTCCCACCCATCGCACAGGAAGAGGAGGAGGAGGAGGAGGAGGAGGAGGAGGATTGTGTCAGCATGGAGGTGGAGGCTGGCACTCAGCATCATCAGCAGCAGTCTTTTAGGGATGATTTACAGTCCCAAGAAACCAGTGGACTTGTACGTGGCTGGGAGGAGGTGGCTGCGGATCATGTCGTCCTTAGTGACCCAGAGGACTCCGGAGCGAATGCCTCAGCAAACCTACGCTGCATGGCCTCCCTGATCCTGCAAAGTCTGCGGAAGGATCCTCGTATTCTTCGGATCAAGGAGAGGGACCATTACTGGCTGGCCACTCTCCTTGATCCACGGTACAAGGGTAAGGTTGCGGACCTTATGTTACCGTCGCAGAGGGAGCAGAGGATGAGACAACTCCGGGAGGCCTTGCAGAAAGGTCTGTGCAACGCGTTCCCAGAGACTGGGAGGTTGCAAACTCCTGGTCCTGGACAACGAGTTGCTGAGGCTTCGGCCAGTCAAAGAAGGAGCGGTGGGGAAGGTGGCCGTCTGACCGATGCGTTCAGACAATTCTTTAGTCCGCAGCCCCAAAGTATGATCGGTTCCAGCAACCATCGCCAGCGTCTGATAAACATGGTGCAGGAATATCTAGGGGCAAGGTCAGACTTGGACACCTTCCCCACCGAAAATCCTCTGGCTTACTGGGTCTTGAGGATGGATCACTGGCCAGAGCTTGCACAGTATGCAATTGAGCTACTGGCCTGTCCTGCATCCAGCGTTCTTTCGGAACGCACATTCAGTGCTGCTGGAGGATTTGTCACGGATCACAGGGTGCGCCTGTCCACCGACTCGGTTGATCGACTGACTTTCATCAAGATGAACCAGTCTTGGATCACCACCAGCTACCACACACCTGATGCTGATATAACAGACTAATTGATTTTAACATGTCACATCCCTTCAAGACTGATGCTGATGCTGAGTGCCTGTGCTGTTATGTTGACTGGCTATCCTCCTCCTCCGAGTCCTCAATGATACGATTGATGATGATAGCTTGTAAGATCATTTTTGTTTATGGGTGCCGCCACCAGTGCCTAACGCCCAATTTTTCAGCCCCTGTTTAACAGGGGCGTGTAATTACAATTTTTGAAGCAATACTTTGCAACAGGGCTCATTGCTGTGCTCCAAGTACAGTATCTGTGAGGAGTTGCAGTGTTGTGCCACCAGTGCCTAAGGCCCAATTTTTCAGCCCCTGTTTAACAGGGGCGTGTCATTACAATTTTTGAAGCAATACTTTGCAACAGGGCTCATTGCTGTGCTCCAAGTACAGTATCTGTGAGGAGTTGCAGTGTTGTGCCACCAGTGCCTAAGGCCCAATTTTTCAGCCCCTGTTTAACAGGGGCGTGTCATTACAATTTTTGAAGCAATACTTTGCAACAGGGCTCATTGCTGTGCTCCAAGTACAGTATCTGTGAGGGGTTGCAGTGTTGTGCCACCAGTGCCTAAGGCCCAATTTTTCAGCCCCTGTTCAACAGGGGCATGTAATTACAATTCTTGATCTAATAATTCACAGCAGGGCCCATTGCTGCACCCACCAAGAGTAACTGTCAGGGCTTACAGTGTTGTGGCACCAGCACCACCATCAAAGGCCCAATTTTTACTACCACTGTTCAACAATTATATGTAATTAAAATTCCTGATATAATAGTTGACAGCAGGGCGTTCCAGCACCAACCAAGAGTAACTGTGAGTGCTTACAGTGTTGTGCCAACACCAACAACTAAGGGGCCTATTTCTGCAGAGTATATACGGCAGGTCCCTACTTTCAAACATCCAACTTACAAACGACTCCTACTTGCAAACGCAAGAAGACAACAGGAAGTGAGAGGAAATCTACCACTAGGAAGGAAAATTCTCTCCTGTAAGAATAAATATGGGAGAAAGGTGTCTCCTCTGTACTGATGCTTTATCAGCAATCCTTGTTTCAAGAAAAAGACCACATTTCAAAAAGAGTTGTCATTGGGACGGAAAGTGAGGTGAAATGTTCTGAACAGGGGCACAGACAGCAAAACAAATGTTACAGGGGTGATAACCCTTACCTATGTTTTCCAAAAAGTTTAAAAATAGATTTTTGGTCTGGAGCTACACTTCAACAATGTACCTGTTCAAAATTACAAACAGACTCTACATAAGAACAAACCTACAGTCCCTGTCTTGTATGCACCGCCTGTATAGGGCTGTTCAGAGTATATAGGGCCTTTTTTATTTTATGTGCGGGGTTCCCCTTAATATCCATACAAGACCCAAAGGGGCTGGTAATGGGCTGGGGTAGGGGGGGGGTCATGGGGTAGCTATGCCATTTTTCTTAAAGAATTTCATCCATATTACCGGGACCAGACATTACATTAAAGCCGCAAGCAGTTTTAAATGGCTTTTTTTTCCTTTAGAAGTGTCATTTTGTGCAGGGACAGTTCTAAACACGGGAAACACGTGGCACTTCACAGGCATACTTTAGACACCCCCCAGGTACGATATTTAAAGGAATATTTGACTTTTTTTTTTTCACTTTATGCATCATTAAAATGACTGCTCCCGAAAAACGACCGTTTTTAAAACTTCTTTTTGCATTGATACATGTCCCCTGGTGCAGAACCCGGGTTCCCAAACCCTTTTTAGGACAATAACATGCATAATAGTTGTTATAATTAGCACTTTAGAATTCGAACGTTCGCATCCATTGTATTTAATAGGGTTCTAATGTTCGTTCGAACTTTCGGTCCGTTCGCGGGTTCTGGTGCGAACCGAACCCGGGGGTGTTCGGCTCATCACTATTATCTGGGACGATGTTGAAGTCTCCACATAAAATGATATGTCCCTGTAGAAAGTGGTTGATTTTCTTCATTAGTTTGGACAGGAAACTGATTTGTTTCGTATTGGGAGCGTACATAGTCACTAAGGTGTATCTAGTGTTGTTTAGGGTACAGTCCAAAGCTAGGTATCTGGCTTCTGCGTCTACAAGACTGTTGTGGAGAGTGAAGGGGATTGCGTTTTTAATGGCTATCAGGACCCCATTTTTCTTTGCGGCAGCTCTGAATATATGGGCGAAATTCTTGTTGGTACAAGTGGGTTCTGCATGGAGCTTGAAGTGAATCTCTTGGATGCATAGGACTTCACAGTGAGAATCATGTGCCATACGCCACATGGACGACCTTTTTGCTGGGTGGTTTAGTAATTTCACATTAACCACTTGCTTACTGGGTACATATACCCCCTTCCTGCCCAGGCGAAATTTCAGCTTTCAGCACTGTCACTCTTTGAATGCCAATTGCACTGTCGTGCGATGTGGCTCCCAAACAAAATTGACGTCCTTTTTTTCCCACAAATAGAGCTTTCTTTTGGTGGTATTTGATCATCTCTGCGGTTTTTATTTTTTGCGCTATAAACAAAAAAAGACTGACAATTTTGAAAAAAAAACACAATATTTTTAACTTTTTGCTATAATAAATATCCCAATTTAAAAAAAAAAATGTCCTCAGTTTAGGCCGATACGTATTCTACTACATGTTTTTGGTAAATAAAAAGAATCGCAATAAGCGTATAGTGATTGGTTTGCGCAAAAGTTATAGCGCCTACAAAATAGGGAATAGAATTATGACATTGTTTTTTATATATTTTTTTACTAGTAATGGCGGTTATCTGCGATTTTTGTCAGGACTGCAATATTACGGCGGACACATCGGTCACTTTTGACACATTTTTGGGACCTGACAGCTCACAGGAGAGGTTCCACACAGGCTCGCTAGTACACGCACTGTCCAAGCTTCAAGCTTGGTCACGCTATCGTTCTGGGGCTACACTGTGGACAGATTACCTCTGCCCAGCCCACGCACCAGGTTTTGATCGGTGCACACTACCTGGCGTTTCTAGCCAAATACATCTGGAGGGAACCCTCTTTCTCTGCTTACCAGCAGACTGTGCCTCGTTTAAATACCCCGCTGTTGTTTACTATGATTTTTACAAACTCAACTGGCTATCTGTCTTAGACATACTGCCAGTGTGTTGATATCCAGGTTTGTGTTACACTATTCAATACGACCTGTTTACTATTATGCTCCTGAAGAAGCATTACGATACGCGAAACATGTAGAGCAGAGAAAGACTACGTTTCTGCCTACTGGACCCATGACTAAGGCTATCCACTTCCTACGTACACCGTTCAACCAATCTCTTTGTTTGTTGGATATGTATCTCTTATAATTTAAGCTTACCTCTGCTACTGTAGCTCTTGGAAGTGAGATTAGAGCACTATTCTGGGTCATGTATTGATGATCATTATAATGATATTTTTGAATGTATTAATGTACTTTTACAGTTTTTCTACAAATAAAAACCTCTAGGTTTTTACATGATTTACCTATGTGCCGCTAAAAGTAAATTTTTTAGTTCAATCAGTGTTCCTCCATTTTTATACTAGTGCATCCACAGTGTCACCCTGTGAGGATGCACATTTAAGAATTTCTTTCAAAAATATCTTCTAGGTCCGCCATCTTGGCTCGTATCCATTTTTGTTCCTCGTGAGCATTATCATGTGCATCTACTAAATCATTGACAGTTTCAGTCATGACGCTCATTTGTTGTTCAATATGGCCTACTTTTTGCCCCATGAACATCATTTCTGATTTGAATGTTGAGAACATGGAGGAGATGTGATTATGCTATGAAGCGACATCAGCATTTCCATCATAGTAGTATCTATGACCGGTTGGTTAGAGGCGTGAAATTCTGCTATAGGAGATGGCTGGGGCGCCTGTGTGGGGAGATCCTCTAATGCAGGCCTTACCTCCTGGGCCTGTGCGCCAGCATCCAGGCGCATCCGCAACTTGGCCCGGACTGTTGGTGATGGATGACGGCTGGGACGATGAAGGGGAGTCTGAGGCATTCTCCTGTGGTGAAATTGTGGGTCCATCTGCATCAGGAAGGTCAGTATATGAGTCTTCTCCATGTGATGAGAGGTTGCGGGCGCCATCTTGGATTTGACCCTGGGAGGCTGAGTCAAGAAATCAGTTAGTTTCTTTGTTTGCCGGTACTCTTTTCTTTTGCGGGATGTCCCGGGCTGGTGCCCCTGTGTGTCGGAGTCTGTGGATGTCACAGTTGTGCGCTGTGTTAGCAGTGCAGACGATCGATTCTCTGTTCCGTGCAGGAGCTGTGGAATCAGGCTTCCATACTGCTCGGCGGTTAGCCACGCCCCCGATCCAATGTAGGACATATTATGACAAACCTGTCAAATTAACATTTTGAGAAGAATCGTAAAGTTACATAACCGTCCATTAAAGCAGAACTCTAGGCAAATTTTTTTTTCATGTCCTTGTTGCTGATCTCCTACCTTCACCAACTTTGCCATTCATGTTCTTCTGAGCTCTGTAGTTCCTCTGTAATAGGCTGCTGAACTTGCTGAAAAAACTGTATTGCCTGGTGACTTTCTGTTTGTAAGACCGCTGGCTGCTATTCCTCCCGTAAGCTCAGACAGGGGTCTGACACGCCCAGTTGTAGTCCTCTGAAAGCGGGCAAGGAATTCTATTTCCTGTAGTGGGTGGAGGGGTCTCACAGCCCCCCGTTCTGTGCGCCCATGGAGGAGGTGTCCTCCTTGTTTCTCCTCCCTTCTCCTCCTCTGCTCCATGCCAGCAATCCGCCCCTCCACTTTCCATCCCCCCCGCCAGCTATCTCCGTGCAGAGCAGGGATTATTATCAGAAATCACTTGTATGACACAGCAGGGAGGTCCCGCTGTGTCAGGTATAGTATATGAAAACACTGCTCACTGATGTCCCGCCTCCCGCCGTTATTATGATTGATAGCGCACTGTGCCAATTGTGCCGTTATTCAATCATAATAACAGCGGGAGGCGAGGCATCAGCGAGTGGTGTTCTCATATACTATACCTGACACAGCCAGAGATCCCTGCTGAGTCATACAAATGATTTCTGATAATAATCACCGCTCTGCACTGGTGGGACTGACATGTGGCACTGGTGGGACTGACATGCGGCACTGGTGGGACTGACAAGCTGCACTGGTGGGACTGACATGTGGCACTAGTGGGACTGACAAGCTTCACTGGTGGGACTGACATGCGGCACTGGTAGGACTGACATGAGGCACTGGTGGGACTGACAAGTAGGGATGAGCTCGGTGTTCGAGTCGAACGTACGTTCGACTCGAACATCGGCTGTTCGATCGTTCGACGAAGATCTAACTATTTGGGCCGTTCGCGCCAAATTCGAGTGACGCGAACGGCCCACAATACACTGCGCCATCGCAGTGCAATCCCGGCGCTGTGATTGACCAAGCATGCACTGTGACCCCGCATGCTTGGCCAATCACAGTGCCGGCAGCTAGGAGAGCCATAATTGGCCACAGGCAGGTTGCCTGTGGCCAATTATAGCTCAGGGGGTTTAGCACACGCCCCACACTATAAAAGGCCGTCAGCGCGGCGGCCTTGTGTAGTGTGTTCCGGCGCAGGGAAAGAGAAGGATAGGCAGGGACAGTGTCATTGTGCTATTCTTTGTGCTATTCTTGTGTGTATGGAGAGAGAAGGATAGACAGGGAGAGTGTGAGGCCTCGTACACACGACCGATTTTCTCGGCAAGAACCAGCAAGAAACTTGCTGGCAGAGAGGTCTTGCCGAGTAAATCGGTCGTGTGTACGCTGCTAGCGGGTTTCTCGTCGAGAAAACCGACAAGAAACCTCGACGAGAAAATAGAGAACCTGCTCTCTATTTTCTCGTCGAGATTCTCCTCGGCATGTTTCTCGACGAGAAAAGTGAGTGTGTGTACACTTACCTGTCCGCCCGGAAGCCCGCGCATGTTCGAAATGAATTTGACGCATGCGCGGTAGCTTCCTAGGCATACGTAGGGTATACCAAGATGGCGGCGACGGCATCGAATGTGACGAGCGCATGCTCGACGTAGTCGATGACGTCACCGCGTACACTCCTTTCAAAGAACCGTGGGTTCTTTGAAACGAGCGTGTGTACACTCGGCCGGGACAAGTTTCTTGTCCAAGAATCTCATCGAAAAAAACAACATGTTTTTTTCAACGAGAATCTCGGCCGTGTATACGAGGCCTCAGTGTCATATTCTTTGCTAAACCTTGTGTGCAGGGAGAGAGAAGGATAGGCAGGGGACAGTGTCAGTGTCATATTCTTTGCTAAACCTTGTGTGCAGGGAGAGAGAAGGATAGCCAGGGAGAGTGTCAGTGTCATATTCTTTGCTAAACCTTGTGTGCAGGGAGAGAGAAGGATAGGCAGGGAGAGTGTCAGTGTCATATTCTTTGATAAACCTTGTGTGCAGGGAGAGAGAAGGATAGGCAGGGGACAGTGTCAGT
The DNA here is from genome assembly GCA_029206835.1 of Rana muscosa. Lineage (NCBI taxonomy): Eukaryota > Metazoa > Chordata > Amphibia > Anura > Ranidae > Rana > Rana muscosa. The sequence continues at coordinate 658,530,074 of CM055122.1, read as the reverse complement.
GTCATTGTTGCTAAGCCTCCTGCACAGTATACACCTGAAGCTAGCCCGTATTGCTGTGTTTTCCTGGTGTGTTACACTAACAGGCATTTGCAGCACTTACAGCGGGCGGATTGTGCTTCCTGCTAAATATACACCTGAAGCTAGTCTGTATTGCTGTGTTTTCCTGGTGTGTTACACTAAAAGGCATTTGAAGCACTTACAGCGGGCGAAGTGTGCTTCCTGCTAAATATACACCTGAAGCTAGCCCGTATTGCTGTGTTTTCCTGGTGTGTTACACTAACAGGCATTTGCAGCACTTACAGCGGGCGGAGTGTGCCTCCTGCACATTATACACCAGAAGCTAGCACGTATTGCTGTGTTTTCCTGGTGTGTTACACTAACAGGCATTTGCAGCACTTACAGCAGGCGGAGTGTGCTTCCTGCTAAATATACACCTGAAGCTTGCCCGTATTGCTGTGTTTTCCTGGTGTGTTACACTAACAGGCATTTGCAGCACTTACAGCGGGCGGAGTGTGCTTCCTGCTAAATATACACCTGAAGCTAGCCCGTATTGCTGTGTTTTCCTGGTGTGTTACACTAACAGGCATTTGCAGCACTTACAGCGGGCGGAGTGTGCTTCCTGCTAAATATACACCTGAAGCTAGCCCGTATTGCTGTGTTTTACTGTGTGTTACACTAACAGGAATTTGCAGCACTTACAGCGGGCGGAGTGTGCTTCCTGCTAAATATACACCTGAAGCTAGCCCGTATTGCTGTGTTTTCCTGGTGTGTTACACTAACAGGCATTTGCAGCACTTACAGCGGGCGGAGTGTGCTTCCTGCTAAATATACACCTGAAGCTAGCCCGTATTGCTGTGTTTTCCTGGTGTGTTACACTAACAGGCATTTGCAGCACTTACAGCGGGCGGAGTGTGCCTCCTGCACATTATACACCTGAAGCTAGCCTGTATTGCTGTGTTTTCCTGGTGTGTTACACTAACAGGCATTTGCAGCACTTACAGCGGGCGGAGTGTGCCTCCTGCACATTATACACCTGAAGCTAGCCCTTATTGCTGGAGATTTTTTTCTTTTGTGTTACACTAACAGGCATTTGCAGCAATTACAGCGGGCGGAGTGTGCTTCCTGCAAAATAAACACCTGAAGCTAGCCCTTATTGCTGTTTTTTCCTGTTGTGTAACACAGGCAGTCATCTGCAGCACTTACAGCGGGTGGAGTGTGTCAGTTGCTGTGAGACCTTTGGAGTGAGAGGACGTGCCTGTAGGGAGCTCCTGGAGCTCCAGGAGGAGGGGGTGTGATGGCCTCCTCCAGCCCAGGTCCGGGGCAGCTTTCCCGGCCTGATGCTGCTGCCCCCTCCCTGGGGATTAAGGACCTATCCAGGGAGGAGATGCTCTTTTTGCGGACCCAAGGTGAACTAATGGATTGGACCTTGCCCCAGCCTGGGGAAGGTCCGGCAAAGTTACAGCAAAGAATTGTAAGGGTCAAGGACCTGATCCAGAAGGCCAGTCGGGCCTTCTGTGGGAAGACAGCAGTCCTAACGGATCTAAGGAACAGGAGGGACCGGGCCAGCAGCTCCAGAAGAGGCGAGTATGCCGAGGCCATTAGCCTTTTAAAGGGCCAGAGCGGTGACCTATGGACCCTGCTTGGTGGGCTATGTGAGAGAGGCTGTGGGGAGACAGATTTCCTCCAGGAAGTAAGGAGTGAACTCCGGAGAGCGAGTAAGGAGGGCTCCCAGGCTGCCAGACGTAGCAGCCAGAAAAACCCGCAGGACCATCTGCAGCCTAAAGAGCCTATGGAGGTGGTAAGCCCCGGTGACGGTGAAGGACCTCCCCCCTCCCTGGGAAGTGTGGTCCCTGTGGTCCCGGCTGTGGAGGGTCCCCGAGTCCATGCTGTGTTGCGGCCAGGAAAAACTGCCAGCACGCAGGCAGACTCGGGTAGGGTACCCCATGATGCAGCCAGGAAAGGCCAGGATGGGAGCACTGTGGGAGCAGGAAAATTGGGGGGAGTTGCGGTGGTGGTCTTAACGCCACTCCCGGGGGCTAGGCTGGAGGCAGGGAGGAAGGAAACGGCCAGGCAAGATGGCGGGACCCCCAGGACCCCTGTGAATCCCACATGTGGCATAAAAACTGCACATGTTGTGGAGGAGGGAGAGGGGTCCGCCATGCAGACAGAGTCTGCCATGGAAATTATTATTACAAAGGCTGCAGGAGAGACTGTGAGAGCAGAAACAGCAAAGACTACAAGTGTGCCAGTGTTTGGCGGTGAAAAGGATAGTGGTGGTGGGGTAGTGGTTGCAGCGGGTGTGGGGGAGGTTATTGGTAAGGGTGGGGGGGCGCCACTTTCCGGAGGAGATGGAGAAGGACTGGATGCTGCAAACAGCACACAAACAATGGACGCATTGGCGCCGAAATGTACGGCCTCCGCTGCTGACAGTGGGGGCGTGGCCAGCGGGCGGAGCCCGGGCGGGCTGGGAGGCTTGGGGGAGGAGTTGGGGCGGGAGTCTGGGCGGTGGGAGGAAGTGGGAGGGGCTAGTGGCGTCCGTGCGGCCACTTCCGGTTTCTCTGGTCAGCCTGACCCGGAAGTGAGCGGGAGGGTTGACCAGGAAGTGAGTCCTGAACCGGAAGTGGTCGGGGACTTCCGGTCCGCAGCCGCTGATGGCCCTGAAGGTGAAGGAGATGGGATGGAGGTATGTGGGGGAGGAAAAATGTGTGGGGGTATTGTGCCATTGGATTCTTCAGGGGACCTGAGCCCAGCCCAGAGGGTGGGCAGGTGGAGCGAGGCCGAGGCTGGGGAACTTCTTGGGGATCACCCAGCCTTGGCCTTTATCAGAGGTATGGAGTCTCAGGGGGAACAGTCAAAGGGGAAGGAGCAGCCATGGCCGCAGGAGCAGGGGGAGGAGCCATCTGGGGCTCATGCTTGCTGCTCCAGTGGGCCCCCAGTGGTAGACCCTCCTCCCAGTGTTAGGAGGAGGGATGTTGTGGGTGTGGCTTGCTCCGGGGGGGTGGTGGATGGGAGGGACCCCCCTGGCAGGATTAGGCCGGGGGGTTCCCCCGGTTGGTGTGTCAGCCATGGGTGCTGGGGTGCCCTCCAAGGGTGCCCCTGGTGATGCGGCAGAAGGCACTTCTGGCGCTCAGGCTGGGGGTGTTTTGGGGCAGACCCAGGAGGCAGAGCTGCTTGAGGCGCTTAGGGAGACCAGGTCTTTTGCCCGGGTGGCAGGGACCAGCGTCCCTTTGGCCCCCCTGTACGGCCAGTTTGGCGCCCAAAACTTCCGGGTTCCCCCCTCAGACCAGCTCCAGGGGGTGAACCCGTGGTCGAGGGGTACAGGGGGTCCGGAGAGGCGCAGGCGCAATGTCGTGCAGCTGCGGTGGGAGGGACCTGGACAGTGCCCCAGCAGGGGGCAGGTAGTGGATCTTCTGCTGAAGGGGGCCAACTTCAAGGTAGCCGACCTCTTCGCAGTGATCCATCCCACGGGCACCAAGGAGTTTGATGTCAGTTTTTCCACCTTGGTGCTAATGGAGCTCTTTCTCACCGTCTATGAGCTCCTGAAGAGGTCGGAGCCTTGGAAGTTCTTTAGGGTGGTCCCCCTGTCCAAGCAGGAAGATATAAAGTCCCTGACCATTTTGGTCAGGAATGAATCCCTCCCACCTGAGGACATTGCCACCTGGTTGGGGAGGTATGGGCAGCTGCAGTCTCCCCTCCGCAAAAACCTGGATGAGCGCGGGGTCTGGACCGGGGCGTGGTTGGCCAGGATCCGTCTCAAGCGCCAGGGGACTAGTGTGACCCATGTCCCCGGAAGTGCGTTTATTGGGAGAGATAGGATCCTGGTCTTTTACCCCGGTCAGCCCCGTCGCTGATTCAAGTGTGGGAGTCCCACCCATTTGAGTGCGGATTGCACAACGCCCCGGTGCGTCAGGTGCAACAGGCCTGGGCACTCCTCGGAGACTTGCAGACTAATTGTCTGCAACCTCTGTGGGGTGTCCGGCCACCCATTCAGCCGCTGCCCTAAGGCTTTTAGGGGTGTGCGGCTGATGGGGATGGGCCAGGCCCAGAAGACGTACCGGAGGGGTGGGTCTCCCACCCCAAGCGCCTCAGGCAGGCCCAGGTGATGGGCCTGGGGTTGGTGGCCCAGAGGGGCCTTTGCCGCAGAGGCAGAGGCCCGGGCGTAGGCGGGGTGGAGATGGGGCCCCTGCTGGGAATGTGCCTGGTCCCTCGGGACTTGTTTCTGGGGGGCCGGGTGCGCCAGCATCGGGCCCAGTAGAGGTGAGGGACCGAGGGGGTGAGGGGCCCTCTGTTAGGAGCCTCCCCCCTCCCCCTCTTTTTTCCGTACCCCCTTCTCCTTCTACCCCCCCTCTTCCCCCTCTACCCCTCCCCCCTCTACCCTTCCCACCCCTTCTTTCCCCCCTCCTCCCCCCTTTCCCCCCTCCTCTCCCCCCTTCTCCATATTCTCCTTCTTCCCTTCCCCCTTCCTCTTCGCCCCCTTCCCCCTCCCGTCCCATCCTGGATCCCCTTGTGTTTTCCCAGGATTCGGGGGGGGGGGAAATGGAGGTGGCCGAGTCGTCGAGGGGCCTGCACAAGAGGCCCATGGGGGCCTCTAGCGGGCACTCCGGCGACGAGGTGGGCGGCCAGACCCAGGCGGGCTGGCTGCAGAGGAAGGTGAGGAAAAGGAAGAAGAAGTGGGATCCTGGGGTGGGGGTTGCGGGACCCCGGGTTGTCCCTGGTAGGGACCCTGGGGGCCCCCCCCCCAGTGATCCTAGGGAATATGTACGGGGTCCTCTCCGATTCGGAGGAGGACCCCGGGGTGTAGGCAAAAACGCAGAGGAGAATGCAGGCCAAAATCACTAAGGATGGCGGTACCCTCTCCAATACGCGTTGCGACCATTAATGTCGCAAGTGTGCGTTCTGCGGCGGCTCGTTTCATGGCCTTCGATTTTCTCAGCCGAGTTGAAGCTGACATTTTGTTTTTGCAAGAGACCTGGCTGGCATCGATGGCAGAGATGCATCTAGCAAAGAGGGAGTGGAGGTGCGGGCCCTCCCTCTGGTCTCTTGCGGCCGAGCCCTGCAGTGGAGTTGCAGTCCTTTTTAAGACTGGTCCGGTGGCTTGTCGACGAGTGATTGAGGTAGAGGTCGGTAGGTGCCTGGTAGTGGACGCCGTCGTGAGGGGGCAATTCCTTAGGCTGATCAACTTCTATGGCCCTCAGACCAAGAGGGACAGGAGGAGCCTCCTCACGATGGTTAAGCCCTACTTGTTTACGTCCCAGCAGGTGGTCTTTGGTGGTGACTATAACATGGTCACCAGATCAAAGGATCGGGCAGGCGCCTCAGGCCCCCTGGGATATGATAGCATCTTTTTGAATAGAATAGTAAGGGAAGCCAGGTTGGTGGATGCACATGTTCAGTGCCTCCCCAACCACACTGGGTTCACCTATGCCCGAGGTAATAGTAGGAGTAGGTTAGATAGGTTTTTTTAAAGGGGGACTCTGCCTTTGCGGCACCCGTGTTGCAGGCGGTGGAGTTCTCCGATCACTGTATGGTTCCTGTGACTCTGAATGTGGCCGACACTCCTCAGAAGGGTCGAGGTTTCTGGCGTCTTAATGGATCGCTGCTCGAGGACCTCGAGGTTAGGGAGGCCTATGAGATCTTCCTTGCGGATCAGGCCTCGCTCCTTGAGAGTGGCTGCTCCCGCCAGGAATGGTGGGAAGTGGTGAAGAAGAGGTCGGAGGGCTTTTTCCGCAGGATCTCTAGGTACCGGGCGACATCCAAGTACCTGGCCTACCAGAAGTTGCGCAGGCAGTTAGACCGCCTGGTTTCAGCTGGGGGCCCTCAGGAACAGATATCCGATCTGAAGCTTCGGATGAAGGGGTGTCAGTATGACCGTCTTGCCTCCCTGGTCCTTGAAAGGGATTACGGGAAGTTTTCCTCCCCGGATCCCTACAGGAGCTGTGGTGAGGCGGTGAGTTTGAAGGTCGTACATGGCTTGAAGGATGCCTCGGGGTCCCTGGTCCGGTCCAGACTGGGTATCCTGGGCATCATCAGGGACCATTTTTCAGACCTCCTTCGAAGGAAGCCTTTAGATATGGAGAAAGCCGGGGCGTTTCTTGATGAGACCCCGCTTCGTGCGGGGCCTGATCTCCCGGACTCTCTGACAGCAGAAATCTCGGTTGCAGAAATCGAGCAGGCCATCGACTCTTTGTCCTTGAAAAAGTCGCCGGGGCCCGATGGGCTTACGGCTGAATTTTATAAAACCTTTAAGAGTCTTTTGGCTCCTTACTTGAGGGAGGTTTTCAATGAGTGTTTGGCCAACGGCCTGCTCCCTCCCTCAATGAGAAGGTCAGCCTTGATTCTGCTGTCAAAGGGGAAAGATCCGACTGTGATTGAGAACTGGCGCCCGATCGCCCTTCTCACTACAGATAGGAAGTTGTTGGCGAAAATACTTTTTCTGCGTATGTCAGCAGTCGCTGACGAGATGCTTTCTGTCTCCCAGCACTGCGCAATTCCTGGTCGGGGCACCTTTAGTGCCGTCCTGAACGTCCGGGAGGCCGTGGAAAGGTGCAGGGCAACGGGGGATGGGCGGTATCTGCTGGCATTAGACCAGGCCAAGGCTTTTGACCGGGTGAACCATGAGTACCTCTGGCTTCTTCTGAGAAAGTACGGTTTGCCTGAGCAATTTGTGAATTGGCTGAAAGTATTATACAGGGGGGCGGTGAGCTTCCCTCTTGTCTATGGTTGGGTGGGCCCTGCCTTTGCTGTGGACTCTGGGGTCAGGCAGGGTTGCCCGTTGAGCCCCCTTCTCTACGTCTTTGCCGTCGATCCCTTTGTGAGAAGGCTCGACTGTGAGCGTTTGAGGGGGGTTCCGGTGGAGCCTTGCATTGGTCTGGATCCGGCGGTGAGGGTAGTGGCCTACGCGGACGATGTCTCGGTGGTGGTGTCCAGCCGTGAGGAGGCCCTCTTTGTGGAAACGTAAATTGGGAGCTACTCCGAGGCATCTGGTTCATTGGTCAATTGGGGCAAGAGCGAAGTTCTCTGGTTGGGGAAGGAAGGCGAGCAGTTCGCTCTTCCGGACGTGTTTCCTCAGCCCCAGCCAGAAGTTAAAATTCTTGGCATCCTATTTGGCCCGGGTGATTACCCCAAGCTAAATTGGGAGCGCAGACTGGTCGGTGCATCTCGGAAGATGAATGCCTGGAAGGGCTGGAAGCTGTCATTGGGGGAAAGGGTAAGCCTGGTCAAAACATACCTACTGCCAGAATTCCTCTATGTCAGCTACGTTTGTATTTTGCCTGCATCTCTCTATGCCCGGATTTCTGGCCTGTTTTTCCTGCTGTTGTGGGGAAACAGGCTAAATCTGATCAAGAGGGAAGTCACGTACCGACAGAGGAGGCGCGGTGGGTTGGATATGATCAATCCAGTGGTGTTTTTCATCACCTTATTTGTGAAATTCAACCTGCAGTCCATCTTTGCGGACCTGCCTTCTCTGTGGGAGCGCTCATGCAAGAACTGGCTCTTGCTGTTCCTGAGTAGGTGGGAGGATGGGGTTTCGGCCCGGTGATCTTCGTAGATCACACGGGTATCTCCCGTCCTATGTCCCTCAAGCTTTGAAGGTACTGAGGCAGTGGCGGATAACTGCCCTTGAGGTGGGCTCTTCGGGTCGGCGTGAGCTGTACTCAAGAGTCATGGCCTCGGACATTTTGAGGCCATTGTCTTTAAGGGATTGCCCGGAGAGAGTCCTTGAGAAGGGACTAGCCCTTCTGAATTCCCCAAGAATCCCAAGCAAGTTTTGGGATCTTGCGTCGAGGGCCTTCCACGGACGCCTCTATGTCCGTGGAAACCTAAAGTGTAGGAACCTAGGGGACAGAGGTTGTCCTCGTGCAGAATGTGGGGGGGCATTGGAGACCATGGACCATTTTTTGGTCGAATGCCCCTTCAACATGGAGGTTCGCGAGGGGGCAGGGGAAGCCATTGGTTATCCCCGACTCTCGTCCTTGACTTACTCTGAGGTGGTGTATGGCGACTTCAGGGTTCACAGAGGGTTTGAGTTATCGTCACTTTATTTAGCTAGTTTAGTGGTTCTCTGTTACACATGGCACGCTCGGTGTTTAGTGTCCACTAGGGGCAAAGTCCTGTCCACGCATGAGGTGGTGGGTGATATCTTCCGGGAGTTGGTGAAGGTGAGGAGTCTTGAGAGGGAGAGGGTTGGAGCCAATAGGAGTGCCCGGCTGTGGAGGGGTTTCTCCTTCCGGCCTCCTTGAGGCTCTGGGCCTTTTTCCTTTCGGGGGGTGGTTCTTTCTGTCCTTTTCACCCCCCTTAGATTTTGAGTTTCTTTTTTTTAACAGTAGAGCTTGCAGGCATTCTAGACCTTGTTTGCGGTCTCGCCTGTAAGTAGCCGATGGGTGGTTGGTGTTAGTGTTAGGTTTGGTGTTAGTGTTAGGTTTGATGTGTGTTAGTTTTAGGATTTTTGTAGGATTAGTGGGTGATGTGTTTTTCTTCTTGTATTTTAGGATTTCGGATATATATATAATGAGAGACCCACGTGTGGGTGGTCGGTCAATGGGTAAGGGTGGTGGTGGTGAGTTTTTGTAAATATGTGTTAGTTTGATGTGTCAGGGTTTCTTTAATGTATATGTTATTTCTTTTTGTATATACTATAAATATCGGCAGTAGTTTTCAAAATAAACAAAAATTTACAGCGGGCGTAGTGTGCTTCCTGCAAAATATACACCTGAAGCTACCCCTTATTGCTGGTATTCCCATCTCCCTGCAGGCCATTAGAATGTCTGGAAGGCAAACAAGGAGAGGCAGACAGTCAGGAGCCAATAAAAGAGGGCAAGCAGGCTCTGTGTCTAGAGACAACAGTGCTGGTCGTGGACGCGGTGCATCGTCATCAGCACGTGGCCATGGGACACGCTTGTCCTTATTTTCGGCAGCTGGATGTGTTGAGCCGCATCATGCCGAAGACTTGGTAGAGTGAATGACCAAGCCCTCCTCATCCTCCTCATCCTCTCTCACCCAGGCTCTGGGTACTGGCAAAGCAGCTGCCAAAGCGTCCTCTTCCCTGATATCAATGTCATCATCAGTCACTCCTTCCCTAGACCCACCATGTCCTCCTGAGGAGTCCTCCGAACTGTTTGAGCACAGTGTTGGGTACATGCTCCAGGAGGATGCCCAGCGTTTCGAAGGGTCTGATGATGATACCCAGCTAGAGGAAGGCAGTAGTGTGAGAGCAGAGAGAGGAGATGCTCAAGAAGGACACCAATCTGGCAGTCATGTTCCAGCAGCTGCAGCATACTGCCAGATTGGCTCCAGTGATGAGGAGGGAGGGGATGATGAGGTCACTGACTCCACGTGGGTGCCTAATAGGAGAGAGGAGGAGGATGAGGAGGAGGCACATCTCCAACGAGGCAGGATTCCCTCGGGGGGCCAACGTAAGGGCAGCACACCGACTGAATCACACCGCAGAGCTCCGCCTGTGCAGGGCGCTGCCTCTGCCCGTTATTCAAAAAGTTCTTTGGTGTGGGCCTTTTTTGAGTCGAGTGCATCAGATCGCACAGCTGCTGTTTGCAACATATGTCTCAAGCGTATATCGCGTGGCCAAAACATCAGCCGCTTGGGCACCACATGCTTGACCAGACATATGTTGACCTGCCATGCAGCTCGTTGGCAAGCCTACTTTAAAGACCCACACCAAAGAACAAAGCGGACCTCTCCTTGTACCGCATCAGCTGGGATCTCCAACCCCACTATACCTTCAGTCCTCTCTGAAGCCTGCACTGAGAGGAATGAAGGTGTAGAATTAGGTGTGTCACAGCCAAGTATTTGCGGGCACTCTGCTAGCAGTACACCGACGTCCGATTCTAGCAGGCAAATTTCCCTGCCCCAGCTGCTGGACCGTCGAAAGAAGTTCACTCCCAGCCATCCACATGCCCAGCGGTTGAATGCTAGCTTGGCTAAATTGCTAGCGCTTCAACTGCTGCCTTTTCAGTTGGTAGACTCTGCCCCCTTCCGTGAGTTTGTGCAATGTGCGTTTCCTCAGTGGCAGGTTCCCAAACGCCACTTTTTCTCACGGAAGGCGATTCCGGCTCTCTACCGGCATGTGGAAGGCAATGTCTTGGCCTCGCTGGACAGGGCGGTCAGCGGTAAGGTGCATATTACCGCTGACTCATGGTCCAGCAGGCATGGACAGGGACGTTACCTTTCTTTCACGGCCCATTGGGTCACTCTTTTGGCAGCTGGGAAGGATGCAGGACAAGGTGCAGTAGTGTTGGAGGTTGTTCCGCCGCCACTCCTCCAAAATGCTACTACTGGTTGTGACACACCTCTCTCCTCCACCCCCTCCTCTTCTTCTTCCTCCATGGCCTCTTCCTGTGCTTTGTCCTCGGAACCAGCGGTGCTCCGTAGGTGTTCAAGGGGCTACGCAAGTACGCAGGCAAAAAGATGCCATGCCGTGCTTGCGCTGGTGTGTTTGGGGGACAGGAGCCACACTGGGGCAGAGGTTCTGTCTGCTCTGCCGGGGCAGGCCGAGAGGTGGTTGACGCTATGCCAGCTTAAGCCAGGAATGGTGGTTTGCGACAATGGCACCAACCTCCTCTCCGCCCTCCGACAGGGACAACTGACCCATGTGCCCTGTGTGGCTCACGTCCTTAACCTGGTGGTGCAGTGGTTCTTGGGCAGGTACCCGGGCTTACAGGATGTCCTGAGGCAGGCCAGGAAAGTCTGTGTGCATTTCCGCAGATCTTATAATGCCAGTGCTCGCCTGGCTGAGCTGAAAAAGGAGTTGAACCTGCCCAAGAACCGCCTTATATGTGACATGCCCACCAGGTGGAACTCAACGTTGGCCATGCTGCAGCGGCTGCACACGCAGCAGAGGGCCATCAATGAGTACCTGTGCGACTACGGCACCAGGACAGGGTCAGGGGAGCTCGGGTTTTTTTCACCACGCCAGTGGGGCATGATCAGGGATGCATGCACTGTCCTGGCACCATTTGAGGAGGCCACGAGGATGGTGAGCAGTGACAGTGCATGCATCAGTGACACTGTACCTCTTGTCCACCTGTTGGAACATACGCTGCGTGGAATAATGGACAGGGCAATCACCAATCCTTGTTTCAATAAAAACCCCACTTTTCAAAAACATTTGTCATTGGGACGGAAAGTGAGGTGAAATGTTCTGAACAGGGGCACAGACAGCAAAACAAATGTTACAGGGGTGATAACCCTTCCCTATGTTTTCCAAAAAGCTTAAAAATAGATCTTTTGGCTTGAGCTACACTTAAACAATGTACCTGTTCAAAATTACAAACAGATTCTACATAAGAACAAACCTACAGTCCCTGTCTTGTTTGCACCGCCTGTATACGGCTGTTCAGAGTATATAGGGCCTTTTTTATTTTGTGTGCGGGGTTCCCCTTAATATCCATACAAGACCCAAAGGGGCTGGTAATGGGCTGGGGTGGGGGGGGGATGATGGGGTAGCTATGCCATTTTTCTCAAAGATTTTCATCCATATTGCCGGGACCAGACATTACATTAAAGCCGCAAGCAGTTTTAAATGGCTTTTTTTTCCTTTAGAAATTTTATTTTGTGCAGGGACAGTTCTAAATATGGGAAACAAGTGGCACTTCACAGGCATACTTTAGACACCCCCCAGGTACGATATTTAAAGGAATATTTGACTTTTTTTTTCACTTTATGCATCATTAAAATGACTGCTCCCGAAAAACTGCCGTTTTTAAAACTTCTTTTTGCATTGATACATGTCCCCTGGTGCAGAACCCGGGTTCCCAAACCCTTTTTAGGACAATAACATGCATATTAGTCGTTATAATTAGCACTTTAGATTTCGAACGTTCGCATCCATTGTTACTGTATTAATAGGGTTCTAACGTTCGTGCGAACTTTCGGTCCGTTCGCTGGTTCTGGTGCGAACCGAACCCGAGGGTGTTCGGCTCATCCCTACTGACAAGTGGCACTGGTGGGACTGACATGTGGCACTGGTGGGACTGACATGCGGCACTGGTGGGACTGACATGAGACTGTGGTGGGACTGACAAGCTGCACTGGTGGTCCCTGACATTTGGCTCTGGTGGTCCCTGACATTTGGCTCTGGTGGTCCCTGACATTTGGCACTGGTGGTTCCTGCCATTTGGCACGGGTGGTCCCTGATATTCGGCACTGGTGGACACTGACATTTGGCACTGGTTGTGGTCCCTGACATTTGGCTCTGTTGGTCCCTGACATTTGGCTCTGGTGGTCCCCGACATTCAGCACTGGTGGACACTGACACGTTGCATTGGTTTGCATTTATAAGGCTGTAACCTATCATACCGTGTGTTATTGTACCCTCCCACATTCACTCCCATCCCTTGCTCATTCTAAGATAGTTGTCTTATATGCCTCCACTGTAGCGAAGATGCTGGAAGGTGAAGTTCTGCCCCAGATTCAGGTCCCTAGCAGACCGAAATATGTTTTCCTTGAATTTCCTTTTTTTTGGCTCCATTGTGCTAGTAGTCTTTTTTCAAATTCTTGATGTTAAACACATTTCTGAAATATGCTATTAACATAATACAACCAAGCCAAATGTTTTGGTCTAATTATAATATTGATTGTGTGTCTCCTACATGCCTTTTGGCAGTCATCAAATGAGATTTGTTTTATTTCAGCAACGGCTTCCTCTGGCAATTAATATATTAATGGCAGAATTATGTATACAACCACTGTATATGAAACTAAACAGAGGTTTCTCAGGAAAGGTAAGCATATATGCATTTAGCCTTTACTTTTTTTATTTGTAATATAATTTAAAAAAAATCTAGGTTAGGAACCTACATACAACCTATTATAGAGATGTAAAGCTCTACAAAATGAGAAGAGTCTACTGTGATATCTTTCTAAATGCCTACACTTGTCTGTTTTCATTCAACAAAACCCGTCCATTTTACTGAATAAAAAGCATTCTTTCCCATGTGGCCAGTTTACATCTATGCACTGTAGATGAAAGTGTTTTGGAAAGGGAAACTATATGAGCCTATGTGTGTGTTACCATGTGAATTGCAATGCAAAGGGAACAGTATGAATCCTGAAAGTCAGAGTCAAAGGTTCTGCATTTTGATTAGTAATGTCTTATTATATACTTATGCTGGCATTCACTGATATGGTACAGTACAGACTCCTGTACTTTGCTAGAATAATAAATGTTTCCCTTTCACTATTTTTGCTCAAATTGATACAAACTATTAAAATGCAATATATGGTTATAGCTATATGAAAAAAAGAGGACATTCCTAAAGTAGGAGCTCCGGTCATTTCTCAAAAAATTAAAAAGCCAACAGCTACATGTACTGTAGCTGCTAACTTTTAATATACAGACACTTACCAGTCCAGGGATCCAGCACTGTCATCACCTGGGCCGGTTTTCGGGTTCCCAATGCCACCATCTTGCTTGTGTGACTTCCTGGTGTTTCACAGCCAGCTTACCACTGCTCATGCACAAGACATGGTGCGCTTTCTTAATGGTCCTGTAGTCTCCAGGAAAATGTGACCTGTCCCAGTAGGTTGTGGGCAGAAAGGTAGGAGGGGCAGAGTGAACGTGGGAGCAGGTACCTGTCAGAAATAGGTACCCGCTCCCTGAAAAAGAAAAAAAAGATTAGATTAGTGGTAACAGTGGTGGTGGTGGTGTGTTGGGGATGGAGGAGGATGAGGGGGTGAAGTTCTGTTGTAAAATTTTAGAAGTTAACCCAACCAAGTTTGGTAAGCTTGTGTTTAGTCATCTCAGATGGATAACAAACAGATTAGAAAGTGTAATGCGGTATATGCTGTTAATACTCATTGTTATCATTATCAATTTTTTTTCCACTTCGATATTTTAAATTACTTTGTGTAGATCAGTAGTTTTTTTGCTAATTAAAATTTTGTGTTGTAACACTAAAAAACATTAAAATGTCTATGAGAGTGTGTGTATGTGTGCGTATGTGTATTTATGCAAAGGACTGACCATTCACATTTCTTCAATCTGCAAGACTACATCTACAAAACAGCCAGCTGCTTGTAGTGATATACTTTTTTAGAAACTATAAAACAAGAGACATAAAATGCAAACCTTTAAATTGCTTGCTCTGCATCCTTGTTTTATAGCTACAATCACTAACACAAATAATGCAACTACTAGCCGAACTGAGGATTAACACATAATCCTATATAATCTTCGATTTCATAAAATCATTCTGAGGTCACAGTTTTAATATAATCCAGATGTAAAAGTTTGACTCCAATAGCACTTTTAAATAAATGATCAATACAAAACATTTACAATACATGACCATTTGTTATGTATTTGCACTGATCTAATATTTTACACTTGAAGATTATATCAATTTCAGTCATTATGCACGAGCACCAGAATGCAGTAGCTCTATTTTATTATGTATCTATTTTTTTTTTTACTTCAATAGTTTTTATTGGTAATGCTTGCAAAACATTAACAAGAGCATCGACTATAACAAAAGAAGTAGCCGATAATCAGCAATAACAGAGAATAGGGATATACATCCATTGCAGTTCAACATTTATCAATACTGCTTATCCTATTAATTCTCTAAACCAGTTGCTAAAGTAAGGATATGTCTAATTTTGACATTGTAGAACAAAGTCCGCTCATAGATATGCTCCCGGATATGTTGTCCACTCCCCCAGAGCCCCATTTAGGCACACACTGCTCCAAGGGAGTGGCCCCACACCCGTAGTTATTAATTTGTATTGTGCAGATCTCTTATTCTACGTTCTTAACTTAGTGATTCAATATAACAGTTGTGGTCCTAGTGTGTCATATGTGCCGTTATCTTTGGTGTAGAACGGACCATCTAAGGGATGTCGGATTGTATCCATATGAATGGTGATATAAAGCAGTTTTTTTTCGCCTATAGTGAATCAGTAGGATGTAGGGAAGAAAAAGATAAAATAGGATAATAAGTGAATAAAAAAAGTTTAGAAAGAAATAGAGGGGGGGGGGGAAGGTATGTGGCGCACGAGGGGCGTATGTTCCTCCTCCTCTAACAAGGAGAAAGTGATCTAGTTAATAATTGTTGGGTTGTATTCATTATGGTACCACTCAACCCATGGGTTCCAAGTCTGACACTTGGATGTATAAGTGCCTTGAGAGGCCGCGAACATAAGTTCGTAAGAAATATGTAGGTTCATGGTAATTATCACATCTTTGATGGTGGGAATCTCTACTTTTAGCCATCGTCTCGTGAGTTCCAGTCGGGCGCTCGTAAGGATCTGAATAGTTACATTTCTCATAGGGTATGGTATCGTCTCGATTCCCAGGGTTAGCATAGCCATACTAGGACCACTAGGGCACCGATACTTAGTGACCTTGTTATTAACGTAAAATACGTTGAGCCAATAATCGTATTTTGGGGCACGCCCAGAGGATATGAGAAATAGAACCTCTAAGCCCGCAGTTTCTCCAACATAATGGAGAAGCGTCAGGATTAAACCCTGCTAGCCGTGTGGGGGTCAGATACCATCTTAAATATATCTTTTGGTAAATTTCCCATAAATTTACACATTTAGTGGCTTTGTATATGGACGAAATGGCCCATTGCCACTGTTCACTGGAATATGACACATTAAGATCAATTTCCCAGGTTCTCATAGTAGGAGATTTGACACAGATCGACTTAAGATGTAGAAGATCATAGAACATGGAAATACCCTTAATAGCAGACTTGGGATTAGTCAAGTATAGAAAGATTTTCCAGGGGACTTTCGCATTAATAGGCGTTTTGGATTTCAATAGGTGGGAGATTCTTAAATATGTGAACTGGTCTCTAGGTTCTAAGTCATTGTCTATCTGTAGTGCTCTAAAAGACTTTAACGCAGGTCCTATGTAAAGATCGTCGATAGAGTTGATCCCCTTGTGTACCCAGTGGTTAATATTCAGGTCCGGTATTAGTAGCGCTAAACTCGTGATAGGTACAGGTATGGATTTCATAGGGATATCTGTTTCGGGTAAGTCTAGGAGCACCGTCCAAGCAGACAGGGAGGCTGCCATAGTAGGTGAGAATTTTAAGGAGCAACGAGGCATGTGCTCATAGGTCAGTAGCAAGTCATGCAGTCTATGAGTTGGAGCCTGGAACATTTCCAGTCCTTGCCATCTCGTTACATGGTTGCCAGGGAACCAGGATTTCAGTTGTGCTAGAATTGCTGCATAGTAGTAATCTTTTAGTAACACATGCCCCACTCCTCCTGCCCCTCTTGTTTTAATCAGTTTGTGGAATGCACACTTAGCTCTTTTTCCCTGCCAGAGGAATCCATTAATCATGGACTGCGCCCGGGCGAATAAATTGTTTGGCACTGGTATGGGGAGGGCTCTGAAGATATATAGAAATTGGGGGAGTAGCATCATCTTAAATGCCGCTAGACGCCCCGACCAGGTTGATTCCGTCTTAGATAAAGATTGTAGTTTTTGAGGTAGGGTTAATAGGTAGTTAGTGTAATTGGCTTCCATGGTCTTGTGTATGTCTGCGGTTAGTGTCACCCCTAGATATTTTATACCTTCTGTGGCCCATCTGTATGGGAACTGCTTTTGGAGGCTATCACATGTGAGTTGATCTATTCCTAGACCAAGTATATAAGATTTGTTGTCGTTAACCTTATAATAAGAGACTTTATTGAATAAGCTTAAAGCTTCGTGTGCCGCCGCCAGAGAGGAGCCCACCTTAGTCAATATCATGATGATGTCGTCAGCAAAGAGACTTATAGAGTGACTATCTTGGCCTACGGGGAATCCTATTATTTTTGAGTGACTTCTAATGTAAATGGCCAAAGGTTCCATTAATAGGTTAAAAATTAAGGGAGATAAAGGACAGCCTTGCCTAGTCCCATTTGTAATAGCAAATGGTGTGGATATAGTGCCGGACATAAAGACCTTGGCTGAAGGCTTAGAATATAAAGCCATAATGGCTGAGAATATATGTCCCTTAAACCCAAATGATTCCAATACCTTGGCCAGATACAACCAATGTATTCGATCAAAGGCCTTCTCTGCATCCAACGCCAGGAGCAGAGAAGGCCTTCTCTGTGTTTTCGCTAGATGTATTATATTGATCATGCGTCTAGTCGTATCAGAGGCTTGTCTATGTTTAGTAAAGCCAGACTGGTCAGGATGAATTAGAGTGGGTAAAATATCCAGTAGGCGAGAAGCCAAAAGTTTAGCATACAGTTTCAGGTCAATATTTAATAATGAGATCGGTCTAAAGTTAGATGGAGTGGTGGGCTCCTTTCCTGGCTTCGGCAGGGCTACCACTAAAGCTTCCAACATCTCAGTAGGGAAAGAGGCCGAGGCAGCTGCTGATGTGAATACCGGTGCCAAGAAGGGGGTCAATTATTTTTAAATTCCTTGTAATATTCGCTGCTAAACCCATCCGGCCCCGGTGATTTATTTATGGGTAGGGAGTCTATAGTTTTCTGAATTTCATCTTCAGAGAATGGGTGATTAAGAGATTGTAACTGTTGAGGTGACAATTTTGGTATCGCTAGTTTCCCCAAGAAATCATTAATGATCTTAGGGGTTGGTTGTATAGTGGCAGTGTCATCTTTCAAATTGTATAGGGATCCGTAATAGTGGCTGAAAGCATCCACAATTTTTTGGGGATGGAATTCCTTCTGGTTGGTAGCCGGATGTAAAATATACGGAATTCTAGCCTTGTATCTGTGGCCCTGGAGATTCTGCGCTAGGAGTTTACCTGCCTTATTACCATTGGCGTAGTAATTCATTTTAAGTCTTTTGGTGGCTTTTTCAAAACTATCTAAAAGATGTAACCTAAGTTCATATCTAAGTTGCGTCAATTTTTGCGTGGTATTTTGGTCAAGTGATGCTTTATTTTGGATTTCCAATTCTGAGATCTGTTTTGTTAATTCTACTGTTCGCTGCTGCCTCCGCCTCCTCACTCCTGCTCCTATGTGAATAAGCATACCTCTTATAAATGCCTTATGGGCGTTCCACAGTACAAAAGGGCATTGCACAGAATTAGCATTATCTCTGAAAAAATTGTTTAAATGCTTCGTTATTTGCTCTCTAGTGGCAGTCTGTTGTAATACAAAAGTGTTCAGCCTCCACACTGGGCTAGGTCTGAGGTAGTTGGTGTTGGCAAGTGTCAATACAATTGAGGCATGATCTGACCACGTTATAGAATTGATGCGGACATCTTTGGTATTTAGTAGGGATGAGCTTCGAGTTCGAGTCGAACTCATGTTCGACTCGAACATTGCCTGTTCGCCCGTTCGCCGAACAGCGAACAAATTGGGGTGTTCGCGGCAAATTCGAAAAATCTTTGGGAGAAATCTAAAGTGCTAATTATAAAGGCTTATATGCAAGTTATTGTCCTAAAAAGTGTTTGGGGACCCGGGTCCTGCCCCAGGGGACATGTATCAATGCAAAAAGAAGTTTTAAAAACTGCCGTTTTTTCGGGAGCAGTGATTTTAATAATGCTTAAAATGAAAAAATAAAAGTGAAATATTCCTTTAAATTTCGTACCTGGGGGTTGTGTATGATATGCATGTGAAGTGGCGCATGTTTCCCGTGCTTAGAACTGTCCCTGCAAAAAATGTCATTTTTGAAAGAAAAAAAGTCTTTTAAAACTGACTCGCGGCTATTAATGAATTGTCGGCTCCCGGCAATACATACAAAAGTCATTGATAAAAAAAAAAAAAAAGCGTGGGGGTTCCCCAGAATTCAATTACCAGGCCCTTCAGGTCTGGAATGGATATTAAGGGGAACCCCGCCGCAAATTAAAAAAAAATTGACGTGGGGTTCCCCCAAATATCCATTCCAGGCCCTTCAGATCTGGCATGGATTTTAAGGGGAACTCCACCCCAAATTTTAAAAAAATGGCGTGGAGTCCCCCTAAAAATCCATACCAGACCCCTTATCCGAGCACGCAAGCTGGCCGGCCGCAGGGGAAAAGGGGGGGACGAGAGAGCGGCCCCCCCTCCCTCCTGAACCGTACCAAGCCACATGCCCTCAACATGGGGAGGATGTCCCCATGTTGATGGGGACAAGGGCCTCATCCCCACAACCCTTGCCCGGTGGTTGTGGGGGTCTGCGGGCGGGGGGCTTATCGGAATCTGGAAGACCCCTTTAACAAAGGGGACCCCCAGATCCCGCCCCCCCCCCTATGTGAATTGGTAAGGGGTACATTGTACCCCTACCATTTCACGAAGAAAGCGTAAAAAAATGTTTAAAAAAAACACACAAACACCTTGAAAAAGTCCTTTATTTAAAATAATTAAAAAAAAAAAAAACATTCCAGCGCTGAAATCCAGTGTCCCGCAGCGATCCCGATGTCCAGCGCTGTCCTTCATTGGTTGTGCCTGAGCAGACCTGATGGGGAACTCCCTCTCAGTATTTTAAATTTATAGACCCGCCCATTCTAAAGTTCCCCATCAGGTCCGCTCCCTCGGTATGTCGGACCCGCCTACGTCATTGGCTTGAGCGGGGAACTTCCTTCACTGTGTAATTTAAATTTACATAGTGAAGGAAGTTCCCCGCTCAAGCCAATGACGTAGGCGGGTCCGACATACCGATGGGGCGGACCTGATGGGGAACTGCTCTCACTTTGGCAATACATGTATAGACCCGCCCCTTCTCATGTTCCGCATCTAGTCCGCTAAACGGACCTGATGGGGAACTTTAGAAGGGGCGGGTCTATACATTTAAAATACTGAGAGGGAGTTCCCCATCAGGTCCGCTCAGGCACAACCAATGAAGGACAGCGCTGGACATCGGGATCGCCGCGGGACACTGGATTTCACCGCTGGAATGTTTTTTTTTTTTTTTTTAAATAAAGGACTTTTTCAAGGTGTTTGTGTGTTTTTTTTAAACATTTTTTTACGCTTTCTTCGTGAAATGGTAGGGGTACAATGTACCCCTTACCAATTCACATAGGGGGGGGCCGGGATCTGGGGGTCCCCTTTGTTAAAGGGGTCTTCCAGATTCCGATAAGCCCCCCGCCCGCAGACCCCCACAACCACCGGGCAAGGGTTGTGGGGATGAGGCCCTTGTCCCCATCAACATGGGGACATCCTCCCCATGTTGAGGGCATGTGGCTTGGTACGGTTCAGGAGGGAGGGGGGCCGCTCTCTCGTCCCCTCCTTTTCCCCTGCGGCCGGCCAGGTTGCGTGCTCGGATAAGGGGTCTGGTATGGATTTTTAGGGGGACTCCACGCCATTTTTTTAAATTTTGGGGTGGAGTTCCCCTTAAAATCCATGCCAGATCTGAAGGGCCTGGAATGGATATTTGGGGGAACCCCACGTCAAATTTTTTTTAAATTTGCGGCGGGGTTCCCCTTAATATCCATTCCAGACCTGAAGGGCCTGGTAATTGAATTCTGGGGAACCCCCACGCTTTTTTTTTTTTTTATCAATGACCTTTGTATGTATTGCCGGGAGCCGACAATTCATTAATAGCCGCAAGTCAGTTTTAAAAGACTTTTTTTCTTTCAAAAATGACATTTTTTGCAGGGACAGTTCTAAGCACTGGAAACATGCGCGACTTTACATGCATATCATACACACCCCCCAGGTACGAAAATTAAAGGAATATTTCACTTTTATTTTTTCATTTTAAGCATTATTAAAATCACTGCTCCCGAAAAAACGGCCGTTTTTAAAACTTCTTTTTGCATTGATACATGTCCCCTGGGGCAGGACCCGGGTCCCCAAACACTTTTTAGGACAATAACTTGCATATCAGCCTTTATAATTAGCACTTTAGATTTCGAACGTTCGAGTCCATTGTATTTAATAGGGTTCTAAAGTTTACACGAACATTTTGTCTGTTCGCAGGTTCTGGAGCGAACCGAACAGGGGGGTGTTCGGCTCATCCCTGGTATTTAGTAGGATTTGTTGGTCAACTATGGCAAGATCAATCCTAGTATATATCTTGTGGGTTGCAGAGAAAAAAGTAAAGTCTCTTTCATTACCATGAATACATCTCCAGACATCGTAAACACCATATTTCCTGAAAGAAGAATTTAATGAAGGCGGGTTGCGCAAGGGTTTGGACGTTGAGTCAATTGATGGATCTGGGGTAAGGTTGAAGTCTCCACACAAAATAAGTGGGCCCTTCTGGCATTTCCTGACCCTTCTCAACAATGTGTTAAAAAAATGCACCTGGTGTTTGTTTGGTGAGTAAGCAGTCACTAGGGTATATGGCGCAGAGTCAATTGTACATAGTAGAATCAGGTATCTGCCCAGGGGGTCCTGGATCTCT
Source organism: Rana muscosa (assembly GCA_029206835.1). NCBI lineage: Eukaryota > Metazoa > Chordata > Amphibia > Anura > Ranidae > Rana > Rana muscosa. The sequence goes on along the minus strand of CM055122.1, from coordinate 658,508,815 downwards.
TGAAGTAACGTGAACGCTACTGAGTCACGAACAGCTATTAATACTCCTCTACTTTTGGTGTCCGCATTAGCTGTGTATACAAACGGGAAGCTCTTGTGTGTACATTTTGGTGGCGCTTTCTTGCAGAAATGTGTCTCTTGAGCACATATAATGTCTCCCTTGTGTAACAATGCTTCTTGCCACATGGATTTGCGTTTCATGGGGTGATTAAGCCCCTTAGCGTTTATTGACACTATGTTAACAGCCATAGTCTAATTATAGAGTAAGTCTTGAAACTGAGATGAAGCCTCTATCTCAACACTTGGTCTATATATAGTCGTTATGCTGAAGATGTAGTGTTGGTGATAGGACTTACTAGGTCTGATCTTTGGAGGTGTTGACAGCGCCATGTAGGATTGCAGGTGGTTGATATCTCTGTTGGCGATTACTGCTTCCGCTGATGTCGTCCTGGTGATTTCTCGTTGTGTGGATATGACGATGAGTTCAGAGCTGTATCGACCACGTCCAACGTGCACCACATAAAGAGTTGGGAAAAGAGAGAAGAGAAAAAAAAATAAAAAATAGAGAAAAAACAGTGGGAGGAGAACAAGAAGAGGTTAACAGTCAACTTTGTTACATTGATCTTAATGCAACTCAACTTAGGGGTATTAGTACCCAATGACAGCTTATCGCTGTTGGTCAGTATTGGGGAATAAGTTTGGTTCTAGCGACTCCTATGGTCAGGGACAGAATATGAATGCAATGCCATCCTATGGTGTTTAGGAGTGGGAAGAGGCATTTTTATTAGTGACAGCTTTCCACTCTTGGGAGAGTCGGCGAGGGTTGCTGGCTGGTGCAGAATCCTCTGGCAGTTCTGGTAAGATATCCCATTCTCTCAGGAGAGCAATGCCCTTCTCCAGGGAATTCACAATATATGTGCGGTTGTTCCTGGTGACAGTTAGTTTCGTGGGGTAACCCCACCTGTACACGATTTTATGGTTACGTAGCGCTTTTGTCACCGTGTTCAGGCTTTTGCGTTTCTGCAATGTGTATTGCGACAGATCCGCGAAAAATTGAAGGTTTTGGCACTGAGGAGGTATCTGGTCCTGCTTTCTCATTACATACATAAGTTGCTCTTTAACATGGAAGAAGTGTAATCTGAGGATTACATCCCTGGATATTTGGTCAGACAGGTGGGAGGGTTTAGGTAGTCTGTGGATTCTGTCGATGGTTATGTCTAAATCTGTAAGTGATGGTACAAGGGATTTGAATATGGCGGCAGTATGAGTGGCTAGATCTGCTTGCAGTACAGATTCAGGAATCCCTCTTATCTTTAGATTGTTCTTTCTGGATCTGTCCTTCAAATCTGCTATTTTAGCCTTTATCCAGTCTGATTCTGCTTCGGTATCTTCCTGGGCATCTACTAGCTCATTGATGACAGAAGCATATTCCCCCATTTTAGTTTCTATGTGATCTACCCTGTTCCCCACCTCTTGTATATCTCTGTTGGTACGATGCAGGTATCCTACCATGTCTGCTTGCAGGGTACTTCTCAGTGACAAAAGCATGTCTTTTAGGACAGTGTCCATGACCGGCATATTTTGTGTGGGGAAAGATTCGATGGAGTCTGGGAGTTCTCTGGTGTCATCCCCCGAGGCTGAGGCCGGGCTCCCTGCTCTATCCAATCCCTCGGCATTCAGCCTGGATCTGGTCTTTGCTGGGCTGCAGGTGGATGGGGTAGAAGGACAGTGTCCCCCATCTTCCAGGGAGTCTCTTATTTGGGAGCGATTACCTTGTTGTGAGGATCGTTGCTGCCTCGAGGTCTCCGGTGAGAAGTAGGCCTCAGCGCCATCTTGCCCCTCGTCCTTGCCGCTCGTGGGATAAAAATCCGTCAGGCGCTGCAGTTTTTTATCCTTCCGTCTCTTCCCGGACATGATCGGTGATACTCGGTGCCGTACCAGCCGTTTGTATCGATGGATCCGCTATGGATGGTCGGTTAGTGCCGCTATTGTCCCTGAATTCGCCGGACCTCCTCTAATTCACGTCCATCCGGCTCGCTCGCTAGGCCACGCCCCCTATGTATCTATTTTTATTAACAATAAAAAGAAAAAAAATAACATATATAGCATCTGGATTCAATCCAAATAGAACTTTTCAAACCACTTGAAGCAAAACTTTGCCCATAATTGGCTGAAAGTCAAGACATTTAGGAAAAAGAAAAACTATCTCCAAAAATTTGTGCTTAGTTGGGCGGTGGATGAGTGCATGCTTTTTGATTTGCCCTATTGCAATTTACACTTTATTAATGCAATGTGAATGACCTTTGCAGGCCTCCCAATAGCCTTAGTATTGCCTCTGACCTAGGAAACAACCATCTCGCTATCTGCAGTACAGGTGAAGTGAATGGATACTCTCCTATTTAAAAGATATAGAACTCAGAAGAGCGGTGGGTAAATACTTTTTCATCATTTTGTCATGTTACAGCCAAAAACATACATTTATTTTATTGGGATTTTATGTGATAGACCAACACAAAATGGCACATAATTGTGAAGTGGAAGGAAAATGATAAATGGTTTTCAAAATGTTTTACAAATAAATATCTGAAAAGTGTGGAGTGCATTTGTATTCAGCCCCCTTTACTCTGATACCCCTAACTAAAATCTAGTGGAACCAATTGCCCTCAGAAGTCACCTAATTGGTAAATAGAGTCCACCTGTGTGTAATTTAATCTCACAGTTGTTTTGGGAAGTCCTCAGATGTTTGTTAGAGAACATTTGTGAATAAACAGCTTAATGAAGGCCAGGGAACACACCAGACAGGTCAGGGATAAAGTTGTGCAGATATTTAAGGCATGGTTAGGTTATAAAAAAATATTGAACATCTCTCAGAGCACTGTTCAATCCATCATCCAAAAATGGAAAGAGTATGGCACAACTCCAAACCTACTAAGACATGGCCGTCCACCTAAACTGACAGGCTGGGCAAGGAGAGCATTAATCAGAGAAGCAGCCAAGAGGACCATGGTAACTCTGGAGAAGCTGCAGAGATCCACAGCTCAGTTGGGAGAATCTGTCCACAGGACAACTATTAATTGTGCACTCCAAAAATCTGGCCTTTATGGAAGAGTGGCAATAAGAAAGCCATTGTTTAAAGAAAGACATAAGAAGGTCCATTCGCAGTTTGCAAGAAGCCATGTGGGAGACACAGCAAACATGTGGAAGAAGGTGCTCTGGTCAGATGATACCAAAATTAAACTTTTTGGCCTAAAATCAAAACGCTATGTGTGGCAGAAAACTAACACTGCACCTCACCCTGATCACACCATCCCCACCCTGAGACATGGTGGTGGCAGCATCATGTTGTGGGGATACTTTTGTTCAGCATGGACAGGAATGCCGGTCAGAGTTGATGGGAAGATGGATGGAGCCAAATACAGGGCAATCTTAGAATAAATCCTGTTAGAGTCTGCAAAAGACTTAAAGAGATAGTAAACCCTGATGATTTTTACTTCCTCTTTATTTCCCTGCAAAGGTAAAGCATAATGGGCTACTAGGCATCGTCTAGTAGCCCATTATGTGTCACTTACCTGAAACTGAAGCCTGCAATGTCACCGCTGTCCCCTGTACAGGAAGCGTCCATTCTTCACCCCTCTTCCTTCCGGGGCCGCGGACTCCGGCTCTGTGACGGGCCGGAGTCGCATGATGTCACTCCTGCACATGCACACGGATGCCGCCAGTCACGGCATGATCCCTCTAGAAAGGGTACAGCGTGCCCTTTCTAAAGTGTGCATGCGCCAAATACATCGGCGCATGCGCGGAATACATCGGCGTGTGGGGACATTGTAAATATCTCCTAAACCGTGTAGGTAAAGTATATAGGCTTACCTGTAGGTGAAAGTGGTTGTACATGGTACAACCACTTTAAGACTGAGGTGGAGGTTCACCTTCCAGCAGGACAACAACCCTAAACATACAGCCAGAGCTACAATGGAATGGTATTGATCAAAGCATATTCATGTGTTATAATGGCCCAGTCAAAGTCTAGACCTAAATCCAGTTGAGAATCTGTGGCAAGACTTGTGACATTGCTGTTCACAAATACTCTACATCCAATCTGACCGAGCTTGAGCTATTTTGCAAAGAAGAATGAGCAAAAATTTCACTCTGGATGTGCAAAGCTGGTAGAGACATACCAAAAAAGACTTGCAGCTTTAATTGCAGCAAAAGGTGGTTCTACAATGAATGTCACTCTTATCAAGGCCGAATACAAGGTACTATCCCAATGGTATCTCATTCCTGAGCACCTCTCTAAACTGTACCCAGTGTCTTCTCCATTATGTTTCCAATGATCAATGAAAGTTAACGAGCATTCTGAAAGGTACCTCCTCAAGGTTTTAAAGGGTTTGGGACCCCTGAGTTCATTACCTCCATATTCTTGCTACATGATGGTGTGGTAGTAGCCGGCAGGGCCTTTGGAGCAGCCCTGGTGTTTATTTTCTTCTCTTTTTCCCTCTTTCTTCCTTTTTCTCCCTTTATTCTTTTGCCTTCTTGTCTGGTGATGAAATAGTACCCCTTCAATTATCACAGATTGTGTGATTCCTGGTATTTATCCTGTTAATATTAAGTGGTTGCTATGAAACGGTGTGGTACTTTGATGTATCATTGGAGATTATCACTCATAGGAATGGAACATAATCATTTTGATTGATGTTCTCATTTGACCTTCTCTTTGCTTTACATTTCTGATACTGTACCTGTGACACCTACCTTATTGGTTTGTTGATTTCGACTATATCCCCCACATACATTGCAAGACAACTTCACAGTCTTATAGCTTTAGGAATGTCCAATTTCTTTGTTAAGTCTGTAAAACTTTAATAAACATCACATAAACAGAACCCAGAGGAGGAAGTTTTGGAAAACTAGAAAAGTTTGGTTAGTAGTGTGCCTGTGGTAAGTGCAATCAAGGTCAGAACAAGGGGCCAAGGGACACTTGCCTTGGTCGCAACTTTATTATGTAGAGGGTGGGGCACTTGGAGCTTGCTGCACAGTATCTTCCCTGCCTCCACTCTGGATCGCCCGGAGCAAGGGATCAGCTGTTCTTCTTATAGTTCAGTCTGTGTCTTACACCTCTCAATCCCCTGTGGTTCCCCTGCAGTTTCCAGCTTCTACCGACTTTGGGTGCTGATTTTAATGTATTTTTTTCACTATAGTATTTTTCCATGCTTTAATGAAGAACTTGGAAGCAGTAATAGGATAGAGGGTTAGAGGAGGTTTCAGATACCTTTAGCAGATCACTAACGGACTCCTTAAATCCAAAGGACAAAACAGCTTTCTTCTCAGCTTATCTTGGATACCTGGATAGGCCTCTCACACAGACCTAGCAACCAATATGGTTTCTGGATAAGCCTCTCTCACAGGACTTAGCAGCCAGCAGAACTCCCGGACAAGCCTTTCTCACAGGACTTAGCGGCCCGTAGTTAGTTACCTTGAATCAGAATTGTAGAACAGCTTCACAGTTCCAGAACCTTTAAGCCATCCGGCAGTACTGTGAGGGTAGATTAGCTTAGGTGCGGCCTCCAAATGAGTCACCAGGCCCTCCTGAGAGACCAGCCTTCATCCTGGCTCTCTCCAGCAAGGATCCTCCCCTGGGATCTCCTCAGCTTGGCTTGGCTTCTTCCACCTCAAAATTAGTACGCCCCAGACAGGCTTCTGGGCCTACTTGCAGAGCTTACAGCAGCGTAGCCTCAGGCCAGAAGGGCCCCGAAGTCCGGACTGACTAGAGCACATGGCGTCTGTCCCATAAATACCTTCTCCCACAATGCACAACAGCCAAGAACCTCCTACTGGGCTGTTTCTGGAAAAATAATATTCATTACAGCTTAACTGTGTTGTAATTCTCATTCTGGCCTGTGGTGCCAGTGACACCTACTGGGAACAGTGAGAAATGGCACAACTCAGTCAAGTTCAAGACAGAAACCAAATAAACTATGTACAATCAATCGGAGCTGGTTACAGCTGAGCCAAAAACTACAATTTACATTATAGCCCCATTTCTTTAGGAACAGGGGGCTACATATATATATATATACAGAATATATACATACACGCATACGCACACGCATAATGCATTAGGCTGCTCACACCTATGCTCTTAATTCATTGGTACAGGAGTCTCCCTCAGGGCCAGAACAAGGGGGGAAAGGAAGAAGAGGCATGCTCCTTTGACTCAATGCTTTGCAGTGTGTGTGTGTGTGTGGGGGGGGGGGGGCACTGGGAACTTGTGTCACAGGAGCAGGGGCCTCCATAACTGCTAAAGGGAGGAATCTCTGTAATTTTTACCTCACACCAATAACAGGGAATTTCTTCCTATACCTCTGCTAGCTTCATATTTTTCTGCAGAACAGAATGTGCACTGCTGTTAAGCTCTTGAGTTCACTGTTGTGTGCCACAACCATTGGCACTATTTTAGTGCATTCCAAAACCACTGCACTCTTTTTCAGTTTGGCAAAGCATGGACTATTTTTAGCCTGCCCCCTACTCCACCTGGGGGGGCAATTTGATATCTTTGCGCTAAGCACCGGATGACCTTGTCCCGAAACTGAGTGCAACGGATACCATTGTTGTGGCTGCTGTTAGTGACTGTTATATTTAGAAGATTGGAAGACTGCTGCTGCAGTGCTGTGCTCTCCGATTCAGTCTTGTGTCATCTATACATGGCTAGGTAAAAATGTCAGTGGCATACTTCATCTGACATTATCAGACTAATCACCACGTTGTCAGTTCATTGAACAGCCAGCAGAAGAGATTGTCAGCCTGCATTTTCTTTCATTTGTCATCAAAACTCACACTCATTTATTTTCTCACACTAAAAAAATATGCCTGTGACAGTCTGTATCTGATACTGTCATTCTGACTGTCCATTTTCCAGACTGCCAACAGAGGAGACTTCCAGCCACTGAGCCATCCTACAAGTTGTAGAACTTGTTAGAAACACTGAACATAATTGTTTTTATATAATGTGTTCTATTCTAAAGGGTTTGCTGTGGGCAAACACCTAAAAAAACTGTGCACAAAATATGTATGACTTCTGAACACATCTCTCTTCCAAAACATTAAGCCACAGTGCTGACAATAGAAATATTGAAACTATCTTTGTAACCTTGATTGTAATGCATACATGGTTTCAAGAGCTTTTTCCTCCACTACCCATCTATTATATTTATATAGGTTAGTATATTAGGGAGAGGGAACAGCATGTTGTCTATAACTGCTATACCATTGGACTGTTAGGCACATTGGAGCTTTTCTAATAATTTAGCAAAATTGAAAGAAATCAACTTCTCCAAAGGAATCATTTCAGTCAATCAACTGCATGACCTATATAAGTCTTCTTCTAAGAAATCATTAACTCATAGGGTACATCTCAGTCCTGTTCCACACATGCCAGCATTCTACCTTTGAATTTACAGTGTTACCTTCCTCTCTCCAGCTAGAGGCTAGATTTTTAACTGGAATTGAATATGGGCAAGGTGTAGGTGGGTCGGGACTCGGGAGTACCAGATGCTAAAACAAGTTCTATGTATTATTACACATCTTAATCACTGTCTAGTAGCTGTTAAAGTGATGACAAAGTCTGATTGCTGATAGCATTATGTTTTTGCATTGTTTGTTCTGTTATAAAGTAGGTGTGTCTAAGAGCCCATTCACACAGGGGCGTCTTTGGATCCGACTCCAAATCGCCCCAGGTCGCCCCTAGTCGCCTCAGGTCGCGCTGGCTGAAGAAATCAATGTAAGTTAATGGAGCCGTCCTTATGCACACTACTGCAGTCGCTCCGACTTCAAGAAAGGTCCCTGTACTACTTCAATCCGACTCCTAGGCGACCTGTAACCATTCATTTCAATGGGAGTCGCCTCTCACTGTCTTAATAGGAGCAACTTTCCAGGAAGAAAACATACATTTCTCAGGCAAACCTCTCCCTCCCCCCTCCCTCCCACAGAGCTGATTCATGTTTGATTGGCCACTGGAATGTCTCCTGTCCTGCAGGCAACTTGGATTTGCCTTGTAAGTAGCTCCAGGTCGCGCTGTGATTCATTCTCAAGTCGTGTCTGAGTTGCCTCATAAAATCGCGCTGGAAGTCGTGTTGCCCCTGTGTGAATGGGCTCTTACTATTACTGTTGATTCTTCTGCTCCTAGTAATTGGCTTCCACCGATTATGCCATAATTCACCAATGCAAAAATAAAATATTGTTTTATTACTTTCTTCTAAACAGTTGTGCAGCACTCAAAAGTCCCCAAAGGAAGACTGCCTAAAGCAACTAAAAACGTATCTTATAGGAGAAAAAATACTTTCCTGACCACTATTTGTATCATCTTCAATTTTTACCTTTTCTAAGTTTACAAGGGATGCTGAATGATGGTAATGGAAAGGAGCTGTAGCTAGGTCCTTCAAGGAATTTCAATTAAAACCTGCCATATTGTGATATATATGGGATTTCTGTGATGGATTTTTGGCATCAAAGAGAAAATTGGTTCTAATAAGCTCAAAACAGAATGAATATTGATTGGTTCACCCATCTCTGTTAGCAATATGCAGGCTTCTGCATTAGCTAGAAAGGTATGTCTGAGAGTGTTGGTTAGCTTGCCTGTTCAGACTCTTCCTTAACCAGTACAATTCATTAGATTTATTGCATTGTAACAGCTTTCTATTCTTGTCCTTAAAAATTCCACATATAGCATTTCCCTATAATTGTGCTACCACGCTTTAGAAATGTTTGATCATACACTTACAAGAAAAGGTTTACCTGGCTCCTAAATGTAGTCTGAACTTTAGTTTAAAGTCCCAATAAGCAGTAATACAGAAATACAGTCTGCTCAAATTAACACACAAACAACGTTCTTGTATCTGCCAAGCATGTCTTTTCAACATTTGTAATTCAGACTGAAACATATTTGTGAGCTCTTGTATCAGTAATTGGTAAAACCGCCTTTACTAGCAATAACCAACACCAAACATGAAGCTGCTGATGGTTCTTGCAGAACATTTAGAAGGTATTTTATGTAATTCCTTCTTCAAAAACTGTTTCAGTTGATTGATATTTTGTGTTATCCAGTAAGAACAGCTCTCTTCAGGTCATACCATTTTAGCTGAATGAAATCTTCATGCTGCCTTAGGCATTCTAGACTAGAAGTTCTTGTGTATTTGAGCCACTCAGTTGTTAATTTGCTCTGTGTTTTGGGCCATTTTCTTATTAGATTATGATTTTCCTATTACACTTCAGACCTGCTACCTTGAAATTTTTTCATGTACAATTTCCTCATATAATTTTGGACTCGTAGTTCCTTTTCTGGCAGCAAGCTGCACATACTATTTGGGCAACAAAGCAACCCAGAAAATTACATTCTCTCCTGTTTTTCACAGTTGGGATGAGGTTTGTGCACGTTGCTATTTTTCCTTTTAAATTATTGTTTATTACAGCTGAAAAATATCACTTTTTTACCTATTAATGCAGATTAGCATGAATGGCAATTTCAACAGAATTAAACAACAGATCAGGCAAATTCAGACACAGGCTACTAAACAGGGTAAAATAACTATATCCAAGTAGAAAATTGGAAAGGAGGAAAAAAAATAACAGCACACTTCTATATCATTAGCTAAAAGCAATATATAATAACTCTAAATGCATGGAGGATGATAGCAGCTCTATACTAGTTCTAAGTGCACTCATATGAATAGACAGGGACAGGACTTAACTGACCAGCAGATAGAGTTTCAAGGTAGGTACAACTAAGGACAATCCTTAGTCCTACATTTTTTTGGAGCTCGTTGGAGTGCGTTGCGGCGGTCAGTAAGGCCTGCAGGAAGTATTAGAGCTATGGGGTCTATTTAGCCCATTGATTTGAATGGAAGTCGCATCCATGTGGGATCATCATCTTAATTGATCCGACTTGTAGCATGTGACTTGTGCTCTGAGATCAAGTACTGTATATGCAATGTTAGCAATATAACATCCCCTAAAAAAATTGTGTGGTGTCTGCCCCCAAATCCATACCAGGCCCTTTGAGTCTGGTATGGATCTCTAAGGGGGAACCAAGACTCTCTCTCTGTCTTCCTTTTGAAATCACCTCAGCCTCCTCAGCCCTTCCTGAAACTCCCCTTTTTCCCAGTGTCCTCTCTGTCTCTCAGTTTTCTAGAAGCACAAGTCAACATCTCCCTATCTCCATCTTGTGGCCAAAAGGAGAAATTGCATGACCAATAGCCTTTCATTGCTTCATGACAAAAATCCTTATTACATTAAGATGGAATATTCCACAAAATTTCAACCCTTTAGGTTAGGATCCATTGAACTCTTAAACGTGTACTGCTTAAGGAGACTCCTCATCTTTTGTAGTGATACTGGTTCCCCAATCCATTTTCTGAACTCTCTTCTCATCTTCCACACATTTTAAACAGGGATAAATAATCATGTACACAACCCATTTTAAAGAAAAATTAAAAAAAAGTTCTGGTGTTCTACGACTTTTGATGCACAGAGCCCCAAAAGACGTTCGTTTTAAGGACAAATCTACATATTGAATAATGTCCTTTTGATGCATGTTAGTGTGGATCTTTGGAAACGGTTAGGTTTTTGTTTTTTACTGTCTGTTTTTGGGAAACCCAGTAGGGGGCAACCTATTAGTCAGGAACTGACCTGGTGGTGGTTTGGACACGGGGATGCACTGTTTGTTTTTTACCGTGAACCTGCTGTACAAAGCCCTCCTGCACTGAACTGTGTTTGTTTGCTGTATTGAAGTGTAGGACTAATCTTGGACTCATAGACTGTTCTTGGATGTCTCTGTCTCTTGCTTGGCTTACAGCTATAACTATGATCTGAGCCTGCCCCCTTACTATATACTGTATTTATTGGCGTATAACACTCACTTTTTTACCCTGAAAATAGAGGGTAAACTGTGCCTGCATGTTATACGCAGGGGGCTGTGGAATGTTTTTTTTCTTGAAACTTCCCTCTTAAAGTTAGGGTGTGTGTTATACGCCTGTGCGTGTTATACGCTGATAAATACGGTATATATAAATATATATATATATATATATATATATATATATTTAATATGCCAAACCATATTTTTTAAATGCACAGTATATCCTGTGATATAGACCAACCAGATAATAGGAGATAGAGTTAAAAGATTAAACTGATTGCATTAAGGCACATTATTTTTATATTTATTATTGTTGTCTTTTTAAATAAGTCCTGTGGTTGTTCTATTCATGTTTTTTTTTTCCAGTTTAAAAGGGTACATTTTATATTAACTAACAACATTCCAGAATTGTATCTGCCTGGAAACAAACAGACTGTCAAGTCCTCGCTAGAAAAAATGAACCAAAATGCAAATTAATTGGCAGATCATAATGGAGCACGAAAACCCAATAAAGCTGCGAGGAAAACAATATTTCCTTGAACACCCGGAGTGATATGCGATTTCTGCATCTTTCCAGAAGATTAAAAAAGCTTTACGTATTCTGGTGAAGCAGTCTGACTAGGAGGTATCCCATTAATTTGGAGTCTTGTCTAACACATACCAAGACAACTATATATTAGATGCGTGGGGAAATTGCATGGTGTCAACAGGCACAGTGGGGGACTGCGATTCACCTCTTTGCTTACTTTGTAGCCATTCGTTCCCAGATTAAAGAAACATTTTAGAGCTCCCCCTCCTATATTCACTTGCACACTCCTTCTCCAGTATAATGGCCACACTGCATTTTAAAATGACAAAAGACTTCTTCCTATGCCTTGAGGATTAAAACGATTTAAGAGAAAACATTCTAATCTTTCCATTTTATGATTAAACACATGCAAATATGAAAAGGCATATATATATAGGTGCACCGCTGCTACTTATGTAAAGCAGTTGTTGATATGTTTATTACAAAAAAAGAGTACACAGCTGCATTATGCCAGAAGTAATTTTATAATTGCAGCATTGACCTGACTGTTGAATTTCTAGGTACCATCATATTGCTTGGGCTGTTGTGATACTTGGAGCGCTTATAATAGTCTTACACATACATGCGAGTACACCATACAGAATGCTGTAAAATGATTGTACTGAAAGAAACCAACATGTTTTTATGAGAATACTTTCTGGTGTTCCCCATCTCTATTGGCTTAAATAAGACAAAGAAAGAACAGTCATAAGAATTTCTCAATAATTCTTATTGCAACATGACAGCATAAAAAGGAGATAATTCTGCAGTTGCCCATAAGGGGTAGGTGCAAATGTAATAAAAATGAACCATATAGTAAGTTCTCTTTAAAGGAAAGTTACAGTCCAAATAAAAAACCTCAACGTTTCTAAATTATTGTGTTCAAAACCAAGCATTAACTTCATCAGTACAACATCTTGTCAGCAGTTATGGCAGAAGCTTTCTCCATTCTTCTGTATCCAATCACAGCCCACTATCTTCTGATCACGGAAACCAGGCAATAACATCATCCATACAACTTGTTAAGAATCATGACTTCCTTCAGAAGCTTTCTGCATTCTTCTTTATTCCTAAAAACAGACCACCATTTTCTAATCTCAAAAAATATAAATTTTCTTTCCTTCTTTTCTTTTCCTTTCCTTTTTTCTTTTTTCTCACAATCCCTGCTTTGTTGTTTTTTTTTTTTTTCATTTACCACGCACATACATGAGCTCTTTCCCCCTTGATTCCCTCCTCTGGCAGACTCCAAAGAGTCATGTCATTTATCCAGCAACAAGTCCAAAGAAGCTACGAAAGTTGAGTTTTGTGATTATGCTTACAGGGTATGCAGTTGTGATCATACTTCTTTGCTCTCATCAGGATTGCAGCAATAAACAGGTGTGATACTGTATTGGTATTCCCATTACTCCTCCATGTTTTTCCATCAATGTTTATAATCAGTATACCAAAGATGTTTGATGACCATAATACACCTTAAAGTGATTGTAAAGGCTCGTTTTTTCCCACCATAATAATAACAAACATGTTATACTTACCTGCTCTGTTGCAGTGGATTTGCACAGAGCAGCCCTATCCTCCTCTTCTCGGGTCCCCCTTCTGTGCTCCTGGCCCTTCCCTCCTGTTCAATGCCTCCACAGCAAGCAGCTTGCTATGGGGGAACCCAAGCCAAGTCACAGCTCCCTGTGTCTATTCAGACACGGAGCCCAGAGCTGGCCCCGCCCCCCCTCTTTCCTGATTGGCTAGCTGACTTTGATTAACAGCAGTGGAAGCCAATGGCACTGCTGCTGTGTCTCAGCCAATCAGGAAAGAGAATTTCGGATGACTAGGACACTCATGGACTTTGCTGTAGAGAGAGGGACCTCAGGTAAGTGTTAGGGGGGCTGCTGCATACAGAAGGCATTTTATCCTAATGCATGGAATGACCTTCTGCCTTTACAACCCCTTTAAGTCCAAAAGGCTTCTTATTGCTTGATTTTTTAAATCAAGTTTTATTAGCTTCAACAACTGGAAATCATTATAAGTGCTTAAAGTAGAATGCAAGCCTAACACTTTTTAAAAATATTCTCTCCCCCTCCTCACACCTATCCTGCCAATCCAGTGTAAAAAAAACATCTATTTAACATATTCTTTTTAGTTAGCTCAGGTCTGGTCAAATGATCCTGCAACTCTGGCTCCCCTGTGTCCTGTGAGCAGCAGCTGCAGGGAGAGGAGGGAGAGGCAACAAAGACTAAGCCATTATGGGTGACATCAGGGCTCCGGGAAATTTCCTGTTATTTTCAAGTGCTCCATAATGCGGATGAGCCAGAGCTGCAGGATCACGTGATCGTACAGGACTAAAAAAGAAACGTAAGTATGCACATCATTTTTACACTGGGTAGCCAGGGTAGGTAGCAAGGTGGGGGAAGGGAACACTTTTTAAAGAATAGTGCTTGCCTTGAATTTCCCTTTAAATGTTTCTCCAGTAGCGTTACCTCATCTTACCTTTGTACCTAGAGAGAATTTGACGTTTAAATTCATAAAGAGCTGAAATATTAAAGGTCTGCTTCTGTCTTTTTCATCCCTTGTATTTGGATTGCTACTGATTGACCACAAAAGCCATCCTACGAGCTACTTTTTGCAATACCATGAAAGCTGTGATTAGTGTACCCTTAGGCTAAAACGACATGGTCTATTTTTTTAATGTCAAAGACTGAAAAAAATTGCAAGTACAAAAATCCACTATTTAGTTCTACTAAAATAGATTGTTGGGTGGATGTTGAGTTAAGCCCCATACACACGATCGGTTTGACTGATGAAAACCGTCCGATGGATGGTTTTCATCAGACCAACCGATCGTGTATGGTACCCATCGGTCTTTTTTCCATCGGTTGGAAAAAATAGAACATGTTTGAAATTTTTCCGATGGATAAAAAACCGATCAAAAACTCAGATCATCTATGGGCAAGTCCATCGGATCAAAAACCCACGCATGCTCAGAATCAAGTCGACGCATGCTCAGAAGCATTAAACTTCATTTTTCTCGGCTCATCGGAGTGTTTTACGTCACCGCGTTTTTAACGGTCGGTTTTTTGACTGATGGTGTGTGGGCAAGACTGATGAAAAACAGTTTCATCGGATTTCCGATGGACAAATCCATCGGACGAAAATCCATAGGTTATCCGATCGTGTGTACGGGGCTTAAGTCTTACAAGCCTATACTTGTATAGGAAAAATCTGCCAATAATCTCCTAAATGGGTGAGGGTTTGGGGGTCAATCTCCTACTCCCATTCAAGTGCATGGAGAAAAAGACAAGTGATCAATCCCTAATAGTTTCTGCTACAAGATTACATTAAAAATAATGACACCAAAGAAAAGATTGATCTCATAATATTTTTGAAGCACATTTGAGCTACTAAAATCCCATTTGCAGCTCTGCTGTGACATGTGGCTTGCTTTCCTGATTCTAACAACTTTATGCAGTGCCATATTAAAGAGAATACATATTGGAGCATCACTGTCTCTAGACCATTGATAATATTCACTGCTTCTGACAAGGAGAACTGTATGTATTATCTGTACTGTACTATCTGTAAGGTACGCCCTACATTATACAATTGTCTTTCCTTCAACCACGGGTGAACTTTGTACCCTGGAAGCTCCTGAATCTCTCCTTTTATCCCTAACTTTTGTTTGGAATGAGTAGTGCATGTGGGTTGCGAACATGTGTACTGCTCTATGCACACTACAAATCCCACAGTCCATACTCCATAGTTCATAGTTCATCTTAGGAGGGAGTAACAGAGGGTGGCTACATTCCTAAATACAATGCAATGTTGGAGAATGAGCACAGCCAAAGGTAGTCGTATCACAGCAGCAAAAAAATAAAACATAAATAGTAGTTTAAACATTTGAAAGAGACTGATTGTATCGGAATGCACATTTTTGAGTTAAGAATACATACTTGAATAGAGTATGTTTTTTTAAACCAGAGTTTTCTCTCACTTTAAAGCTGGACGCCAGGTTTACTTTCACTTTACCCACTTGCCTTCTTAGCACTTTTACCCCCTTCCTGCCCAGGCTAATTTTCAGCTTTCGGTGCTGTCACACTTTGAATGACAATTGTGCCATCATGCAACACTGTATCCAACCAAAATTGTCACACAAATACAGCGTTCTCTTGGCGTCATTTAAATCAATACTGGGTTTTAAATGTGAAAAAAAAAAAACAAAACTTTTTCATAGTTTGTTATAAAATTTAGCAAACAGATATTTTTTTTTCCTTCACTGATGTGTGCTGATGAGACTGCACTGATGGGCACTGATAGACTGCACTGATGGGCAGTGATGGGTATTGATAAGGTGGCACTACTGAGGTGGCACTGATGGGCAATGATGGGCACTGATGAGGAGGCACTGGTGGGCACTGATGAGGCTGCACTTATAGGCAATTGGTTCCAGTAGATTTTAGTTAGGGGTATCAGAGTAAAGGGGGCCGAATACAAATGCACGCCACACTTTTCACATATTAATTAGTAAAATAAAATTGAAAACCATTTATCATTTTCCTTCCACTTCACAATTATGTGCCACGTTGTGTTGGTCTATCACATTAAATCCCAATAAAATACATCTACGTTCTTGGTTGTAACATGACAAAACGTGGAAAATTTTACGGGGTATGAATATTTTTCAAGGCCCTGTAAGTTTGTGTTTGCAGATTTTAGGTAGGATTTATTGAATCCCCAACAAACTGAGCTCAGGCACATTTTGCCACCCCTACTCCTCTGTAGCAAATAAAATTGCTCTAAGTTGGCAAATTGATTTGTAACGTTCTAATCATGTGCTGCTGCAGTTCCAATCAAAAGAAGCACCAGCTCTGCACAAACCGACATTATGTAAGTTTACCAGTAATGTCAATCTAGTTATAGCTTTGCTTGATTTCTTCTATATTGTTCAGAGAATATAAGATGACCACATTAGTTATTATTAAAAAAAAGCAATAAGAGTGCTACTTGTCTTACAGATGCAGTGTACTGCAGAGGCTCGGCTGAAAAGACAGCTCACTGGGTGCAGAGTAAGGCCTCGTACACACGACCGATTTTCTCGTCGTAAACAGTCAAGAAAAGTGCCGCGAGAGTTTTTTTGTCTAGAAAAACGTTCGTGTGTATGGTTTTACGACGAGAAACTTGACGAGAATCTCGACGAGAAAATAGAGAACCTGCTCTCTATTTTCTCGTCAGGAGTCCAGATTTCCTCGTCGTGTTTCTCGTCGGCCTGTTTTGTGACGAGAAAATGGTTCGTGTGTATGCTTTTACGACTCTTCCAAAAGTGCGCATGCTCACAAGCAACTATGAGACGGGAGCGCATCTTCTGGTAAAACAAGCCTTCATAATGGAGAGAGCACATTCGTCACGCTCATAAATATTTCATCGTTTAAATGTTCTGCATTGAATTCTTCGTTAGAATGTTACATTAATCAAAACGAGAGACCTTCTTTTGCTGCTGATATTCACACAGAGTTATGCCTTATTTTTAACCTTTTTCATGCTGCTCTTTATAAGATTTATGTGTATTATATCGTGCAAGTTTTTAGGAATAATTTAAATGGTTAGATTTTTCAAAATGATGTTAATTATAATTTCTCAATGTTTTGATAGCGATCTCCCATTTAATTTTCTAATCTATATTTTTAAAATTTCACACCATGTTTTTGAGCTAATCAGATTTAGTTATTCTTTTGGGGGGGTGATATCTGTGCCTTTTATTGTCAGTCAAATGTATCTGCTTACTCCAAAGCTTGTTTTTTTTTATTTAAAAATACACATAGTCAAGTATGAACTTAAACAAAAAACACATTTATTCATGTTTATAAATTAAATAAAGAGAAGGCAGCGCTGGAGAAGCTGCTGCCATTTGTGCATCCCAGGGACCCCAGAGCACACAGCAACCCTGTGTGGACACTAAAATTGGGAGCTTGAGAAGGCCCACATTTCAGAACACAATCTGATGCTGGCCTCCCAGAGGTCAGGAACAGCAGCAGGTGAGATATATGTCCCAAGTGTGTGGTACTACAGATAGCAGAACAGGTGTCTGGGATTATGAGGCCCAGAGCCTGGGGGGAGATGCCTGTGGTGAACTTCAAGTCCTGAAGACTTCTCCCTGTCGCCAGGTAACGCAACGTGGCGATGAGCCTCTGCTCAGCACTGATGGCTTCCCGCATAACGGTGTCCTTCCTGGTAATATAGGGGGACACCAAAGCCAACAGTTCCTGAAAAACGGGGTCAGACATCCTCAGAAAATTCCTGTAGTCCTCAGGATTATTCTCGACGATCTCCCGCAGCAGAGGCATGTGGCAGAATTGGTCCCGCTGGAGCAACCAATTCTTGGTCCATGAACTCCTCCTCACACCATTCATGGACTGGTCTTGGTCCAAAACAAGCAGACCAACACCAAGCGCACGCACAGCACGAACTCGACGACGAGAACGTCCAGGCGACATGGCTAGGAAACGGTCGTCTAATCAGAACGTACAGAACAGAACGCACTTTAGAACAGCAAGGCCTATGAATAACGAACTGAAATTCAGAAACGAACAGGCAAGAACGCACTGTAAAACAGATACGACCTGCCTAGACGCCCTGAAAGTCAAGATACGAACCCACAAGCACAAACTGAACGGCAGAAAACGATCTGAAAAGTACGAAGACTGAAAAGCGCGAATCGTCTCTTCCCAAACTTTTACTTCACACGCGGTAACACGAGATCAGCAAAAGCAGCCCAAGGGGTGGCGCCAAGAAAAAAGATCTTCCCCTTTATAGTGCCGTCGTACGTGCTGGACGTGAGCGCAGAGAACCACAAGGAAATTGGGAAATGACAGTGTGTACGCATAGAAAGCTTGACGAGAAAATCGACAAGCTTAACAAGAATCTCGTCGAAAAAAACGACGTGTTTTTTACGACGAGAAAATCGGTCGTGTGTATGAGGCCTTAGAGTCAGTTCATGCAGATATAACGACCTTGAAAGCATTACTCAGATGATGATCCTTTATGTATATTGGAAGTTAGCATACTCCTCCCTCTGCTGGCTGCCTGACGGCACTGAGCCAGCTCAGATTTAGGTTGTGAAAAGACCTTGAATGCAACGCTCATCAATAATCCCTTTTTTAAGTCAACAAAGCAGATAAGA
The DNA here is from genome assembly GCA_029206835.1 of Rana muscosa. Lineage (NCBI taxonomy): Eukaryota > Metazoa > Chordata > Amphibia > Anura > Ranidae > Rana > Rana muscosa. The sequence goes on along the minus strand of CM055122.1, from coordinate 658,490,177 downwards.
TGACAGTGCTGCACATTATTGTTTACTTATTTCCTGCTTGGGGGAAAAGAGTACATGTTTTAAAACAAGAAAATTCTCAATTTAGTTTTTTTCAGGCGCAGAAGGATTAATGCATAATTTAAATGAAAAATGACATGACTACGGTACTTCTTAGAATTGCTTTCCTTACTGTAGTTCACATTAGCCAGTTTATCATTTGAAGGCATTCAGTAATTTATTTTTTATTTTTATTGTTTTCCATTATTTTATTTTCCACGTCAAAATCCAAGTACATTTTTAATTTGGAGTGGGTTAAATGGATATCAATTATGATCAATAGTATTAATTATATAGTTATTTAAACCAGAGCTCAGTGTTTTTCTTTTTCTTTTTTAACATAGTCATTTATTTTATCTGCTAATTTGTATTTAAAAAATACTGCAGGAATACCTGGTAGAAAGTATAGGGAGGGTGTGACTAACAGGAATTTCATTTATACCATGTTACCAAGATTTATACCAAAAAAAAAATACCACCGTGCCTAAATGGCCACTATCTGAAATATTTTTAAAGTATTACCAAAAGTACCAAGAATATTACCTTAATGTATTCACAGCATTAAAGTTTAATTCCAGACTAGATCTAACTAAGCTTATAACTGCTCCCGACCCCTTTTAACTTCTATTCTAACTACCCTGTAAAAGGAAGATGCTTATACTTACCTATTCTTGATTCACTCTGGTCTGGTTATGTGATCTCCTCAGTGGCTGGCTTCAGGGGAGAAGAAGAGCGCTGACAACTAATGAAATACCTTGGAGGTGAGGTCACAATAGATTTACTATAGGGCATCTGTTTTATGTGACGGAACTTGAGCACCCTGAGAATAGGTAAGTATAAGAATCTTTCTTCTACAGGGTAGTTAAAATAGGAGTTAGGGGAGGGTGTGGGAAACGTTTTAAGCTTAGTTAGATGTAGCCTGGACTTCCACTTTAAAGAGGAGCCATATCAGCTGGTTTTAGTATTACACAACTTTCCAGAAAAAAAAAACCTGTATAGGTTTATACTACTGGGTAAAACATACCATAATGATCAGTAATATTTGTGGACTGCTAAATAAAGGCCAAAATGACACTCCTCAGGCTGAGCTGGCTACCAGATGTATGGACAATTAAAAGGGACCTGAAAAATAGATGGCAACCACTTCAGTCAATTTTTACATAGGTTGCACATTTAGGCAGTGGCTCAGTCGATCGCGCCACAGCTTCCGGCGCGATGGACTGTATTATGGCCGGGCGGGTGCACACTGCATAGACTTTTTTTCTGTTCTAGTTCCGACATCACTTCCGGTTTTACATGCACCAGCCGTGGAACGCACTTCCTGAGCAGATCTTCAACAGGTAAGCTGAAGCTCGCCATGCCCTTCCCCCCATTGAAATATTAAAATCCCCCCCCCCCGCTTATCAATGTCCCTCAGTTCATTCAGTTCATAGTTGAAATGTTGAGATAACGCAACAATAGTCTAGAGATATTATCTTAGTCTGTCTGTACAGTGCTGCAGGTGTTTGGCTGCCAGTAGCTGGTTGGGATTACTTCTGAATATTAACGGAACATCACAGCATTCCAGGGAAAACCAAACAGGTTCCCTGGTTGCAGGCCTCAAAATAAAATAAAAAGCGCTGTGACAGCATGTGGTGAGCATAGTGCTTCAGTTATTTCTGAGAATTTCACTGTTCATTTGTGTTTTCATAGAGATGAGTCAACTGATTCACCAGGTTTGTGGTCTAATTTTGTTTAGGATATTTTGCAATTTGAGGCTGTTCATGAATATCAACTAATCTTTTTCTTGTGACCCATCATATTTTTAATAATTTTTCTAAATAAAAGATAAAAACCTTGCCACTGTGATCAGTTATGTCAGCCATAGTACACCAGGTAGATGAGCTGAAATCCCCATACTAGAGGGGCACAAGTATGCTGATCCTCTGTTATGTTAATAGAAACATCCCTCAGTATCATACAAGAGTGTTTACAGGAGGCAGAAAACGAATGTTCTTTGCATTTGCACAACATTGTGCCACACGCTGACGCACGCTCCCGATGCTCGCTTCACTCTGCAAGGGGCGTGTGTATTACTATTATATCATCTGCAATGGGGCGTGGAGTGTGTATTACTATTATATCATCTGCAAGGGTGGCGGGTGTATGAAATGAAGGGCGAGTTTTGCACTGTTGATGGGCGAATCTGTTTTCCCAATGTTGATGGGCGGGTTGCCCCTTGCTCTACCCATCCCCCCCTTACACGATATAATAGTAATACACCCACCCCCCTTGCAGAGTGGAGCAAGCATCGGGAGCGTGCGGCAACTTCTGTCACAATGCCCTGTTCATTGCAAAGGCGGAGTGTCATACAATGTTAACGACACCCCCATTTCAGCTTGCATGTCGCACAGCGAACTGTCAGTCCGGTCATGAATCGGATCGCATAGGTGTGAACACCCATGCGATCTGATTCTGGTGTGGACCAAAAAAAGGGTTCTGTGTGAGTTTAGTCCGAATGCGATACCATTTCAGCCATACTAACTGTATGGCTGAAATCGCATTGCACGGACATCGCATGTGATTTGCATTGCAGTTCAATGCAGTGTGAACCGGCCGTGAGCCTAGGTTTCCACAAATCTGATGGCTAGCAATGTTAACTGTGAAGTTGGCCCATCAGAATGTAGTTCACATGCACAAAAACCCACTTTTCATTCAGGTCATTGAGGAATTTGCAAGCCAGAAAGAAAAGAGAGCAAAATTTATTTTCAAATAATTCTACTGGCGCCAGTGGCGGTGCGACCATAGAGGGCGCCGGAGCGCCGCCCCCTCTCGCTCCCGCACCGCCACTGAAAGACAATACACAGATTCATGCATTGCATGAATCTATGTATTGTCACCGCTGCCGCGCTGCCCACTATACATATGGCCGGCCTCCTGGTGAGCGCCGGCCATATGAATTAGAGCGGCGGCCGGCGGTGGGTGTGACTAGGAAGTGTCTATCAGAGCCAGCGGCTCTGATAGGCTTTCCGAATACAGCTCTCACGCTGTATTCGGCTTCCAAAAACTCCTCCCAGGTACGCACGGGGGTGCGTTCCTGGAAGAAGACTGTGTGGAGGTTTCAGCCAATCAGGTTCACCGGATCTGGTTACCGGTAACCTGATTGGCTGAAGCGACATCGAGGGCGGAAGAACACATCGAGGACGGCGCGGACGGAGGAAGGTAAGTGCAGGGCTGGGGGGGGGGGACAGGCTGCATTTGGGGGACAAACTGGCTGAATATGGGGCACAAACTGGCTGAATATGGGGGACAAACTGGCTGAATATGGGGGGAACTGGCTGAATATGGGGGACAAACTGGCTGAATATGGGGGGAACTGGCTGAATATGGGGGACAAACTGGCTGAATATGGGGGCACACTGGCTGCATTTGGGGGGAACTGGCTGTATATGGGGGACAAACTGGCTGAATATGGGGGCACACTGGTTGTATTATGGGGGACAAACTGGCTGTATTTGGGGGGAACTGGCTGTATATGGGGGACAAACTGGCTGAATATGGGGGACAAACTGGCTGAATATGGGGGGAACTGGCTGAATATGGGGGACAAACTGGCTGAATATGAGGGGAACTGGCTGTATATGGGGGACAAACTGGCTGAATATGGGGGGAACTGGCTGTATATGGGGGACACGCTGGCTGCATTTGGTGGGAACTGGCTGAATATGGGGGACAAACTGGCTGAATATGAGGGGAACTGGCTGTATATGGGGGACAAACTGGCTGAATATGGGGGGAACTGGCTGTATATGGGGGCACACTGGCTATATATATGGGGACACACTGGCTGTATATGGGGGCACACTGGCTATATATATGGGGACAAACTGGCTGTATATGGGGGCACACTGGCTATATATATATATATATATATATATATGGGGGCACACTGGCTGTATATGGGGGCACACTGGCTGTATATATATGGGGGCACACTGGCTGTATATGGAAACAAACTGGCTGTATTTGAGGGGGCAAACTGGTGGCGTTTGGGCACAGTGGCTGCGTTTAATGGGCACAGTGGCGGCAATTGATTTTTTTTTTTCAGTTTGTTTGCGCCCCCCAAAAAATTTTGAGCACCAGCCGCCACTGACTGGCGCTAATGTGAATGTGGCGTTCATTTGTATTCAGTCACCTTTACTCTGATTCAGGTTTTTTTTGTTGCTGTTTGTTGTGCAATAAAGTTTGTTTACTGTTTTAAAAAAAATCACGTATTCGTGGTACATTTATTGCATTCTTTAACAGTTAACTTAAACATTAACATTGTCTATATTTTATCTAGCAGGAATGATACATAATCACCTGATAAATTTAGAGTCCTTCATTACTAACAGTGTAATTTTTCAGTTTGTTTGCGCCGATCTGTAAGGCTGCGCTATATACCATGATTTGTGATACTGGGGCTGTATACTCTGTCCTGTGATGCTGGGCTATATACTCTGTCCTGTGATGCTGGGGCTATATATTCTGTCCTGTGATGCTGGGCTATATACTCTGTCCTGTGATGCTAGGGCTATATATTCTGTCCTGTGATGCTGGGGCTATATACTCTGTCCTGTGATGCTGGGGCTATATACTCTGTCCTGTGTTGCTGGGGCTATATACTCTGTCCTGTGTTGCTGGGGCTATATACTCTGTCCTGTGATGCTGGGGCTATATACTCCTGACACTATGAGTGGAAGCAAGTGGAATACAGGTGACGGAGTGGGTGGATTCTATAAGGGGTGTGGCTTATGCAAAGTGGGATGGGCCAAATGTGGAGGGGTGGGGTCTTGCACCCCCCCATCCTAAAACTTCACCAGCCGCCACTGCATTTAGGGCAACGTGACAGACTCTTTAAAACACACCCCCAAACCCATTAAACTCACTCCTTCCACTTTGTTGCTCTGCAGCCCTAAACTATGTAAGCTTCGTGTTGGTGGTACTGTAGCTGACACAAGGTTGATGACCTCTTCTCCTAACCCACATGGAAGTGTTTAGTCATAGCATTGGGTTTACACCCAACTTGGACAGACATTCATGTTCTGTGCACAGCAGGCGTCTGGAAATCAGGGTTCCAAATGCACACAGGAAATATATAACAGATGCTTGCAGACAAAGACAACGCACAAAGTTTACATTTTAGCAATATTGTTCCACCTTAAAGTATTTTTTCATCAAGTACAGAAAATACCTGTTTATCTATCCTGAAATGCAGAGTTCTTGTCACTTCCCATGATCCAAAAAAGAAAGCACAAACATGCTTACCTTTCTTGTGTAAACTACTAGTCCAATCAATCCCCCCATGTAATGAAGATGGAAAAAAAAGCAGACATGTTTGAAGTCCAGGCTTTGTTACAACCATAATTGCCTCCATAGATACAGCGGAGAACCGAGAGTAGCCAAAAAGGGACATGAAGTGTGTTATTTGTAGGATTACCAGGTCAAAATAAGGTAAAAGAAAACTATAAAATGAAAACTAAGGCATCTACTACATCTAGGGATTGAAAAGCATTGATATATTACAAATGTGTTGCTGGCTTTAAACATTTTTTAAGTCAACACCCTTTTGAAAGATTAGGCAGACTTTTTTTCCTGTCTCTACATGTTTTATATTTTTTAACACGTAGTTCATAGCTAAATCCTAAAGATATCTGCCTTTCCATAAGGCCAAGTAAAAAGTAAAAATGTAACGGCTCATGGTATATCCAGATGTCAGGGTCATGCTTTTAAGTAGACCAAATTAATTCACATTACATCAGTCAGGAAGTAATTACCACAGGATTATGTTCTGCAGAGAGGTTTATACACTAACAGTTTGCAGCTCATTAATATAAATCGTGCAAACCTGGTGAATTAGAGGAGCAGTGATACTCTGTGCCTCATTTGTGCTCCATCATACAAGATACAGCAAGACAATATTTCATTCCCATTTATCACACTCATTTCATATACTACATTACTGTTCAGAAATATCACTTCTGGACTCAAGTACAATGCTAGGTTAATAAACTATAAGTGCCTGTTTAGAGCTTGGACCCTGAAAGGGATTATTAAAAACAGTTTTCATGCTTCTCTTCATTAAGTGCAACTTTTATTTTATTCTAACATTGTTTTTGGTGGCGTAAGTATTATTGAATGTCTTATGCTAATGTAGCGGGTATGTACTTTCCCAGGTGTAATTTTGAATTTGGCAGAGACATCAGTGATGTGTAATTCCCTGCAGCCCAGTTGGTGGCGCTGTCGCCCTGGGCTGGGGTTGAATCATTGCTGTGTGCCGCCCTCCTTTTTGTCCTCCCTCGGCAGCGGTATGGTGGGGCGGGAAACCCGCCGTGCTTGCTGGGAGAGGGTATAAAAGGGGCCGGCCATCTTTGTCACGAGGTTGACGTCCCAGGCACCTTCAGCTTGCGGACGGTGGGTCGTGACGCTCCTCTGGGTTGCTTAGGCCTAGAGGACAGCGGAGGTCGAGTTCCATCCCAGGCACCTTTGGCCTGGGGTGAGGTACTTGGATGGAGGTCCGGAGCTCAGTGCCCAACACTGAGTACCGCGAGGGAAGGAGATCCTAGGGTGCCCAGGGATTGGGTACCCGAATCCGGTAGGCGCAATGGACCGGGGGGAGCTGCTCATTTGAAGACCCGGTGCAGCATATTGCCGGTAACAAGTGAGTCTCTCGTCGGAGACCGCCTGGAAGGAAATCTACCCTCGTGCGGAGACCAGGACACACTTCTAGGAAGGGAAGTGGCAGCTACATTGTGTCTGGGCCTGTTCGCATCCACACCTCCTTTTCTGTTCTGTTCTATCAAGGGAGTTCAAATGTTTGTGTTCAGACAAGGAGAATAAAGGAGTGTTGAACTTTAATGGTGTGGAGCTCAATTTCTGGCAGACATGGTTCGTGGTGACTCTTGGAGGGAGGATCCAGGTGCACAACACTGACCCGAAGGTAATACAGAACTGTTGCTTATACCGCACTAACATCTGTGGTGGAAGCTAGGCGTAGTGTCTAAGCTCCCTCCCCTCTAAGATACCCCTAGACAAGAGAAAGACGAGACCAAGAGGGGAGTGTGAGGAGCAGCCGCTACACTAAATTTTATTTGAGCCCGTTATATTTTGCTATAAATGATGATTTAAAATTTTATGTACTTTGTAAATAAAAAAACAGAGTTCAAATCATGCATCACATTTAAGATATTATTAAGAAAGAGCCAATCGCTGTCCTAAAATACCCTTTTTGATCACTAGCACTCCTTAAAGCGGAAGTAAACCCATCAGTAAAACAGTTTACGTGCCGTAAATGTAACACAACCAAACTGTCAAACCATCCAATGGCTGGTGTCATAACTGATCACATGTGCAGCATCATGGCAGTTGTAGAACAGAGGCAAAAGATGGTAGCTTCCTTGGCTGAAAAGAATAGGGGGGGTTACTTACACTTTAAATAGAAGCTGTAATTTGCCCCCCTCCCAGTATTTTCCTTTCCTACACCTTCTACTGCTCTGGTCTCCTCAGTAGTGCCAAGTCCCTGAGTATGCTGTGTGTTGATCAGACACTGGGCTCTGACAGATAAAGGTCTCATGTACATTGGGCTTTTAGACCCTGTGCATTAGGTTCTGGCGTTTTTATGCGAGCAGAAGGCACAGGTGCATCATAGTGCTCTAAATGTTACCAACATTTAGGGCATATGCACCAAAGGACGAATTCCCAGAACACAAGAAGTCTGTGTTCTGGGCATTCGTTCATAGACACATACTGCCCTAAATAATCGTACCACTAAGTGCACCTTCCAGCCCCATCCAACCACATGAGCTTTCAGCCTCTCAGAGTTTAACAGGCTGCCAGCAGCATGGCGGGTGTGCCGTGAAAACACCAGAATCTCATGCCCATGGGCTAAACGCCTAGAGTGCATGAGGCCAAATGGAATAATGGGGAAGCGCAACACATATGAGAATCAGTAGGTGGAGGGTTGCCTGTCAAGAGAACATGTTACTTTGACTTAAAATGTCTTCCCAATGTAGCGCACCCCCTAAGGAGCTGCAAAGAACAGGGATCCCCCACACTGCACAGCCAGGCACACCAAATCTGCACAGGCAATTACTTGGATAGGGATTGGAGATTAGAACAGAAAAACTTCAGGGACAACTCTTCATATATACAGTCTATATACACTCCACTGCTTCCTCCAGCACTCACTTGCTTTCAGAACTCCAGCTGTGTCACCTTGTTGCAGTTTGGTAGTGAACGCCCATTACAGGCAGGGACTCTCAGCCCCTAAATTTGGAGATAGGGTGACACAGCTCACATTTTCCCAGCACTTCCTCTCTGTGGTCACTGATCCCAGCACCACTACTTCAGGGACTGCCAACTTGCCTGGCTACAGCTGCCCCTCTCACTAGCCCTTCTGGCCACCTTCTCCACAGTCTTCCAGACTAACACTCCCTCCAAAGTCCCCCCAGACAGAACACTCACCAACCCACCAAGCTGACTTCTCAGGAGATCTCACGGATATGCTGACCTGCTTCTGCTGTTCTCTCACTTGCTCCTGCCCCTCCAGGAAGGGTTTCCCCTGTGTGTTGTGCAGGATCCTTCCAGCACCCGAGCCCCAAGACCGAGGTCATCCCCCAGATTTGGGGGTGCCCTGAGAGGGCCTCTGACAGCCTCCTCAGCACTCCACCTCCATCTTCCACCTGACTGCCCCTGTTCGTATGACTCTTATATGTCTATTTATGGAGGTGAGACTGCCTCCTGACAGCCCATTTGCTGGGAATAGGCTAAAGCCTTCATAAATATGCATGGCAGCCCCTCCTAGCTTCCACCCACTACATCTGGAGGCTTCTCCAAAGTTCCAGAGTTATCCAGCCTCCCTAAGTCACTCAACACTGACCCAGATTCAGCCCAGGCCTGACCCCCAGTCAAATTGGTTTGCTGCACCAAAAAAAAAAACAGCTGCTGTAAAAGATATCCTCCTGATATCAATAGTTAACAAATAAATCAATAAATACAGTGTTAATATATCACACTTATATATAAATCTATAGTGAACTTATATTAGTGCAAATAATTTATAAATAGCATTAACGTACTTACTGTATATATACATCCAATTATAAAAATGCATTAAAGTGCAATAAAGTGTCCAGTGCTCATAGGTGTGCACACGGGGTGTGTCGGGTGTGCCTGGGCACACCCTAATGCCCAGGCACACCTTAGGGTCAGAATGTGTTTGAGATAACTCCATTTCGGCACCCCTGCTAACCTGTAGTGCTGGGAGTGGGACTATCTCTCAGTTGGATGCCAATATCCTGGGAGAACTGTAGCCACAGGCTGCGGAGTAAGCAGTCAGGCAGCCACATTTTCCGATACTGACTCTATAGTTCCGGCTACTGCATCCCTGACAGCTTCATATCACTCTGCCGCCAGCTCTCAGTTGAGATGCTGAGATGCTGTAGCCGGACCTTAGAGGCAGCATCTGATTCCTGACTGCTTACTCCACAGCTGGTGGCTGCAATACTGACAGGAGTAAGGGGTTACCAGAGCCCACCATCCTATCTTCCTGTTGCCACAAAAAGCTTGAAGGTGAAGGTACAGGTGGGCGGAGCAGGAAGAGATCATCACAGTGCAGCCTAAAGCACTGCTCTCCCTGGGGCCTACTGAAGATCTCAGAGGATGGATGGCAGCCTGAATCTTCTCCACATGTGAGTCCTGACCTTTTCTGCCTTCTTTACAATGCTGTGCTGTAACCCTGCCTGCACCTTGCAGGGACGATTTACTGAAAGGAAAGTAACTTTCTTGAATAGGATGAGAATTACTGGGACTTCTGTTACATAGATGTATCCAACATACACATTATATCTTATTAAAATCTTTTTTTTTTAATAATATATAGTATATATGTGGAATACATTTATGTAGCACCTCAGAAGTCCTAATAAATATGTTAGCATAATAAACAGCAAGGAATGTGATTTTATTATACAGCCTCAACTTCAGGAAAGTGAATGTTCATCCATGCAGTGTGGGGGGAGGAGGGGATAATCCTTTTTCACTTAGGGCACTTTCACTCTAAGGCGCTGGTCGCATCAGCGGTAAAGCGCCACTGGTTTTAGCTGCGTTTTTCGGCCGCTAGCGGGCGCTTTTAACCCCCACTAGCGGGCAACAAAGGGTTAAAAGTGCCGCTGCCAAATCGCTTTTCAGGCGCTTCAGCAGCGTTGGCTATTGATTTCAATGGCAGGGAGCGGTGTATTCACTGCTCCTAAATCTCCCCAAAGATGCTGCTTGCAGGACTTTTTCCAACGTCCTGCAAGGGCACCGCTCCAGTGGGAAAGCATTAGGGCTTTCCCACTGGAGTGACAGGAGAGGCGCTTTGCAGGCGCTATTTTAAGCGCTAAAACTCCTGTAAAGCGTCTAAGTGTGAAAGTGGTCTTACCTGATTCCAAGCTGTCTTCCTTCACCCAAAGCCTTGACATCATCTCATACCATACAGGGACATTAACCCTGTATGGTATGATGGGAAGGCTGGAGTGTGACCACAACGAGTAATTTACATTGGAGCTGAAGGGGACAAGTCACAGCAGTGGAGCACACCTGCTGGAGAAAGTAAAGCTGGGTACACACCGATTGAGATGTGTCCAGTTCAGCAGGAACTGGCTAAATTTCAATGTATCCCTGTAAAGCCTCGTACACACGGTCGGATTTCCATCGGACTTTTCCGTGGATTTTTGTCCGAACGGAGTTGGCCGGGCACACCCATAGCATACACACCACAGGACTTTTCTGGAAACTTTTCCAAAACTTTTTCCAACATCACGTGGTTTTTCTGCTCTTTACCGCCACCCATTGGTCAACTTCTGCTATTGTTGGTTGATTTTAACCACTTCCATACTGGGCAATTATACACCTTCCTGCCCAGACCAATTTTCAGCTTTCTGCGCTGTTGCAGTTTGAATGACAATTGCGCGGTCATGCTACACTGTACCCAAACAAAATTTTTATCATTTTGTTCCCACAAATAGAGCTTTCCTTTGGTGGTATTTGATTACCTCTGCGATTTTTATTTTCTGCTAAAAAAATAAAAAAAAGACTGAAAATTTTGAAAAAAAAAAAGGATTTTTTTGTTTTAGTTACAAAACTTTGTAAATAAGTAAGTTTTCTCCTTCACTGATGGGCACTGATGGGGCTGCACTAACGGGCATGGATAAGGCAGCACTGATGGGCACCGATGAGGTGGCATGGATGGGCAACGATAGGCAGCACGGATGGGCAACGATAGGCGGCACGGATGGGCACAGATAGGTGGCACGGATGGGCACAGATAGGCGGCACAGATGGGCACAGATAGGCGGCACGGATGGGCACAGATAGGTGGCATGGATGGGCACAGATAGGCAGCACGGATGGGCACAGATGGGCACGGATAGGCAGCATGGATGGGCACTGATAGGTGGCACGGATGGGCATGGATGGGCACTGATAGGTGGCATGGATGGGCACTGTTAGGTGGCACTGTACTGTACTAATGAATGCCAATCAGTGCCAAACAATAATGCCTGCCAATCAGTGGTGCCCATTGTGGGCACTGATTGGTATCCATTGTGGGCACTGATTGGCATCCATTACTTGTATATAATTAGCATCCCTGGTGGTCTAGTGTGCAATACCTATAGGTGGGCTTCCCTGGTGGTTTAGTGGCATCCGTGGTGGTCCAGTGTGGGCATCCTCGGGGGGGGGGGCTGCGCTGATAATCGATCAGCACAAACCCCCTCTGTCAGAGGAGCAGCCGATCGGCTCTCCTCTACTCGTGTCTGACAGACGCGAGTGAGGAAAAGACGATGACCGGCTTTTCCTGTTTACATCGTGATCAGCCGTGATTGGACATGGCTGATCACGTGGTAAAGAGTCTCCGTCGGAGACTCTTTACCTAGATCGGTGTTGCGGGGTGTCAGACTGACATCCCGCAGCAACGATCGCCGCGATGCGCGCCCCCGGGGGGCTCAAAATCCTGAGGACGTCATATGACGTCCAGTCAGGATTTTGAAACCACTTTGCAGCCGTCAATCTGTTATAGGGCGGGCGGCAAGTGGTTAACATTATTTGTTTTGTCCATCGGACAAAAGTCCGATGGTTTTCTGTACAAACGGTCGGACTTTGCTCCATCGGACTTTTATTGGCCAAAAGTTTGTCCGTTTGCAGACCGAACTTTTGACCGATGAAAAACAAAAATGTTTGTCCGATGGAGCGTAGACACGGTCAGATTTTTTGGCAAACTTGCTCAAAATGAAGTTTGTTGGCAAAAAGTCCGACCGTGTGTACGGTGCTTAAGACAGAAGCCAATCATTAGATCAGCTTCTCTTAAACAGGACTACTTAAATCTGGGTTTACACTATTGCCCCATGCGGCTCACAGCAGGGGCCCTGTGCATCTCCATTCACCGTTCCAGTTCCGATTTTAGCCCAAATTTTTGGGCTGAATTTGGACCTGAAACGAACCAAAAGATGCACAGGACCCCTGTGCAATTTGCACTGAGCAGCAGCAGAGATATGTGAACCGATTCCATAAAGAGCTGTTCACAATCTCCTACCATGGAAATTTGATGTGGGGAAACCTGCATCCAATTCGCATAAATGTGAACCCAGCCTGAAACCTTGTTCAATTAGCAGCTTGCAGCAAATTGGCTGCAGCACTAATTAGACTTGTGCACAACGGAAAAATTTGTTCCGTTTCGGTTCGTTTCTTTCCGGTCCTGTTGATTCGTAATCATTCGTAATTTTGCTAGACGGGATTTTTCGTGTTCGGACTCATTCGTATTTTTGCAAGCGACATTTTTCGTTGAATTTTTTGTTGCTTTATAATTCGTACTTTCGGTAGAGTACGTTGTTTTTCGTTGATTCTGGACACAACTCCTACTTTCGTAACTTTTTTTGGGTTCGTTGATTCGTAATTTTCCGTGTCTCTCTCACAACGACGCTGCCTATTATGCCTAATGTGCTTCGAATGGATTTGTACTTTTCTAAATACATAGTGGTTATTTGTAACGATTCGAAATCTCGTATTTTACTTTCGTTTTTTACATGCGGCTATAGGCTCCGCCCCTGTACACCATTTTGAGAGGGTTCAGCACGGTGAGGGAGAAGCAGAGAGCAGAGCAGAGTGTTATTGTGCTTCGAATGGATTCGAAATCTCGTATTTTACTTTCGTTTTTTACATGCGGCTATAACCTCCGCCCCTGTACACCATTTTGAGAGGGAGTTCAGCACGGTGTGGGAGAAGCAGAGAGCAGAGCAGAGTGAGTGTTATTGTGCTTCGTATGGATTCGTACATTCGTAACTTTTTCATAACGAATTATGCCGAAGACATTCGGGCATTCGCTATTTGCGGTATAATTTATTTCGGATTCGGTCTTATTCGTAATTGCTTTGTTCGGAAATTCGAATGCTTCCGAATGTCCGAAAGTTGCTAAATTCGGACGAATTTCAATTCGTTACGAAACGAATTGCACAAGCCTAGCACTAATCAGTGTATACTGATGGTGGAGAATCCCCGCTGTCAGAATACAATGTCCCTGCAAGGGGGATCCTTGCATCCACATCGCTTGTATAGATGCAAGAACCTGTCAGCTAGCAAACTGAACAAAAAAACCTGTGCACATGTACCAATTTATTCTAAAAGCGTGCATGTGTGTATATATATATATATATGTAGCGGGGTGTTCCCCTTTAATGCAGAGAGACAAGAAGTTCCAGGTGAGAGGTGAGTCGGGAGGAAGTAAAGAGACATTATGGAAGTGAAAGCAGAGGAGAGAGAGACTACATCTCCCAGTACATCTTGCAGCACCCAGGGTTCATTGCTCCAGAACAGAGACTGCTGGGGCAGACTTTATAAAGGGGAGGCGGAGTTTTGGTCGGCCTCTTTGGACACCCCTCTCCTAGCAAGAGGATGTCTGTGCTGAACTGCTGTGTGCACAAGGCCTGAAGCCTGGGCCGTGTGCTCCTTTCCAAAGAGCCCTCTGCCAGCCTAGCAGAGCCTTAGAGACATCTAATCCTCCTTGCTGCAGTACACCAGAAGGATTGAAGACTTGGATGTCGGTGGATTCCTGTTCCTAGACGAATCGATGGAGGAAAAGGGACTTGGACTTGTCCGGGTGGTGAGAGCTGTTTAAAGACAGATACTTTATCTTTACTATTCGTTGGGATTACAAAGTTGTTCTTCAAGTGCACCACCGAGAGATTTCTAGCGAATATTGTTTCACTGAACTTCCATTTAGATCAGTCAGGCCTGACTGCATAGGTAGACATTGCTGGGTGTTAGTCTACCCATGAGGGGAAGTAGCTGTAAAAGGGCAGCGCTAGAGTTGCATAGCAATACTTTATTATTCTGATTACTCTGTTTATCTTTATTACTGTTTATTGCAGGGATCTGCAACTTGTTATACTGTTGTTTATTACTTGCCCATTAGCCTCAGTAAAATATCTGGGTAAAGTACATTTGGTGTCAGTTCCGCTTACTTTAATAGGAGTTTTAAAGTATATTCTGTGTATGTTTGTTATAGGACTGCGTCACCAACAGTTGCGATCACGCGGTCCTATCTCTCTATCACCAGCTGTGCCACGGGAGGTTAGAGCCGATTGCCGGGGGTTGACAGCGGTGCACTGCAGGGCCCAAATCAATATCAGCGGCTCTCTTAACTGGGGGTAGCGCTACATATATATATATATAAAATATATATATATATATATATATATATATATATATATATATATATATGTAGCAGCCTCACCCTCACTCTCTTCTTTAGCGGTTACTTTGGCTCTGGTCTAGGGGTACCTTGAAGGGGAGAGCGAGGTGCACCGCGGCCCATGTCCTCTAGATTACTGCATGTATAGGTGAAGGCCAGCATCAGATTACTTTCGGGCTGTGTATACGTTCAGAGCCAAGTCTGTTCTGCTGATAACCCCCTTTGCTCCCAGTAATTGGAGTACCACACACTGAAAAGGTCCAACACTTATTTATTCCATAACGGCAAACAAATAGCCCTTTGCGAGCAGACAGTTTGAGACCCATAGAACAGTTCAGTATTGGTGGGGAGTAGGTCAAGGCACAATCCTCAAAGAAAACTAAACCGTTGAGGTTTCACCAATGGTTGCTAAGCACAGTGGCTGTAAAATGTACTTTTTGGCTTCAGAGTCTCTTCCAGCGACTCTAGTGAACTGGAACTGGAGTTACCTTTGCTACCTTGCAGCCCCAGTCAGGGGGAAGACATCCCTCCAAGAGAGTTACCAGAGGCCCCGCCGTCACCAGATTAATGCTGTACTAGGCTATTCGGAAGGGTTACACTCCCCGGCCTCCTCACCTCAGATACGGGTCCCAACACCTTAGGGCCCCTCGGACTCCTCCACCCTCGCGGAACCCAGTCGAAGTTACTGGGTCCCAGGCCTTGGCCGTAGTACCTCACCCCAGGCTTAAGGTGCCTGGGATGGACTCCATCCCTCGCTCCGGCCAGGTCAAGGGCACCTGGGCTCGGAACTCCGGAACGCCAGCACCCAGGTCCTCCAACTCTGAACCCCAAGGTCAGGGCGTCTGCCCCTTTTATCTCCTCTCCCTTTGCGTCTCATCGGGTTCCCCGCCCCGCTGTACCAGCGCCAGGAAAGGACAAAAAGGAACAGTCTTGCGGTGCAGGTTCAACTCCGGCCCAGGGCGACCACGCCACCTGCAGGCCACAGGGAACCTTGCACCACCAGAGTCCTCCAAAAACCACAAAAGGGATTCTCAGATTCCCTAACAATTAGTACATCTGGGTTGAATAACCCAGATGCTCCCCCCCAAATTTAAATACCCGCTACACTCTCCCCCCTGTGATTTGACACTGATCCCCAGTGTCTGGTCCAAACCCACATCCCACAAAGGTGGTGACATGAGCTCCGCCCAGAAACTAAACCATACAATTTAGTCCTGAATTGTGCCAAGACCTAGAATGGGAAAGGGAAAACATAAAACAGTAAAACTATAAAACTTTCAATAAAACACTTCTGACATTTATACATGCACAATCCTCCCTCTGGCTATCTAAGGACCACCCATTCTCAGCAGCCTTGACAGATGAATCTCCTGCAGAAGGGGAAAAAACAAACATCCTAGCACAATGTGTGTTTTCTTGGAATGAACGGGCCTGTCCTTGAAATGGCCCATTCACTCCAATGAGTATGGTGGTGCGAGTGTAAAAAAAAAAACACCTGGTGACAGTGCCACGGTAATGACACTTGGCCAAATCCTCCAGACAACTTTCCTTCTTCTTTCACTGTGTCTACACTAACTACACCCCAAAGTCATTATCTTCTTTGCAGTGCAGGGAGAAAGAGGGAGAACAAACAGTAACAGCTCACATTTCTAAAAAAAGAGTAAAACGCCCAAATAAAAAAAAAAATAGGGCACAGTTCTTGTGTTCCGGTAAGTTCAGCAATGAACAACAAACAGAGCATACAGGAGTCTTTTCCTCCTAAAGGTAGAACTTTGGGTGCGGCAGGAACAGGGGCTTCAGGTGCTTATCGAAAGTCTCCACATTATACTCAATGTTCTCTCCGTCTTTGCGACAAATAAGCACCCTGTCCGCATGGATGTGCCGACCCAACATCCACTCTGCCTTACAGTCCTTGAACTTCTTGGACACGGGGGATGAGCATGAAAGGTATCGGCGAGCTTTTCCCAGACAAACTCATCATACCATCACTGCCGCAGGACCTCCACTTCAAAAAGCAAGTCCCGGGGTAGGTAGGGGTACTCCCACCCATACTCACGGGCAACCCTCTGACAGAAGAGCCGCTGTAGCCGGGCCAGAGGTGGCATTGTGGCACGGTCTTCTTCTCCTGGCTGAACAATGGACTCCGGATGCCGAGGTACTTTAACTACCTCCATTGGCTTGGACCTAGGAGCCCGCAGTAATGAACGTCGCGTTCCCGTCACCGGAACGGATGAAGCAGTAGGTAATTCAGAGAATGGAAGGGTAGGCAGGAGACCAGATTTCTCCCCGGGCTCCGGGACCTCCACCCGGGGTGTACTATCCCCTGTAGACATGGGCAGATCCCTTGGCGCACGGAGCACGGGTAATGGCATCCTGTCCCAACCCTTGCGGTGAAAGACCTCATCAATCTCGCCATCATCGCCGGCATCTGACAGCAACTAGGTCGGAGGTGTCGTACATTTCTGCGGGCAGGTAATTTCCAGTAGATACAGAATCACCCTCCCTTACAGGCTCCACAGACAATGGACTCCCAACACCTCCAACCACACTCACAGTCCCAACCCCTGGCTCACCTGGGCCTTCAGTAGAAAACAGGGATGTCCAGGGCTCTTCCCTCCGGATCCATCCAGGCCAGGCAAGTGGCAGGGCGAAGCTCTTCCATGACCATAGGATGCCTGTACAAGGCCGACTTTCCTCTTCGGAGGTGGGAGCAGGGAGCTTGTGGTGACCGAAGCAGCATCCTCTGATTTTTCAATCTCAGTCTCTGGTTGGGCACTCTCTTTGCCCTGGTCAGCACGCACAGAAATCTCCGCAAAGGCATGGATCTCCCCTTCCGAAGTGGCGGTACCTGTGAGGCAGTTGAGGTGGAAGGCTCGGGGCCTTTCTGTGAATGGCTCTACCTCAAAAAGAAACTCCTTGCAGGCCTCACATCGCCCGAATGGCTTCAAGCTGACCACCAGTCCCGAGCAGCCGGGACAGATCACACCGAGGGCCTCTATGTCTCTGCATACATACAGAGCCAAACGTCCTCGGGCCTGAGTCTTATTCCTGTGTCCGTTATGGAAGCAGCAAAGGAAGTCATCTTCATGGGGTAAGGAACCGGAATCCACGGGGTACTTGAGGTCATCCCGACGGTCTGCTGCTCCATTGCGCACTGACCAACTCGCGCCGGAATCTCCACGTGACTACTTCCACATGGCCAGACGCCTCCCATACTCTGCACTTGTTTGCGGGGCTTTCCCTTCTCCCCGCTCACGAACTGCGCAGCTATGGTGTGCCTCGTGGCGCGCTCGCCAACATGGCCGACCTACTCGGAACTCCACCGGGCAGCAAAGTCCAAACACAGACGTTCCCAGCTCCATACACGAAACACACATCCCGGACTTACGAGCCCCCACGTGTAGCGGCCTCACCCTCTCTCTCTCTTCTTTAGCGGTTACTTTGGCTCTGGTCTAGGGGTACCTTGAAGGGGAGAGCGAGGTGTGCCACGGCCGATGTCCTCTAGATTACTGCATGTAGAGGTGAAGGCCAGCATCAGATTACTTTCGGGCTGTGTATACGTTCAGAGCCAAGTCTGTTCTGCTGATAACCCCCTTTGCTCCCAGTAATTGGGGTACCACACACTGAAAAGGTCCAACACTTATTTATTCCATAACGGCAAACAAATAGCCCTTTGCGAGCAGACAGTTTGAGACCCATAGAACAGTTCAGTATTGGTGGGGAGTAGGTCAAGGCACAATCCTCAAAGAAAACGAAACCGTTGAGGTTTCACCAATGGTTGCTAAGCACAGTGGCTGTAAAATGTACTTTTTGGCTTCAGAGTCTCTTCCAGCGACTCTAGTGAACTGGAACTGGAGTTACCTTCGCTACTTTGCAGCCCCTGTCAGGGGGAAGACATCCCTCCAAGAGAGTTACCAGAGGCCCCGCCGTCACCGGATTAATGCTGTACCGGGCTATTGGGAAGGGTTACACTCCCCGGCCTCCTCACCTCAGATACCGGTCCCAACACCTTAGGGCCCCTCGGACTCCTCCACCCTCGCGGAACCCAGTCGAAGTTACTGGGTCCCAGGCCTTGGCCGTAGTACCTCACCCCAGGCTTAAGGTGCCTGGGATGGACTCCATCCCTCGCTCCGGCCAGGTCAAGGGCACCTGGGCCCAGAACTCCGGAACGCCAGCACCCAAGCTGAAGGTGCCTGGGCGCGGCCGCGTCCTCCAACTCTGAACCCCAAGGTCAGGGCGTCCGCCCCTTTTATCTCCTCTCCCTTTGCGTCACATCGTTTTCCCCGCCCCGCTGTACCAGCGCCAGGAAAGGACAAAAAGGAACAGTCTTGTGGTGCAGGTTCAACTCCGGCCAGGGAACCTTGCACCACCAGAGTCCTCCAAGAACCACAAAAGGAATTCTCAGATTCCCTAACAATTAGTACATCTGGGTTGAATAACCCAGATGCTCCCCCCCAAATTTAAATACCTGCTACTTATATATATATATATATATATATATATATATATATACATATATATATATACATATATACATACATACATACATGTGTGTTTGAGCTTTGGGGTGCACACCCTAATGTAATTGGCTGCGCACTCCTATGCCAGTGCTTCAATTTACTTTGAAATGTAACCACATAAAAACAAGTCCACCACTGATGTCAAATATGTATGAAGTGCTCCACAACACTCAGATCAGTACTCCTCAGATGCTCCTTCCTATCCCAGTATGTTACACTGACAAATCAGTTCTCTTTCTTTTCAAACCCACTAACACCTCTCAGTTGAGGTGCATTGTGTAGGGTGCATACAAAAACATGCATAACATGTGTAGGGTGCATATTACCACAATACATACATCAACGTACATTATAAGTTGTAGCATGTTGCAGTTCTATTCATGTGTTGCAGTGTAACACAATGCACGGTATTGCACTGCCTTGCCTTTGAATTGGCTGCATTAATGCAATGCACACTAATGTACAACATAACAATGATTCATGTGTGAGCAAAAAAATTTGATTGGTTCCTTAATCTTTTTTCTTCATTACTCTTCATTTTTTGGTAGTGCGATAGGCTGTTCTAACACAGTTGCTAAAAGAGAATGCTAAGTTGGAGAACTGCCTAATGTTTAATTTCTTTTTGTAATGGAAAACATTGCACTCTCCTGGCACATCTAAATATGTAGCTCCCTTCTAAAGTATATCACCAAGAAGTGTTTAATGCAGAAAACCATTGTTGAGGGTCTGAGATTATAGCACAAATTCTGTGCAGACATCTGGGGAATGAATTAACAAAGTGACAAATATTATCTAT
Source organism: Rana muscosa (assembly GCA_029206835.1). NCBI lineage: Eukaryota > Metazoa > Chordata > Amphibia > Anura > Ranidae > Rana > Rana muscosa. Next base: position 658,470,082 of record CM055122.1, on the reverse strand, counting down.
GTGTAGTGGTTAGAGCGGACCTTCAGTAATTTTTTCAACTTTCCATCTATTAAAACTTCTGCACTTGTTGTTTTAACTTTGGATAGTAAAACATTTTTTTTCTCCCAGTAAATACCTTATACAGCCCACTTCCTGTTTCTTGTCTGGTAAAAAGCCTAGGCTTATGACATCATGCACAGACCTAACTCTCTCACTCTCGTGAGAGTTTGCCAGGAAGGGAGGGAGGGGTGAGTCATAAGAGGGCCAATGAAAGCTGCAGGACTGCAGAGCTGGAGGAGTGCCTCTGTGTGTCTGTGTAAATCCAGGAAGTGAACAGGCAGCAGCTTCAGCTGCCCACAATTAAAATGGATGCAGCCAGACTCAGTGGAGGGAGATTTATGCAGCATATTTGGCAAGTACAGAATCACAGTATATATAAAATAATATGCAAAGTGGTTGGAGGGAAGCTTCAGAATGGCAAATATGTTTTTATTACAAATTATGTGAACAGACTGTAGTTCTTCTTTAAGATTGCAAGGGATAAAATCTATATTTGTCAGTTTTTTTGAAAATCCTAGCTGGCTGCAGATGGAAATGTAAATGAAAGTTTAAAAAGCGGAGCTCCATCCTAAAGTGGAACTTCCGCTCAACAGATTCCTCCCCCCCTCCGGTGCCACAATTGGCACCTTTCAGGGGGGAGGGGGGGTGCAGATATCTGTCTAAGAAAGATATTTGCACCCACTTCCGGGAGTCCTTACTGCGGGTAGACTGTGGGTAGTGCGTCACTTCCCGGTCCCCCCACCCCGTTGTGTTCTGGGAAACACACGGCTCCCATATTACAGCGGGGACCATTGAAAGACGTGCAGCGCTGCTCGCGCATGTGCAGTAGGGAACTGGGAAGTGAAGTCGTAACGCTTCACTTCCTGATTCCCTCACCCATGATGGTGGTGGGGGCAGCCGAGAGACGAGCGATTGCTCATCTTCTGCTGCCGACGTCGCTGGACTTCAGGACATGTAAGTGTCCTAATATTAAAAGTCAACAGCTGCAGTATTTGTATTTGCTGGCTTTTAATATTTTTTTTACGGCGGGGCTCCGCTTTATTACTATAACCACTTTAAGACCAGCCGCGGTCATTATTCTGCGGCAGGTTCGCTCTCCTAGACGAATCGCTGTAGGTGTACATCAGCCGCTTTAAGAGCGATAGGGGGCGAGCACACGCCGCCGGAGGTGCGGGAGCCGATGCCCATGGCCGGCAGCCGCGATGTCCGTCGGCCGCCTGCGATCGCTCAACAGAGAGCTAGAACGAGGATCTGTCAATGTAAACAGACAGGGGAGGAAAGACAGATTTGCTGTTCCTAGTGATTAGGAACAGCGATCTCTCTCGTCCTCCAGTCAGTCCCATCCCCCACAGTTAGAAACACCTCCCAGGGAACACATTTAACCCCTTGATCACCCCATAGTGTTAACCCCTTCTCTGGCAGTGACATTTACACAGTAATCAGTGCATTTTTTGTAACACTGATCACTGTATAGATGTCAATGGTCCCAAAAATGTGTCAAAAAAGTGTCCGATCTGTCCGCCGCAATGTCGCAGTCCCACTAAAAAGTGCAAATTACCACCATTACTAGTTAAAAAATTAAATAAAAATGCCATACATTTATCCCCTATTTAGTAGACGCTATAACTTTTGCGCAAACCATTATTGCAATTTTTTTTTACCAAAAATATGTAGAAGAATACATATTGGCCTAAACTGATGAAGACATTTTTAGTTATTTTTTTATAATATTTATTATAGCAAAAAGTAAAAAATATATATTTTTTCAAAATTGTAGCTCTTTTTTTTTTTATAATGCTAAAAATAAAAACCGCAGAGGTGATCAAATACCACCAAAAGAAAAAAGGACATAAATTTTGTTTGGGGACAATGTTGCACGCGCAATTGTCAGTTAAAGCAATATAGTGCCGTATCACATAAAATTACCTGGTCATCAAGGGGGCAAATCCTTCTGGACCCTAAGTGATTAAACTACAAAATGGCAACACTAGCAATCATATATTTTGTAATGAAATCTTGAACTTCCTTTTAATGTTATTAAAGTGGACTTAATGTCAGATTTTTTTTTTTATTAGGTGATTGCATTCTACATAAGTGTAACACTTACATGTGTAGCGGGTATTTTAAATTTAGGGGGCGCATCTGGGTGGTAGTATGACCCGGATGCACTGATTGTTAGGGAATTTGGGACCATTTTCGTTCGTGGAGGATCCCAGAGGTGTGCAGTTCCCTGCGGCCTGTGGGTGGCGCTGTCACCCTGGGCTGGGGTTAAAACATCACTGTAGTGCTGTGCCCTTTTTGTCCTGTTTCGGCAGCGGTACGGCGGGGCGGGGAACCTGCTGTGCCTGTCGGGAGAGGAGATAAAGGGGACAGATGCCCTCAACACGAGGTTCAGTCGTCGGAGGTCAGAGCCGCACCCAGGTACCTTCAGCCTGGGTGCTGGCGTTCTGGAGTTCCGGGCCCAGGTGCCCTTGACCTGGCCGGAGCGGGAGATGGAGTCCATCCCAGGCACCTTTAGCCTGGGGTGAGGTACTACTGAGGAGGCCTGGGGCCCAGTACCTTCGACTGGGTTCCTCAAGGGTGGAAGAGTCCGAGGGGCCCTAAGGTGTTGGGTGCCCGAATCTGAGACGAGGAGGCCAGGGAGCGTAACCCCTCCGAACAGTCCGGTGCAGCATTGCCGGTGATGGTGGGGCCTCTGGTAACTCTCTTGGAAGGATGTCTTCCCTCTGACAGGGGCTGCACTTAGCAAAGGTAATTCTGTTTCTGTTCTACACGGTCGGTGGCAGCGGCTGTGCGCCATAATCGTTGGTGACACCACAATGGTTAGTTCTATTTAAGGATTGTGCCTTGACCTACTCCCCACCTATACTGAACTGTTCTTTGGGTCACAACCTGTCTGCTGTTAAAGGATGATTTATTGCTGTCAGAGAATAAATAAGAGTTGGACCTTTTCAGTGGTGTGAAACTCCAGTTACTGGGAGCAAACGGGGGTCATCTACAGAACGGAATTGGCTCTGGGTTATGCACACGACCTGAAGGTAAACAGGTGTTGGCTTTCACCTCTACACATTAGAGGACATAGGCCGTAGTGTACCGCACCCCTCCTCCCTGATCCCCCTAGACAAGACAACAAGCCAAGAAGAAGAAGGGGTGAGAGGGGTGAGGCCGCTACACATGTATTTGTGAATTTTCACAGAAACAACAGTACTTCCTCTAACAATGTCTTCATCCCCTTTTTCCTCCAGAAAGACAGCACCATCTTTGTTTTGCCATTATCAATAGTAAGCTTCTACTTCCTGGATAGGGATGAGTCGAACACCCCCCCGGTTCGGTTCGCATCCAGAACATACAAACGGACTGAAAGTTCACGCAAACTTTCGAACACCGTTAAAGTCTATGGGACTCGAACGTGAGAAATCAAAAGTGTAAATTTTAAAGGCTAATATGCAAGTTATTGTCATAAAAAGTGTTTAGGGACCCGGGTCCTGCCCCAGGGGACATTTATCAATGCAAAAAAAAAGTTTTAAAAACGTCAGTTTTTTCGGGAGCAGTGATTTTAATGATGCTTAAAGTGAAACAATAAAAGTGAAATATTCCTTTAAATATCGTACCTGGGGGGTGTCTATAGTATGCCTGTAAACTGGCGCATGTTTCCGGTGTTTAGAACAGTCCCTGCACAAAATGACATTCTAAAGGAATAAAACTCATTTAAAACTGCTTGCGGTTGTAATGTAATGTCGGGTCCCGGTGATTTGGATGAAAATTATAGAGAAAAACAGCATGGGTAACCCCCCAGGCCATTACCAGGCCCTTTGGGCCTTGTATGTATATTAAGGGGAACCCCGCACCCAAATTAAAAAAAGAAAAGGCGCTGGGCCCCCAGGCCCTATATACTCTGAACAGCAGTATACATGCGGTCCAAACAAGACAGGGACTGTAGGTTTGTTCTTAAGTTGAATCTGTTTGTAATTTGGAACAGGTACATTTTGTAAGTGTAGCCCCAGACAAAAATCTATTTTTAAACTTTTTGGATAACATAGGGAAGGATTATCACCCATATAACATTTGTTTTGCTGTATGTGCCCCTGTTGGGAAGATTTCGCCTCACTTTGTCCCAATGACAATTGGATTTTTAAAATTTGGGGGTTTTAGGGAAACAAGGATTGGTGATAAAGCATCAGTGGAGACACCTTTTTCCCATATTAACTCTTACAGTAGAGAATTTCCCTTCCTAGGGGTAGATTTCCTCTCACTTGCTGTTGTCTACCTCTGTTTGTAAGTAGGAGTCGTTTGTAAGTCGGATGTTTGAAAGTAGGGGCCCGCCTGTATATACTATAAAACCTGCCCTATATACTCTGCAGAAAATTGGGCCTTAGGTGTTGGTGGTACCAGAACACTGTAAGCCCTCACAGTTACTCTTGGGGGCGCAGGAACAGGCCCTGCTGTAAATTATTAGATCAAAAATTGTAATTACATGCCCCTGTTAAACAGCGGCAGAAAAATTGGGTCTTAGGCAGTGGTGGTGGTTCCCACAACACTGTAAACCCTCACAGATACTCTAGTTGAGTGCAGGAACAGGCCCTGCTGCAAAATATTACACCAAAAATTGTAATTACATGCCCCTGTTAAACAGGGGCAGAAAAATTGGGCCTTAGGCGCTGGTGCCACAACACTGCAACCCCTCACAGATACTCTAGTTGAGCGCAGGAACGAGCCCTGCTGCAAAATATTACAGCAAAAATTGTAATTACACGCCCCTGTTAAACAGGGGCAGAAAAATTGGGCCCTAGGCACTGGTGCCACAACACTGCAACCCCTCACAGATACTATAGTTGAGCGCAGGAACGAGCCCTGTTGCAAAATATTACAGCAAAAATCTTAATTACACGCCTCTGTTAAACAGGGGCAGAAAAATTGGGCCTTAGCCACTGGTGGTGGTGCCCAGAACCAAAAATGTTCTTAGAAGCTATCAACATGAACATTGAGGAGGAACAGGATAGTCACTAAGCATAACAGGCTAGTCACTCAGTATCAGCATAGGCAGTCTTGAAGGGATCTCACATTCATAAAAAAATTTATCGGTTACATCAGCATCAGGTGCTTGGTAGCTGGTGATCCAAGACTGATTAATTTTTATGAAGGTGAGTCGATCAACGGAGTCGGTGGACAGGCGCACTCTGTGATCGGTTTTAAAGCCTCCAGCAGCACTGAATGTGCGTTCCGAAAGAACGCTGGATGCAGGACAGGCCAGTAGCTCAATTACATACCGTGCAAGCTCAGAACCAGTAACCCAGTGGATTTTCGGTTGGAAAGGTCTCCAAGTCTGATCTTGCCCCTAGGTATTCCTGCACCATGTAAATCAGACACTGGCGATGGTTGCTGGAACCGATCAGACCTTGAGGCTGCGGACTAAAAAATTGTCTAAACGCATCGGTCCGACGGCCACCTTCTCCACCGCTCCTTCTGTGACTGACCGAAGCCGCAGCAACACGTTGTCCAGGACCAAGAAATTGTAACCTCCCAGGCTCTGGAAATGCATTGCACAAACCTTTCTGCAAGGCCTCCCGAAGATGTTTCATCCTCTGCTCCCTCTGCAATGGCTGGATAAGTTCCGCAACCTTACCCTTGTAACGTGCATCAAGAAGGTTTGCCAGCCAGTAATGATCCCTCTCCTTGATACCACGAAACCGAGGGTCCTTTCGCAGGTTTTGCAGGATCAGGGAGGCCATGCAGCGTAGGTTTGCTGAGGCATTCGGTCCGGAGTCCTCTGGGTTACTAAGGACAACATGATCCGCAGCCAAAAAGAAAGAAAGGAATGGGCTGTGGGACTTTGAGTGAGGCATGGATTGGTGTAGAAAAATAGTCTAGGGTATCAGAGGTGGGTAAAATGTCACAATCCCGTTATAATATATAATACACAGATCATGCAGACAAAGGCATAATACAGGTAGAGATTGTCACGTAAACATATTCAATATTCATTATCAAGGACATGACTAATCAAAGCAATAACAGTACATGGGCATACAGATACAGTGAACATGCTTATCCAGATAAAAGATCAAGAATACAGTTGATAGAATACATAGTTGGGCAGGCTTTACTTGGCATCCCTGAGCATGGACTCGAAGCGTTTCTTGGCGTTTAAAGACAGTCATCAGGAGTGGGGTGCATATAATTTGACTAGAAAGGAGATGGATAGATAGGTCAATAAGGTCTCAAAAGAGTAGTGTCATACTTAAAACAAAAAGCAGAGTCAGATGGTCTAGTACATTACCAGTGGCAAAGCCCAGAAAGGTTGACCCAAGTGTTTCAAATATGGAATAGAGTGGTGTTCCTGGATGAACTGTCTCACCCGGGGTTGAGGCGGGGATAGGTCCCCCACAGTCCAACGGCCCTCCAACCAGGAGGAGAGCCAAGGAGAAGATGGCATAGGACATCAGCCAAGGAGGAACCGGACAGCCACAGCACAGTGCCAAACTGAGAGGGAGGCACAAACGGAGCACAGATTCAAGTGCTGGTGAAAAAAAGGAAAAGTGAAAGTAAACAATATATGTGAGGAAAATTGTCAAAAGCCTGAAAGCCAAAATAAAGTGTATGTAGGGGAGGGGAGGGGAAGGGAAGGACGAGGGAGGGAGATGTGTTGTGTTGTGATGTGCAGGTGAATGATGATGGGAACTGGTGTGAAAAGTGCTCATAAATGGAGTTGATTGGGGGGTTTAAGCCGGAGTTGGCAAATCGACTGAATATAATGTTTGTAGAAAAGTGTGAATGGAAGCCAATTCTAATCCAAGACAGTAATGTAAGTGTCAATGGAATGGGATATGTGCTGTGAAAAAGTGTGCTGTGTAGCGGGGAGAAAATGAAAAAAGCATGTGTGCAAAGAAGTAGTATAGGTCCTGCAACAGGAACCCACAGTTACCTGGGAGTGTGGAAGAGAAACCCCAAGGAACCTCTCATCAGGTGGGAATCTATGAAGTTGTACTGTGGAAAAAGTAGTATTCCTGCGCTTTGGAGAGTTTATATATATATGTGTGTGTAGAGCTGCAGCCTCCCTATTAAGATTCTACAAGAGGATCCTAGATAAATGAAAAAATTGCTGTGGGGTGTGGCGCTGCTCACTCTTCAGGTGTGACCCAGAAGATAGAGATAGGCTAATCTTATTCAAAAATAAAAAGGAGATGGAAATATCGGGACTAGTTGCTTGTCACCCCAAAAGGTTACTGGGTTCAAATCATTGAACCAAAGTCCCCTGCGGTGGGGAGATAACAGTATAAGTGGGTGAAAAAATTATAATAAATGACAAAACCTTCCAATTACATACCCACACCTCCCAAAGCCAATAGAGGCCTGATAACGCAACGAGAGGCTGGGATTACCCCTATGTAAGGTACGATAATAGTGTATTAAACAAAAATAGTGCCAGAAAATATTCAATAATATAAATAATACTAGATGTATCTGTGAGTTAGCTAAATTGCATAAGGGTCATATACCACAATAGATATGCATGTGACCAAAAAAGGGGGAATTAATTCCTCAAATAGTGTGAACCAAATGGTTATAAAATGTCCAAATAACTCAATTTATAGTCCACACAGTGTATGGGGATTTCAAAGTGTCCACAGTGAAACGAATAAAATGAAAAAATCTTCCAGTGACTTTGACAGATGCTCACCCTCTAGGGTCCCTACTCACCAGCTCCTCGCACCCCTACAGGGGTAGACAGCATATACGGCTGGATCCAGGTGGGGTCCCGATTTCTCGATCTGTTACTTCCGGGATAGGGTATGTATCCACAGCGGGTCTCCAAAAAATCCTCGGTTTCTCACATCCAGAGATGATTTGGTTGACAAACAGCGATTGTCCAGTGCCCTCAGTAAAGAAAGTGATAGTCTCCCATAGTGCAGTAAAATTCGGATAGTTTATTAAAATAAAGTTAAAATCAAAACATAAAAGGCTGCCTCCAAGGTGTTGTAATTTCGAAAATACAGCTCCACGGTATCCGTATGACTAGGATCGCAGCATGCGCCTCAGCTGCACACCAGTCTCAGGTACCCGGATGGACACAGCGTGATGTGCGTGGTTCCGCCTTACGCACATTTCGTATTGAACGTCTTCTGAGGCATGGGGTGCATATAATTTGACTGGAAGGAAGATGGATAGATAGGTCAATAAGCTCTCAAAAGAGTAGTGTCATACTTAAAACAAAAAGCAGAGTCAGATGGTCTAGTACATTACCAGTGGCAAAGCCCTGAAAGGTTGGCCCAAGCGTTTCAAATATGGAATAGAGTGGTGGTCCTGGATGAACTGTCTCACCCGGGGTTGAGGCGGGGATAGGTCCCCCACAGTGCAATGGCCCTCCAACCAGGAGGAGAGCCAAGGAGATGATGGCATAGGACATCAGCCAAGGAGGAACCCGGACAGCCACAGCACAGTGCCAAACTGAGAGGGAGGCACAAACGGAGCACAGATGCAAGTGCTGGTGAAAAAAAGGAAAAGTGAAAGTAAACAATATATGTGAGGAAAATTGTCAAAAGCCTGCAGGCCAAAATAAAGGGATTTTTATAACAGCTTACCTGTAAAATCCTTTTCTTGGAGTACATCACGGGACACAGAGCGACTTAGTCATTACTAATGGGTTATATAGATTACCTTCAGGTGTTGGCACTGGCCAATTCCAAACCGGAAGTACCCTCCCCTATATAAGCCCCTCCCATCCGGGAGCACCTCAGTTTTGTAGCCAAGCAATAAGTGTCCCAAAAAGAGGGGTGGGAGCTCTGTGTCCCGTGATGTACTCCAAGAAAAGGATTTTACAGGTAAGCTGTTATAAAAATCCCTTTTTCTTTTTCGTACATCACGGGACACAGAGCGACTTAGTCATTACTAATGGGACGTCCCAAAGCAATGCCAAATGAGGGGAGGGATACATAAGCTGGGCGCCATCAGGCATGAGGATCTTTTGCGGCCTGCAACACACTGCGCCCAAAGGCGACATCCTCCTGACTTCTAACGTCTACCTGGTAGAATCTAGTAAACGTGTGTACCGAAGACCATGTTGCGGCCTTACATACTTGAGCCAGGGAGGCCTGGTGATGCACTGCCCATGAAGTTCCAACTGCTCTTGTGGAGTGCGCCCTAACTTTGAACGGAGGCGGTCTCTTTCTCAAGCCATAGGCTTGTATTATGACCTGTCGAATCCACTTGGCTAAAGTGGATTTTGATGCTGCCTGACCCTTTTTAGGGCCTTCCGGCAGAATAAACAAAGTATCCGTGCTGCGAATCTGAGCAGTGGCTTTTAGATAAGCTTTAACTGCTCTTACTACATCCAAGGAATGTAATAACTTTTCCTCTACCGAGCTAGGTTTGGGGAAAAAAGAAGGAAGAACCACATCTTGGTTCAAATGAAACCTCGATACCACCTTAGGAAGAAAGGCTGGATGAGGACGTAATACTACTCTGTCCTTATGGACAACCAGATATGGCTCCTTACAGGACAAGGCGGCTAATTCCGATACTCTTTTAGCCGAACAAACGGCTACTAAGAAAATCAATTTCCTGGTGAGAAGAACCAAGGAAATGTGTTGCAATGGTTCAAACGGTTGTTTCTGTAGAACTGACAGAACCAGGTTTAAGTCCCAAGGACATATGGGAATACTAACCGGAGGGCTAATACGCATCACTCCTTGTATGAAAGCTTTGACTAGTGAATGCGAAGCCAAGGGCCTTTGAAAAAATATTGACAAGGCCGAAATCTGACCCTTGATAGTACTCAAGGCCAGCTTCCTATCTACAGCCCACTGTAGGAAGTCCAAAATCCTCCCTATCACGTACTTACGTGGATGCCATTTCTTGGCCTCACACCACTTAATGTACGCTTTCCAGATCCTATAATAGATCTGCCTGGATACCGGCTTCCTGGCATTGATCATGGTAGATACCACAGAATTAGAGAGCCCTCTCTTTTTCAGAATGTGGGCTTCAATAGCCGGGCCGTCAAACCTAGGGCTGGTAAGGAAGGGTGATATATCGGTCCCTGCGACAGCAGGTCCGGACGATGTGGGAGGGTCCAAGGACTCCTCACTGACATTTTTACAATCTCCGCGTACCATGCCCTTCGGGGCCACGCTGGAGCCACCAGAATCACTGGTTTCTTTTCTACCCTGATTCTGCGGAGTAATCGCGGTAACAATTGTGGCGGTGGGAATGCATATATCAGCTTGAACTGATCCCAAGGGAACACTAGGGCATCCGAGCCACAAGCTAGAGGATCCCTTGTGCAAGACACAAATCTGTCCACCTTTGCGTTGAATCTGGATGCTAGCAGATCCGGTGTTCCCCACCGCTGGCATATTGCCTGGAAAACCTCGGGGTGAAGAGACCATTCCCCCGGGCATAATTGTTGGCGACTTAAAAAGTCCGCTCTCCAATTTTCCACTCCTGGGATGAAAACCGCGGATATGGCTGGGACATATTTTTCTGCCCACTCCAGGATGCAATTTGCTTCCCTCTGGGCTGCACGACTCCTGGTGCCACCCTGGTGATTGATATATGCCACTGCTGTGGCATTGTCTGATTGAATTCTGACAGGGGACCCTTGGAGTTTGGATGTCCATGCTACTAGGGCATACCGGGCTGCTCGTATCTCTAAGAGATTGATGGGCAGGGCCTTTTCTGCTTCTGACCACTTGCCCTGGAGAGACCATTGCTCCAGTACTGCCCCCCAGCCTATGAGGCTGGCATCTGTAGTGACTACCTTCCAAGAAACCGGACTGAAGGGTTTCCCTTTTTCCAGATTCTGGGGCACCAACCACCAATGGAGGCTCTTGCGAACGGAAGGGGACAGGGATATTGGTAAGTCTAAAGCCTGAACTTTTTTGTTCCAGGCTGACAGTATGGCCCTTTGCAAATTCCTTGAATGGAATTGACCGTAGGGTACCGCTTCGAATGAAGCCACCATTTTTCCCAGCAGCCTCATGCAGAGGCGTATGGATGGTTTTCTTTTTGTACCCACTAAGTGGGTCAAATCTTTTAAAGACGACACCTTCTCTGGAGGTAAGAAAATCTTTCTCTGATTTGAATCCAGCCTTAGCCCTAAGTATTCCAGACTTTTGACTGGTCTTAGAGCTGACTTGTCCCGGTTGATAATCCAACCGTGATATTCCAGATACTTGATTGTCTTGTGAATAGCTACTTCCAGCTTTTCCACTGAGTGGTCTATTAGTAGCAGGTCGTCTAGATATGCCATTATCGTTACACCCTGTGTTCTTAGATTGGCCAATAATGGGGCCAGAATTTTTGTGAACACTCGTGGTGCTGTGGCCAGACCGAAAGGTAAGGCTCTGAACTGAAAATGGCGCCCTTCTACTGCAAAGCGTAGAAATTTCTGGTGGGCCGGAAAGATGGGAATATGCAGATAAGCATCCTTTATGTCAATCAAGGCTAACCAGTCCTGCCCTTGTAGGGCGGTGGCCACCGATCGGATCGACTCCATCCGAAAAGTCCTGATATTTAGGAACTTGTTTAGCCCTTTTAGATTTAATATGGGCCTCACGTCCCCATTTGGTTTGGGGACTGTGAAAAGGTTCGAGTAAAACCCGAATCCGCTTTCTTCCAGGGGAACCTTCATGATTACACCTTGGAGCAATAGTTGTTCTAGTGCCAGAAGGAGGGATCCTCTCTTCTGGGGATCTCTTGGCACATTTGACCTCATAAATTGGGCAGGAGGAGTGCCTTTTAACTCCAGCTTGTATCCCAGACTTACTGCGGAGATCACCCATTTGTCTCTGATGGTGACCCGCCAGGTCTCTGTGAACAACTGAAGTCTTCCCCCCACCCGATTGAGTGGGGGCAACGCTTCATGCCTTGGGGGGAGGTTTTGTACCTCTCTTGATCCAGGGCTTCTTGTTACCCTGTGATTGTCCCTGATTTCTGCCCCCTGAATTTGACCGCGGAGGCCGTCGGAACTGCTTCACAGCAGATGTGCCCGGGACTGGAGAAGTAGGCCTCTTAAAAGAAGGACTTCTACCCTTGTTCTTAACCGGTAAGAGTTCACTTATATCCAGAAATTTTCTGGATATATTTGTCCAGATCTTCTCCAAATAAGCGTTCTCCATGAAATGGGAAGCTAACCAGCAGTTTTTTACAGGGAGCTTCAGCAGACCAGTTTTTGAGCCACAGAAGCCTACGCATATGTACTATAGACAGCGTAAAGCGGGAGGCCTGTTGGATTGTATCCTTTATGGCGTCCACCGCAAAACACAAGGCTCTAGGCAGGTCAGCTAGGGCAAGAGCCTGCTGATCTGGTAAGTCCCTTAAGACTTGTTTCAACTGATCTTTCACTGCTTGGCAGACTCCAATCGCTGCTACCGCAGGTTGTGTCACCATGCTTGCTGTAGAGAAAGCAGATTTTAGTAAAGACTCCAATTTTTTATCTATTGGGTCTTTGAACATTGGAACATTATCTACTGGACATGTCAGTGATTTGTTAACAGAAGAGATGGCTGCGTCCACTGTAGGGACCCTCCATTTTTTTATGAACTTATCCTCCATGGGATAGATCACCGGAAATCTCTTGGGGGGAGCAAATATTTTATCAGGATGCTCCCAATCCTGGTAAATAAGCCCCTCTAATAAAGGGTGGATTGGGAAGGAACAGACAGCCTGGGGAGCTTTTAGCGACCCCAGCGAGGAAACCGTAGTGGATGGTGGTTCCGCCAGAGGCATTTTAAATGCTGATCGGACCATGTTAGTCAGAGACTGAACCCATAATCTTTCAGCCTGAGATGCTGAGAAAGGTTCTTCCACTGTTGATTCCTCCATAACTGAATCAACCTCATCCTGATCCCCTTCAGGTAGGTCGATCTCTGTGTGGGGCTGTTCCTCCACTAACAGGCACTCTGAAGGAGGAGACGGAGATCGAACACGCTTTTCCTGTGACAGGGAAGCAGCGATCAATGCTGTTAATCTCTCTTCCAATCCTCCCAGAGTTGAGGATAAAACCTCCTCTGTTATATATACAGGAGCAGGTGGACTGGGGACAGCCGCAGCACCAGGCATTCCTGCAGGGTTTCTACGGCTACTGACCTCTGAATTCTCAGGGGAGATTGGTGCAGTACAAGCATGCCCAATATCCTCAGAGCCCGATGGAGACCCCTTTGGCTTCCTGGAAGACCTATTTCCGGAGCGTCTGGACGACATATCCTTTAAGCACAAAGCTGAGGTATTCCCGTCGTCATACACCAATTTTTCCTGGTAATAGTCTAACACAGTTGCTGCTATATACCAGCTGGTGTCCACTAAAGTGCCTTTCTATGGGGATGCCTGCATCAACCGCCTCTGTGTGCCACTGTTTGTTGCTAGCTCTGTTTGCATCCAGCTGACACTTGTACTGTGTCTTTTAACCATGCTGGGACGCCTGCACATGCGCAGAAGCGCCGCGGTGCGCATCGAGCGTCATCCACCCGCCCCGCCCCTTTTTTTTCATAGGAGGCGCGTGCACGCGCCCGCGCGCGCGCCCGTGCGCCATTGGCGCCCTTTTCGAAATCAAACAGGGACTAGGAGCCAGGGCCCTTTTTGCCGGAGGGCCTGTGCGGTGGATGAGCGCAGCAACAGGGCAGAGGAAGTGGATTCCCACAGAGAAACTTACCAACTGCCTGGATCTTTTGACTTGAAAAAACCAAAGATCCACATGACAAGAAAAATGGACTACAGCGGCCTCTAGTGGTTTAACACAGGTACCGCGGTCCCCCTTTTTTTTATTTTTTTTCTTGACTACTATTAAAATTTTACATTTTCAGTAGTTACAGGCAAACACAGATATTTAGCGGGAATACCGTTAGGTAACAGACAGAAAGACAAATTAGGCTTGGGGGTCCCCCAATAGAACCAAGTTCCTGGGGGCCCCCACTTACCTGATCCCCGCCGCAGGACTTTGTTTGGTCCACAGAAGTCCAAACTTCACCTATCACGGCAGGCATTGTAATTAAACCTTCAGGGACCGGGTTCCCAAGGATTCCACTCCCCTGGACCTGTATAGCACCCTGCACAGACAACATCTTGGTCGTGGGTATGACCAGAGCTCTGGATCCCAGGGTCCAGCCCTCCTAAGAGAGGCATTACAGGCAAAACCTTGCTCTTCTGCTGCAAGGCCCGGGTACCGACCGTTTAGCTATAAAGCTTTTTTGGTGGGATCCGGAACAGCTTACTAAGGCCCAAAAGAACCTGTACGCAAGCCCAGTGAAAACACATGTTACTCTTTGGCCAACACCTTAGACACTGGCAAAAAACTGAGGTGCTCCCGGATGGGAGGGGCTTATATAGGGGAGGGTACTTCCGGTTTGGAATTGGCCAGTGCCAACACCTGAAGGTAATCTATATAACCCATTAGTAATGACTAAGTCGCTCTGTGTCCCGTGATGTACGAAAAAGAAAAAGTGTATGTAGGGGAGGGGAGGAGAAGGGAAGGAAGAGGGAGGGGGATTTGTTGTGATGTGCAGGTAAATGATGATGGGTACTGGTGTGGAAAGTGCTCATAAATGGTGTTGTTTGGGGGGTTTAGGCCAGAGTTGGCAAATCGGCTGAATATAATATTTGTAGAAAAGTGTGAATGGAAGCCAATTCTAATCCAAGTCAGTAATGTAAGTGTCAATGGAATGGGATATAAGCTGTGAAAAAGTGTGCTGTGTAGCGGGGAGAAAATGAAAAAAGCATGTGTGCAAAGAAGTAGTATAGGTCCTGCAACAGGAACCCACAGTTACCTGGGAGTGTGGAAGAGAAAACCCAAGGAACCTCTCATCAGGTGGAAATCTATGAAGTGGTACTGCCCAGGTAGTCCCGGGCTAAAAATCCACAGTCTGGGGTGTATCTCCGCCAGCGTCATGTATCAACGCATGGGCCAGGGGTGGGGACGGAGCGAACACCCGCCCGAGGTACAGGCGACCTCAGCGGGGGTCCGTCCCATCCCCTCGAGCCATGCGGGATCGAAAAAGCCGAATTGCAAGAAACGGCGTCCATAAAAGACTGGTTGGAGGGCCGTTGGACTGTGGGGGACCTATCCCCGCCTCAACCCCGGGTGAGACAGTTCATCCAGGACCATCACTCTATTCCATATTTGAAACGCTTGGGTCAACCTTTCTGGGCTTTGCCACTGGTAATGTACTAGACCATCTGACTCTGCTTTTTGTTTTAAGTATGACACTACTCTTTTGAGACCTTATTGACCTATCTATCCATCTCCTTTCTAGTCAAATTATATGCACCCCACTCCTGATGACTGTCTTTAAATGCCAAGAAACGCGTTGAGTCCATGCTCAGGGATGCCAAGTAAAGCCTGCCCAACTATGTATTCTATCAACTGTATTCTTGATCTTTTATCTGGATATGCATGTTCACTGTATCTGTATGCCCATGTACTGTTATTGCTTTGATTAGTCATGTCCTTGATAATGAATATTGAATATGTTTATGTGACAATCTCTACCTGTATTATTCCTTTGTCTGCATGATCTGTGTATTATATATTATATATTATGATACAATACATTTTGACATTCACATCCATGCCTTGATTTTCATTTTTTAGATTGATTATGTAGCAATTTCTCATGGTCACAAAGTATACCCTAACGGGATTGTAACATTTTACCCACCTCTGATATCCTAGACTATTTTCTACACCCATCCATGCCTCACTCAAAGTCCCACAGCCCATTCCTTTCTTTCTTTTTTACTGTATTAGGGATGGAGGCATGGGTATGGTATCTATGGGTCTTAATAGGTCACTTGCTTTTTTACATGATCCGCAGCCACCTCCTCCCAGCCACGTACAAGTCAATGGGTTTCTGGGGTCTGTAAATGATCCCTTGAAGACTGCTGCTGATGCTGAGTGCTAGGCTCCACCTCCATGCTGACACAATCCTCCTCCTCCTCTTCCTATGTGATCGGCGGGCCCGCAGCAACACTGTCTGGATAAAGGGGGCCTTGAGAGGTAAGGAAGTCCTCCTCTTCCTCCCTCTGTTCTGCCTCAAGTGCCCTGTCCATTATTCCACACAGCGTGTGCTCCAACAGGTAGACAAGAGGGACAGTATCACTGATGCATGCACTGTCACTTCTCACCATCCTCGTGGCCTCCTCAAATGGTGACAGGACAGTGCATGCATCCTTGATCATGAGCTACTGGCGTGGCAAAAAAAAGCCAAGCTCCCCTGACCCTGTCCTGGTGACATAGTAGCACAGGTTGATGGCCCTCTGCTGTGTGTGCAGCCCCTGCAGCATGGCCAACGTTGAGTTCCACCTGGTGGGCATGTCACAGATTAGGCGGTTCTTGAGCAGGTTGTATTCCTTTTGGAGGTCAGCCAGCTGAGCACTGGCATTATATGACTGGCGGAAATGCACACAGACTTTGCTGGCCTGCCTCAGGAGATCCTGTAAGCCTGGGTACCTGCACAAGAACTGCTGCACCACCAAATTAGGACGTGAGCCAAACAGGGCAAATGGGTCAAGTGTCCCTGTCGGAAGGGCGGATAGGATGTGGGTGCCATTGTTGCAAACCACCATTCCTGGCTGAAGCTGGTGTAGCGTCAACCACCTCTGAGCCTGCCCCTGCAGAGCTGACAGAATCTCTGCCCCAGTGTGGCTCCTGTCCCCTAAGCACACCAGCTCAAGCACCACATGGCATCTTTTTGCCTGAGTTCTTGCGTAGCCCCTTGAACACCTACGGAGCACCGCTGGTTCCGAGGACAAATCTATAGAGGAAGAGGCCATGGAGGAAGAAGAAGAGGAGGGGTGGAGGAGAGAGGTGTGTCAGAATAACCACTAGTAGCATTTTGGAGGGGTGGTGGTGGAACAAGCCCCAACAATACTGCACCCTGTCCTGCATCCTTCCCAGCTGCCGGCAGAGTCGCCCAGTGTGCCGTGAAAGATATGAAACGTCCATGTCCATGTCTGCTGGACCATGAGTAAGCGGTAATATGCACTAGACTTGTGCACAACGGAAAAATTCGTTCCGTTTCGGTTCGTTTCTTTCCGGTCCTGTTGATTCGTAATCATTCGTAATTTTGCTAGACGGGATTTTTCGTGTTCGGACTCATTCGTATTTTTGCAAGCGACATTTTTCGTTGAATTTTTTGTTGCTTTATAATTCGTACTTTCGGTAGAGTACGTTGTTTTTCGTTGATTCTGGACACAACTCCTACTTTCGTAACTTTTTTTGGGTTCGTACTTTCGGTAGAGTACGTTGTTTTTCGTTGATTCTGGACACAACTCCTACTTTCGTAACTTTTTTTGGGTTCGTTGATTCGTAATTTTCCGTGTCTCTCTCACAACGACGCTGCCTATTATGCCTAATGTGCTTCGAATGGATTTGTACTTTTCTAAATACATTGCGGTTATTTGTAACGATTCGAAATCTCGTATTTTACTTTCGTTTTTAACATGCGGCTATAGGCTCCGCCCCTGTACACCATTTTGAGAGGGTTCAGCACGGTGAGGGAGAAGCAGAGAGCAGAGCAGAGTGTTATTGTGCTTCGAATGGATTCGAAATCTCGTATTTTACTTTCGTTTTTTACATGCGACTATAACCTCCGCCCCTGTACACCATTTTGAGAGGGAGTTCAGCACGGTGTGGGAGAAGCAGAGAGCAGAGCAGAGTGAGTGTTATTGTGCTTCGTATGGATTCGTACATTCGTAACTTTTTCATAACGAATTATGCCGAAGACATTCGGGCATTCGCTATTTGCGGTATAATTTATTTCGGATTCGGTCTTATTCGTAATTGCTTTGTTCGGAAATTCGAATGCTTCCGAATGTCCGAAAGTTGCTAAATTCGGACGAATTTCAATTCGTTACGAAACGAATTGCACAAGCCTAATATGCACCTTACCGCTGAATGCCCTGTCCAGCGAGGCCAAGACATTGCCTTCCACATGTCGGTAGAGAGCCGGAATCGCCTTCCGTGAAAAAAAGTGGCGTTTGGGAACCTGCCACAGAGGTACTGCACATTACACAAATTCATGAAAGGGGGCAGAGTCTACCACCTGAAAAGGCAGCAGTTGGAGTCTTAGCAATTTAGCCAAGCTAGCATTCAGCCGCTGGGCATGTGGATGGCTGGGACCAAATTTCTTTTGCCGGTTTAGCAACTGGGGTAGGGAAATTTGCCTGCTACAATCGGACGTTGGTGTAGTGATAGCAGATTGCCCGCAAGTACTTGGCACACCTAATTCTACACCTTCATTCCTCTCAGTGCAGGTTTATGAGAGAACTGAAGGTATAGTGGGGTTGGAGATCCCGGCTGATGAGGAGCAAGGAGAGTGGTGTGGGTCTTTTAAGTACGCTTGCCAGCAGACTGCATGGCAGGTCGACATATGTCTGGTCAAGCATGTGGTGCCCATGTGGCTGCTGTTTTGCCCACACTTGATACGCTTCAGACAAATGTTGCAAACAGGAACAGTGTGATCTGCTGCACACGTCTCAAAAAAGGCCCACACCAAAGAACTTTTGGAAAAATGCACGGAGTCAGCAGCGCCCTGCACATGCGGAGCTCTGCGGTGTGATGCAGTCGGTTGGCTGCCCTTAAGCTGGCCCCTGGAGGGCATCCTGCCTAGTTGGAGATGTGCCTCCTCCTCCTCCTCTCCATCATCCTCCTCTCTCCTATTAGGTACCCACGTAGAGTCAGTGACCTCATCATCCCCTCCTTCCTTGTCACTGGAGCAGACCTGGCAATATGCTGCAGCTGGGGGAACATGACTGCCAGTTTGTTGTCCCCTCTCTCTGGGCTCACGTTACTGCCTTCCTCAAGCTGGGTACCATCATCGGAGCCAGGCCCGGACTGGGACAAAAAATAGGGACGGGCATTTTAGACTGAGCAGCCCGGGGCGGGGGAGGCGCTTCGCGGCGGCGGTTAATGATGGGATGTGGGGTTCCAGCACCTTGTACCTCTGGACCCCTTTACATTACACAGCACCCTGCACCTCTGGACCCCTTTACATTACACAGCACCCTGGACCCCTTTACATTACACAGCACTGCACCTCTGGACCCTTTTACATTACACAGCACCCTGCACCTCTGGGCCCCTTTACATTACACAGCACCCTGCACCTCTGGACCCCTTTACATTACACAGCACCCTGCACCACTGGACCCCTTTACATTACACAGCACCCTGCACGTCTGGACCCCTTTACATTACACAGCACCCTGCACCTCTGGACCCCTTTACATTACACAGCACCCTGCACCTCTGGACCCCTTTACATTACCTAGCACCGCACCTCTGGACCCCTTTACATTACACAGCCCCCCACAGTTTGTTACACAGACACCTCCTAACAGTTCTGGACCCCCTGCATGTTACACAGACCTCCCTACAGTACAGACCCCCTCCCTACAGTGCAGACCCCCCTACAGTGCAGACCCCCTCTACAATACAGATCCCCTCTACAATACAGACCCCCCTACATTACAGCCGCCCTCTACAATACAGACCCCCTACATTACAGAACCCCCTACATTACAGACCTCCCTACAGTACAGACCCCCCCCTACATTACAGACCCCCTACATTACAGACCCCCCTACATTACAGACCCCCCTACAATACAGACCCCCCTACAATACAGACCCCACTTACAATACAGAACCCCCCTACAATACAGACCCCCTATATTACAGACCCCCCCTACATTTCAGACCCCCTAAAAATACAGAACCCCCTTACATTTCAGACCCCCCCTACAATACAGAACCCCCCTACATTACAGACCCCCTACATTTCAGCCCCCCCTACATTTCAGACCCCCCCCCCTTCAATACAGAACCCCCCTACATTTCAGACCCCCTTACAATACAGAACCCCCCCTACATTTCAGACCCCCTTCAATACAGAACCCCCCTACATTACAGACCCCCTACAATACAGAACCCCCCTACAATACAGACCCCCACTACATTACAGACCACCCTACAATACAGACCCCCCTACAATACAGACCCCCCTACAATACAGAACCCCCTACAATACAGAACCCCCCTACAATACAGACCCCACCTACATTTCGAACCCCCCTACATTTCAGACCCCCCTACAATACAGAACCCCCCTACAATACAGAACCCCCCACAATACAGAACCCCCCTACATTTCAGACCCCCCTACAATACAGAACCCCCCTACATTTCAGACCCCCCCTACAATACAGAACCCCCCCTACAATACAGAAGCCCCCCTACAATACAGAACCCCCCTACAATTCAGACCCCCCTACAATACAGAATCCCTCCTACATTACAGACCCCCCTACAATACAGAACCCCCCTACATTTCAGACCACCCCTACAATACAGAACCCCCCCCTACAATACAGACCCCCACTTCAGACCCATAATGTACCTCAGATCAGTGCGGGACTGCATGTTGGGTCCCCTCCCCCTGTGTAGACATAAAGGAGGAGGGGGAGGCGGCTTCACTCTGCTCGGCTGTGTAAGACAGCCGAGCCGAGACTGATCAGATCATCAGTGCCACGGCCACCTTGCTAGAGAGAAGGGGATCATTGCGGGTCCCGCCCCCCTGATGTGCCGACGGGTGTCACTGTCACTCAAGTGCGGCTCCGACTCTCATCTGAGAGTGCACTGGGGCAGTGGCATCACTAGGGTTGGTGTCACCTGGTGCGGCAAAACATGGTGTCACCCCCCTCCTGTCTATCCTGCCCAGCGCCCTGCAGGCAGCGCACGGTCACGAGGCGCACCCCCAAATGACCCCTGTAAATTAAAGTTTAGGGTGGTATTGGGCCGGCTGGGGCGATATAGGGCAGGTTGCGGTGATGTAGGGCAGGCTGGGGTGGCATAGGGCAGGTTGGGGTTGTATAGGGCAGGCTGGGGTGGTAGAGCAGGTTTGGGTGGTATAGGGCAGTTTGCGGTGCTATATGGCAGGCTGGGTAGCATAGGGCAGGTTGGGGTGATATAAGGCAGGGTGTGGTGGCATAGAGCAGTTTGCGGTGGCATAGGGCACGTTGGGGTGTATAGAGCAGTCTGCGGTGGCATAGGGCAGGTTGCGGTGGCATAGGGCAGGTTGCGGTGGCATAAGTCAGGTTGCGGTGGCATAAGGCAGGTTGCGGTGGCATAGGGCAGGGTGCGGTGGCATAAGGCAGGTTGGGGTGGCACGAATAGGGCAGGGTGCAGTGGCATAGGGCAGGCTGGGGTGGTATGGTGCCAGGTTAGGACTCTATGTAGTGACATGTGCAGCAGTGCAGTAACAGCAGTGCAGATGGGGAAGGCGGGCCGCGCGGCCCACCGGGCATTTGCCCGGTATGCCCTATGGCCAGTCCGGGCCTGATCGGAACCTTCAAAACGCTGCGCATACTCCTGCAGCATGTACCCAACACTGTGGTTGAACAGTTCGGGGGACTCCTCCGTGCATGATGGTGGGGCTAGGGAAGGAGTAACTGATGACCTGGAGCCGATGGAATAGGCTGCATTGGCAGCCAAAGTACTCTGAGCCTGGGTGACAGAGGATGAAGAGGATGAGGACGGCTTGGGCATCCACTCTACCAACTCTATTGCATGTTGTGGCTCAACACGGCCAGCTGCCGAAAAAAAGGACACGCGTGCCCCACGGCCACGTGCTGAGGATGCACCGTGTCCACGACCAGCACTGTTAGCTGTAGACACAGAGCCTGCTTGCCCTCTTTTAGTGGCCTGTGAGCGTCTGGCTGTCCTTGTTGGCCTTCCAGACATACTGTAATTGATGTATTTGTAATGTATTTGAAAAGGTACACCAGGAATGGCCTGCAGTCAGGTATAGTCTTGGCTAAACTAGAATGCAGTGGATATATGTGTAGGAAACAGTATATATTTTATTCACTGCAGATCACTGAATCACCTGCCTGCCTGAAAGTGTATTTGAATAGGTACAACAGGAATGACCTGCAGTGAGATGTAGCTGCACAGGATACAGTGTGTATATATATATATATATATATATATATGTATATATATAGTGTGACGGTATGCGAGGTGAGATACATGACAATCGCTACATTTCACCTCGCAATTGGTCTATTGTAAGGGACTAAACGGGAATCCGGTCCGGTTTTTCCAGCCTCTGTGGCAGGCTGGGTTCCGGTCCTGATGTTCTGGTCCACCTGAGTGCACACTCAGGTGGAAGTTAAAAGACCAGGAAGAGAACACAGCAGGGCTCTGGCCTGAAGCCTCGTACACACGGCCGATTTTCTCGTCGTTAAAAACACGTCGTTTTTTTCGACAAGATTCTTGTTAACCTTGACGATTTTCTCGTCAAGCTTTCCATGCGTACACACTGACATTTCCCAATTTCCTCCTTGTTCTCCGCGGTCACGTCCAGCACGTGCAACGGCACTATAAAGGGGAAGATCGATTTCCCTGGTGCCACCCCGCGTGTGAAGTAAAAGTTTGGGAAGAGACGATTCGCGCTTTTCAGTCTTCGTGCTTTTCAGTTCGTTTTCTGTGGTTCAGTTTGTGCTTGTGGGTTCGTATCTTGTCTTTCAGGGCGTCTAGGCAGGTCGTATCTGTTTTACAGTGCGTTCTTGCCCGTTCGTTTCTGATTTTCAGTTCGTTATTCATAGGCCTTGCTGTTCTAAAGTGCGTTCTGTTCTGTACGTTCTGATCAGACGACCGTTTCCTAGCCATGTCGCCTGGACGTTCTCGTCGTCGAGTTCGTGCTGTGCGTGCGCTTGGTGTTGGTCTGCTTGTTTTGGACCAAGACCAGTCCATGAACGGTGTGAGGAGGAGTTCATGGACCAAGAATTGGTTGCTCCAGCGGGACCAATTCTGCCATATGCCTCTGCTGCGGGAGATCGTCGAGAATAATCCTGAGGACTACAGGAATTTTCTGCGGATGTCTGACCCCCGTTTTTCAGGAACTGTTGGCTTTGGTGTCCCCCTACATTACCAGGAAGGACACCGTTATGCGGGAAGCCATCAGTGCTGAGCAGAGGCTCATTGCCACGTTACGTTATCTGGCGACAGGGAGAAGTCTGCAGGACTTGAAGTTCACGACAGGCATCTCCTCCTAGGCTCTGGGCCTCATAATCCCAGACACCTGTTCTGCTATTATACAAGTCCTGCAGGAGGACTATATTAGGGTAAGTTTTCTCCTTTAACATCACATTTTATGTATTTCATGTATGCTAATGTATTGTATTTCTTTCATCCTTCCCTAATTACCATGATTGTAATATGCTGAGAATGTCTCCTTTGTCCTCATGCATGCTGGAAGCTTTAAAATGTCCCTTTTTTCTCCTCCATGCATATTTCCCTTCACTAACCTTTCCAGCAGGGGCGCCTGTTGCTCCAAATGTTTGGGGGTCCAACCCCAATTTAGGAACTAAACTTCCTCCTTTTTTGCGACTGTGCCTATTAAACACCCCCAGTTGCCCCCTCCAATGCAGCCATTTTGTTCCCTCCAATGCAGCCATTTTGTTCCCTTCAATGCAGCCATTTTGTTCCCTCCAATGCAGCCATTTTCCCCCCAGTCCTGCACTTACCTTCTTGTGGTCAGCGCCATCCTTCTTCTGTCCTTGATGTCTTCTCCTTCCCTTGATGTTGCATCAGCCAATCATGTTACCATTAAACAGACTTGGTGAACATGATTGGCAGAGCAGCCTGTCAGTGTTTACCCAAGGAATGCCCCCCCCCCTGTGTCACCTATTTAACTTTTATGAAGCCAATTACATCCCTCAGGCTGTAATGTGCAAGCCTATTTGCCTCCCTGTTTCTGATATGCAATTTTCACCCCATAAATGCTGCAGTTATTCATATGTTGGTCGCTTAACAGGGGGCCATCCACCTGAATAGTGGGCGGCATTGACAATACATAGGTTACTGCAATGCATAAACCGATGTATTGTTCGGAGTGACGGGCACAGGAGAGAGGGGGCAGTGCTCCAGCGCCCACTCTGGACGCACCGCCACTGCAATGCTATCCTGTGGCCAAACACATCTCCCCCCCCCCAAAAAAAATTTTTTTAATGGACCATCAGAGGGGGTGATGAATATGAAACATGAGCCTTCTATTATACTTCTTAAAAACACATTAATAAACGGAGAATTTGATTGATGTTGGCCTCTAATGTTTTTTCTTATAATCTCCTTGTAATGTAATATTTTAAAATTCAAATTTTCTTTCATCTTGTTTGACTCCCCAGCTTCTTTCCACGCCACAGGAATGGCAGACTGTGGCATCGGAGTTTGCCATGCGGTGGGACTTCCCCAACTGCGGTGGTGCCATAGACGGGAAGCACGTCCGCATCGTGCCGCCACCCCGTTCTGGGTCCTACTACTTCAACTACAAGGGGTTTCATAGCATTGTGCTGATGGCGGTGGTGTCAGCACGGTATGAATTCCTCTATGTTGATGTAGGGAAGAATGGCCGGATGTCCGATGGGGGATCCTTCATCCAGACGGAGTTTGCCCTCCGTCTCCAGAGTGACGACCTTGCATTGCCACCGGATGCAGGGAATGTTGAAGGACTCCCCTTTGTTTTTTTGGCTGATGAAGCCTTCGGACTCGGACCGCATCTTATGAGGCCATTTCCTCAGAGGACCCTGACCCCAGAGAAGAGGGTGTTCAATTACCGGCTGGCCAGGGGCCGAAGAGTCGTTGAAAATGCCTTCGGCATAATGGCCAGCCGGTTCCGCATTTTTATGACTTCCATCCACTTGGCGGAGTACAAAATAAACTATGTAGTTTTATGCTGCTGTGTGCTACACAACTTTCTCAGCAGAAAATCCACTTCTTATATGGCCACAGTATTGCCTGAGGCTGGACTTTCATCTGCAAATCCCCTGCCAAGCCTTGAATCTGCCCGTCCTGGCTTGCCCCCCCAAAATGCCCGTGAGGTTCGGGAGAAATATATGCAATATTTCACGGGTAGGGGGGCAATTTCTATGCCAGGCTATGCCTAAAGATTCATGGAGAACGAGCTAAATAAAAATCTGATTTAAACTTTTTACTTTTGTTTGTTTCCTGTCTCCTAGTTTGTTTTAGTGCATTTGTAGTGCCAAGTGTATTTTCCTTTAGTAAATAACAACCATTTCACTATGTAACCTTCAAAAAAACACAAATAAGGTTAGAGCGTATTTTAAAAAGAAGCTACACGTTGTTTGTGTTCAAACATTTTACTCTGTGCACATTCACACATGGTTACTTATTTTTTATTTTTTTTTTGCCTGGCCACAAATCGCCAATTCTTTTCTTAGGAAAATGAAAAAACAACAGTTGCATTCCAAAAAATACAACATTGGATATCTCTGAGCAATCTGAGACATTCACTTACACAAACTATGTCTCTATGTGCCCGTCCTAATATGGGGTCTTGCCACCCCTTGCCCAGCCAAAAATTGAATATGCACACATTTTGTAGTAATTTTCAATAGGGATTTTAGACTCCTGATCCCTATTGTCAACATGTGCTATCTGCCAGCAGGGGTGATCAATGGACGTGTTTTGGGGGTGCAACCCCTTCCTCAGTTCACCTACTTTAGATACGAGGAAGGGGTTGCACCCCCAAAAGACGTACATGGATATCCCCTGATGGCAGATAGCACATGTTGACACACTGTGTGCATATTCAATTTTTGGCTGGTTTGATTGTCAAAAAGAGTTTAAAAGGTTGAAGAACAGTCATTCCTGAAAAAAAAATGCGGGTTTGGTTGCCTTATTCGATTCTCCCCAAAACATCTAGAATGTCTTTAAATGTTTGATCCATCACATGAATTCTTTGCTTAATTCTGTCCAGTTCCGTGCTACATTCCATCACTTGCTGTTTTATCCGGAGGGCACTGTCAGCAGAGAAACGTGTACTATCCTTCACCACAACATTTACATCCCCTAAAAACAAAATACAAAAGGTATTATAACTCTGCAGGCCTACATCTCTTACCTGAAGCTGTGGTGACAGATACTGACCTGTTGTGGTGACCAGTTCCACAACGTCATCCACCTCTCCTTCCTGCACTTCTCCTTCCTCCACCTCAACTTCCTCTACATCCTTCGGTTGTGGGTCTTTGGGAGTTTGGGGTTGTGCTCCCTGGAGTGTTCTCCTCCCAGTCTTCTCTCCCCTATGAGAATCAAACAAAAGGTCTATTTATCACACTGAAATTCTCTATGAAAAATAAAAACAGGCTAAATTGTTTGGAAGTGGGGTACAAGTGTGTGTTTGTGCGGAATTTAAAGATGAATGCATTATTTGGGACCAAAAATATGTTTAGTATTCACCTTTTGGATGTAAATTTTTAGACATGGAGGCACCACAAAAATTCACTGATGCACCTGTGTGGGACACCCAAAAAAGGCGGTTGTGGTGGCACACACTATAGTGCTCCAAAGTACAGATGTGGTACCAGCTGCTGAGTGTCCTCTCCTTTACACTGATTAAAGTTTACATTTCATTCTCTTTACAAACACATCATCTAGCCTAAAATTTAGGAACAACAATTTGTAAAAAACAGGCAGATGTCTAATTACTTTTGTGGCTGTAAAATAAGCCAAAACAGCGGATAGTGTCCGAACGAAGGGTCTGTAACGTAACGAACTATTACTGTGCCAAACCAAGTTCAAAATAGGAAATTTTGGAAGGGAGTCCAATATGAAAAATAAAAAAAAAGCAGCAACATGTAAGTTGAGAAAAACATTAATAGCAGAAAAGTGAACATTTTACTTACTTTTTGCTAGCATTCTCTTAATGCTCCTTAACTGCTCTGGCTCCCTCAGTTTGAGGTCTGACCACCTCTTTCTGAGCTGCTCATTTGAGCGTTTCACCCCAAAATTCTTCTTCAGACTCTTCACGACTTTCTTCATGATTTTGGCCTTCCTTCTATTTGGTTTGCTATACGACCCATGCTTTGCATCATAATCCGACTTGAGCAATATGTCCACCATCTCCGCCATCTCCCCATAAGACATATTAGATGCCTTGAATCTCCTCCTTGATCGTGACGTTTCCTCAGTCTCCGGGCTTGTCTCCTCCTCGTTATTTGAGGAATTAGCAGACACCTGCTGTAAATCCGCCATATCTGTCTTCGCGCCGAAAGAGAAGGGGCGGGGAAAAGATGTTAGTTAGAACGTCATGGGCGGGCGTCGTGTGTGGAACGACGTGTACGTAGTTTGACGCATGCGTGGTGTATATATAGCAAACACACATGTGACTATACTACGTTCGGTGTGCGGAGAGAGGAGTTCAAGTGACGGACGTGCGAACGAAGGTATGTGATTTTGTGACTTTGACAAATTGTTGGCCTATACTGTCTGGAGAATGTTGTAGGATATATATGGTGACTACGATTTTAAGGAGGTTAGACTGTGTGCCTCACATTAGTTATATATTATTTATTTTACTTGCAGATACAATATGAATGTCTTTATTAGCGACAAAGAATTCCTGGCGGAATTTATAGACCGGGTAAGGGAGCTGCCCGCTCTGTGGGAGACCAAAAACCCCATACACAAAAAAAAGGGGGTGAGAAAAGCAGCGCTGGAGACCCTGCTCCCATTTGTGCAGACCAAGGTGCCCACAGCTACAGCAAAACAGGTGGACACTAAAATTGGGAGCTTGAGAGGCACCTACAGGACTGAACGCTCTAAGGTCCTGGCTTCTCAGAGGTCAGGAGCAGCAGCAGATGATGTGTATGTCCTGAATTTGTGGTACTACAGCAGGATGTCCTTTCTGGATGACCACATTGAGGCAAGGCCATCACTATCCACTCTTCCCCCCAGACTTCCCTGCAGCCAACCTGAGCCTTCTCTGGAGCAAGAGGAGGCAGCCATCCTGGATGAACCTGATTTGGCCATCTGGAGCCAGGTATAGTATTTTGAGAAAATGGATTGGGATAAAATTAATGTTTGACAAATATGTCAAGATGACAAACATAAACTATTTTGGGTTCCACAAGTGAAATCAAGATCTCTAGACATTAGTCTGGCCTAAATTGGGTGCAAAATAGTCAATCTGATGTAGTTGTAAATTTGTCCAAATGATTTCTGGATTTACATTCGAATTGCTTCAATCATGATCTGAAATTTGGATGCAAAGATTAAACCAACATATTAAACGATGTCCCTTTTTCATACACAGGATGAAATCAGCCAGGAGGAGGGTCTGTAAACTGTCAGGCAGGAGGAGGCAGGGCCCAGTGGCAGGCAGGAGGTGGCAGGGCCCAGTGGCAGGCAGGAGGTGGCAGGGCCCAGTGGCAGCCAGGAGGTGGCAGGGCCCAGTGGCAGCCAGGAGGTGGCAGGGCAAAGGAGAAGCACCAGATCACAGGTGCCTCCTATCCGACTTCCCAAAAGAAGCAGGAGGGACAGGACCACCAGTGAGGCAGCAATGGCCCTTATTCGAGAGGCCCATGCCACCCTCAAGGAGCCCACATCCCCTGAAGAGGCCATTGCCGGCCTAGTGGAGGCAAAGTTCAAGGTGATGAGCATGGAGCAACGCCTCCTATGCGAGCCCCTGCTCATCACCTTGCTGAACAAGGGGGTGATGGAAAAAATTACTCCCAATACCGCAATTTGTGAGGTGGCACAACTGTCCCAACCTCAACCTCCTCCTCCACCTCCACCTTCTTCTTCTGCCCCACCCCCTTCTCCTCAACCTCCTCCTCCACCTCCACCTTCTTCTTCTGCCCCACCCCCTTCTCCTCCACCTTCTTCTTTTGCCCCACCCCCTTCTCCTCCACCTCCACCTTGTTCTTCCACCCCACCCCCTTCTCCTCCACCTCCACCTTGTTCTTCTGCCCCACCCCCTTCTCCTCCACCTCCACCTTGTTCTTATGCCCCACCCCCTTCTCCTCCACCTCCACCTTGTTCTTCTGCGCCACCCCCTTCTCCTCCACCTCCTCCTCCTCCTGACAGGAGTACCCCTCCAGTGGCCCAGCCTCCAGCCACACGAAGAAGGAAGGCTGCAGGGAAGGCTTCAGGGAAGGTTGCAGGGAAGGTTGCCAGGAAGACGAGGAAGTGATGGCCTTGCTTCATTGTGGTCGGACAGAAGGCAGCCTGTTGTAGTTCCACAGACTTGGGACATATATCTCACCTGCTGCAGTTCCTGACCTCTGGGAGGCCAGCATCAGATTGTGCTCAGAAATGGTGGCCTTCTCTCAAGCTCCCAATTTTAGTGTCCACACAGGGTTGATGTGTGCTCTGGGGTCCCTGGGATGCACAAATGGCAGCAGGTTCTCCAGCGCTGCCTTCTCTTTATTTTATTTCAAACATGAATAAATGTTATTTTTGTTTAAGTTCATACTTGACTATGTGTATTTTTAAATATTTTAAATTTAGCTTTGGAGTAAGCAGAGACATTTGACAGCCAAAAAAAGGGACAGATAACAGCCCCAAAAAAAGAATAACAATTTGATTTAAAAAAAAGAGGATGTCAAATTTTACAACTATATATTAAAATATTCAATGGGAGATCACTATCAAAACATTGCCAAATTACAATTAACATCAGTTTGAAAAATCTAAAAATGTAAAATATTCAGAAGATCTTGCACGATATAATACACATAAATCTTCTTAAGAGCAGCATGAAAAAGGTTAAAAAAAGATTGTCATAACTCTGTGTGAATATCAGCAGCAAAAGAAGTTCATTCGTTTTGATTAATGTACCATTCTAAAGAAGATTTCAATGCACAACATTTAAACGATGCAATAATTTCGAACGTGACGAATGTGCTATCTCCATTACGAAGGCTTGTTTTACCAGAAGATGCGCTCCTGTCTCATACTTGCTTCTGAGCATGCGCGCTTTTGGAAGAGTCGTAAAAGCATACACACAAACCATTTTCTCGTCACAAAACAGGCCGACGAGAAACATGACGAGGAAATCTGGAATCCTGACGAGAAAATAGAGAGCAGGTTCTCTATTTTCTCGTCGAGATTCACGGCAATTTTCTCGTCGTAAAACCATACACACGAACGGTTTTCTCGAGGAAAAAGCTCTCGCGGCACTTTTCTTGCCGGTTTTGGACAAGAAACTCGGTCGTGTGTACGAGGCTTGAGACTCAGAGGGGAACCTAAGTCAGAGGAGCTCTGTTTGTTGGAATGGAAAAAAAAGGTTTGCTTCACCTGGTATTTTGTGGGTGACGGGGATCAGCCCCTCACCGTATAGAGAGCGGTTACTGTTTAGTTTAGCGCCGGACGGCAAGGATTTGATTTTCTGTTTTGTTTATTTTGTATGACTATTGCAAACCACTTGTAAATAAAGCTGGCAATACGTCAGGTTTTAAAGAAACTGCCTGTACGCTGACCTTCATTCTGAGAAAAGGTGATCCCCACGAGCTAATCTCCCACAATATATATATTGTGACAGCAGGAAGGTAAAGTCACCTGGTTGCATCCAGGGGGGTAGATATATTTCGCCCAGATTCAGGCTTTACGCCGACTTATACAACTAGGTGGAGAGTTGTATAAGCCCAGCTGAGGCTAGTGGGCTCATGGATGACTCATACCTCTAGGGAGAGTGTGGGGCGTCGTGCAGACAGGGAGTTGATGAGACCAGCTGAAGCTTGTCAGCTCATTTAGGCCTCTATAAGAACTCCCAGATTCATTAGGTGTTTGCTCATGCCTGGACCCAGACCTGTGTGGACTGTCTAGGGAGAGTGAACCCCTGTGCGGTGAGACAAAGCCTGTGTGGCTATTTGCTTGGACATTTAAAATCAGGGACTTAGGGACTAGGACAGCACTAGGCTGATCCCAGTTGTTAGTTAGGAAACCTGTATGTTTAGTCAGAGGTCAAGTTGACCAGGATTTATTTTATTTATGTTTCTTTTGCTTTGCTGTGTTTTGTCACTGTAAATAGAAAATAAACCGCACCTTTTTGATTTTGAAAACCACAACCTCCGTTTGCTGGGCCTGTTTTTGTGTGGGGAGCCCATCCCGGGGGTCACACACACCCGCTGCCGAGCTAACCCCCTCACAGTTGGTGGAGAATGCAGGCAGTTTTTTTTTAAGCCAGCATGGAGGAGATACTGAAGCAGCTGGCTCTAGCAAATGCCAATCAACAGCAGACAAATGCAGGTTTGCAAAAGAGCCTTGCAGCTCATCAACAGAGCCTTGCAGCTCAACAACAGAACTTCGCAGCCCAGCAGCAAGCTCATCAACAGAGCCTTGCAGCCCAGCAGCAGACAAACGCAACTTTGCAACAGAGTCTGGAGGCTCAGCAACAAGCCCAGCAGCAATCTGAGGCCCGCTTCATAGACCTGTTGCAGAAGCAAGAGCAGAGACTACAACAACAGATGGAAGCAGTAATGCAGCAACGTCCGCAGACCAGTGAGGAAAGCCGTCCCACTAATACCGCGTCCTTTGGGGTGAGTCGTTTATTGACAAAAATGACTGGAGAGGATGATCCAGAGGTATTTTTGACCACATTTGAAAGGACCGCTGAAAGAGAAAAGTGGCCTGAGGAGCAGTGGGCTGGACTGGTGGCTCCTCTGTTAACTGGTGAATCGCAGAAAGCTTACTATGACCTAGAGCCTAACCAAGCAAAAGACTATGTGATGCTAAAAGCTGAAATTTTGGCAAGGCTGGGTGTCACCCAGGCTGTCCGGGCTCAGCGTGTGCATAACTGGACTTTCCAGCTTGGAAAACCCCCCAGGTCTCAAATGTATGATCTCATTCACCTGAGCAGAAAGTGGCTACAGCCAGAGACTTTGTCCGCACCAAAGATTGTGGAACGTGTTGTAATGGATCGGTTTTTGAGAGCTCTTCCTACTGCCATCCAAAAGTGGGTAAGCCATGGAGACCCAGAGACGGCCGATGGTCTTGTGGATCGTGTGGAGAAATACTTGGCTACAGAGAACCTGAAGGCCTCTTCCAGAGACACTCGGACTTTCCACCCTAAGACCAGACCATCCCCAGGGGCGGATAAGAGGATTCCAAGGGGTGAGGGTGGAGAGAGTGAGAGGGTGGGAGCTCTACCCCAAGTTTGGCGAGAACAGCCTGGGAAATCAGCGGCTCAAGAGGCGGCAAGAAGGATCGTTTGCTACCGCTGCCGGCAAGCGGGACATATTGCAGCCAATTGCTCGGTTGTGGAGGAACCCATGCAGTGTGACTTTCTGACGGGCAGACGTCAGTCGCTGTGTGCGACAGTCACATGCACTGCCATTCGAGGAACTGAGAAACATTTATGCAAAATGTGTGTTAATGGTAGAAATGTTGTGGTATTGCTGGATTCAGGTAGCCTTGTGACCCTGATAAAGGCTGAGTTAGTTAAAACAGAGGTCTCTGGGAATAGCAAGGTAGCTGTTATTTGTGTGCATGGGGACACCCGAGAGTATCCAGTGACTACAGTGTGTTTCGAGACCCCCAAAGGTACCCTCTCTCATCCAGTGGGCTTAGTATCTCAGTTACCGCATGACGCCATTGTGGGAAGGGATTTTCCGAAGTTCTGGGAACTGTGGGATGATCCTGAGCCCCCCACTGGTGCCCCTATGTACCAGGAATGTGATAGCCAGAACTCCCCTGAGAGTGGTGAGGACTCTCCGGAATTTCCCTTATCAGTATTGGCAGGGGAGACTCAAGAAACTGGAGAGGAGCCCACCTCCTCAGACGAAAACCTACCGTCTGTGGAGTTTTCTGATCTTGAGGTTCACAGGGAAAACTTTGCCACAGAACAGTTGAAAGACCCCGCCCTAATAAAGGCACGGGAAAACGTAGTGAAAATAGATGGCGAGTTAGTGAACCCAGATAATACCTGCACTTACCCATACTTCAGCGTAGAGAAGGACCTACTGTATCGGGTGGCAAAAAGGGCAGAAGAAACCGTTGAGCAGCTTGTGGTGCCCAAACCTTACAGGAAGTTGGTGTTGGAGTTGGCCCATGGGCACATTCTTGGAGGTCATCTGGGGACAGAGAAAACCCGAGAGAGGGTATTACAGAGATTCTATTGGCCGGGGGTGATGAGGGACATAGAAAATTATTGTTCCTCCTGCCCTGTGTGTCAGAGGTCGGCCCCGATGCCACATTTCCGTAGCCCGCTGGTCCCTCTACCCATCATTGAGGTTCCGTTTGAGAGGATCGCCATGGATTTGGTAGGGCCTATAATCAAGTCCGCTAGGGGGCACCAGTACATATTAGTTATAATGGACTATGCCACCCGTTATCCAGAAGCGATCCCTCTCCGAAATACCTCGGCCAAAACCATAGCCAAAGAGCTATCTCTTGTGTTTAGCCGGGTGGGTATTTGTAAAGAACTGCTTACGGACCAAGGTACACCCTTTATGTCCCGGGTTATGAAGGAGCTGTGTAAATTGTTCAAAGTGACGCAATTACGTACATCTGTGTATCACCCCCAAACCGATGGGCTGGTTGAAAGATTCAACAAAACCCTAAAACAAATGTTGAAGAAAGTGGTGGATAGAGATGGAAAGGATTGGGACTGTCTACTTCCTTATCTGATGTTTGCTATTAGGGAGGTGCCCCAATCCTCTACGGGATTCTCCCCCTTTGAGTTACTGTATGGGAGACACCCAAGAGGGCTGTTGGATATTGCCAAGGAAACTTGGGAAAGTGAGAGTTCTCCCCACAGGAGTGTGATTGAGCATGTCGCCCTGATGCAAGACCGAATTGCACAGGTAATGCCCATCGTGAAGGAACATTTGGCCCAAGCGCAGTTAGCACAGCAGAGAGTGTACAACCGTGGAGCCAAGACCCGTACCTTTTCCCCGGGGGATAGGATACTGGTACTTGTCCCTACGGTTGAAAGTAAATTCCTTGCCAAATGGCAAGGCCCCTATGAGATAATGGAAAAAGTGAGCGAAGTGAATTACAAGGTCAGACAACCAGGAAGGCGAAAGCCCGAACAGATCTATCACGTTAATCTGTTGAAAGCCTGGAGGGATAGAGAGTCCCTAGTCGCAGACACTTGGTCACCAGCTCAAACTGGTTGCGTGATTCCTGAGGTTGGAATAGCAGCCACCTTGTCACAACCCCAACAACAGGAGGTTAAGGAGTTTGTGCTTCGCAACGAGGAGGTATTCTCTGAGCTGCCGGGACAAACATCTGGGGTAGAGCATGACATCATTACCCCGCCCGGTGAAAGGGTGAAGTTAAAACCCTATCGGATCCCAGAGGCCCGACGGGAGGCAATACGGGAGGAAGTACAGAAAATGCTGAACTTAGGGGTGATAGAGGAGTCCCAAAGTGATTGGTCTAGTCCCATTGTGTTGGTGCCTAAACCGGATGGGAGCTGGCGATTTTGTAACGATTTTCGTCAGTTGAACAAAGTTACAAAATTTGACACCTACCCCATGCCACGTATAGATGAGTTGATCGACCGGCTGGGAACAGCCCGATACATGACGACTCTTGACCTCACAAAAGGGTATTGGCAAATCCCCCTGGCCAAGTCGGCCAAAGAGAAAACCACATTTGTAACCCCAGACGGGGCGTTCCAATATAAAAGAATGCCGTTCGGGTTACAGAATGCGCCGGCCACATTCCAGCGGAAAATGGACCAGATGCTGAGGCCCCATCGGAAGTATGCTGCGGCTTACCTGGATGACGTAATTGTCCATAGCACAGATTGGGCCTCACATCTGCCAAAAGTGCAAGCAGTCCTGGACTCTGTTCGGGAAGCGGGGTTTACGGCTAACCCCAAGAAGTGTACCATTGGGCAGGAGGAGGCCAAATATCTTGGGTACACCATTGGGAGGGGAGTAATAAAACCCCAACTCAACAAAGTCGAGGCCATCCAGAGTTGGCCACGTCCCAACAGCAAGAAGCAGGTACGAGCCTTTCTGGGAATCGCTGGGTATTATCGGCGATTCATTCCCCACTTTGCTTCTAAGGCTGTGCCCCTAACCAACCTGACGAAGGGGAAAGGGTCGGTCATGATTAAATGGACCCCCGAGGCTGAGGCAGCATTCCAATTCTTGAAACAAGCCTTATGTAGCCAGCCAGTGTTGTACTCACCCGACTTCTCTAAAGACTTTGTCGTACAAAGTGATGCGTCAGATGTGGGGTTAGGAGCAGTATTGTCCCAGGTCTGGAACGGGGAAGAGCACCCAGTCATTTACCTCAGCAGGAAGTTGAAGTCCCATGAGGTAAATTACGCCACCGTTGAAAA
Organism: Rana muscosa; assembly: GCA_029206835.1. NCBI lineage: Eukaryota > Metazoa > Chordata > Amphibia > Anura > Ranidae > Rana > Rana muscosa. The sequence goes on along the minus strand of CM055122.1, from coordinate 658,434,954 downwards.
GGAGTGTTTAGCGGTGAAGTGGGCTCTAGATTCCCTTCGGTACTACCTGCTAGGTAGGCACTTTGACATGGTTACGGATCACGCTCCGTTAAAGTGGATGGCTCAAAACAAGGAAACAAATAGAAGAGTGAATAGGTGGTTCCTGGCCCTCCAGGAATTCAACTTCACAGTAAAGCATCGCCCTGGCGTTCAAATGGGGAATGTGGATGCTTTGTCTCGAGTACATGAATGCCTGATTGCTGGTGTTCCAACCCCGAGGTTAAAACAAGAGGGGGGGGGTATGTGACAGCAGGAAGGTAAAGTCACCTGGTTGCATCCAGGGGGGGTAGATATATTTCGCCCAGATTCAGGCTTTACGCCGACTTATACAACTAGGTGGAGAGTTGTATAAGCCCAGCTGAGGCTAGTGGGCTCATGGATGACTCATACCTCTAGGGAGAGTGTGGGGCGTCGTGCAGACAGGGAGTTGATGAGACCAGCTGAAGCTTGTCAGCTCATTTAGGCCTCTATAAGAACTCCCAGATTCATTAGGTGTTTGCTCATGCCTGGACCCAGACCTGTGTGGACTGTCTAGGGAGAGTGAACCCCTGTGCGGTGAGACAAAGCCTGTGTGGCTATTTGCTTGGACATTTAAAATCAGGGACTTAGGGACTAGGACAGCACTAGGCTGATCCCAGTTGTTAGTTAGGAAACCTGTATGTTTAGTCAGAGGTCAAGTTGACCAGGATTTATTTTATTTATGTTTCTTTTGCTTTGCTGTGTTTTGTCACTGTAAATAGAAAATAAACCGCACCTTTTTGATTTTGAAAACCACAACCTCCGTTTGCTGGGCCTGTTTTTGTGTGGGGAGCCCATCCCGGGGGTCACACACACCCGCTGCCGAGCTAACCCCCTCACAGTATATATATATATATATATATATATATATATATATATATATATATACATACACACATACATACATACATACATACAATGCTGGGATGCATATATATATACTGAATATACTGCAGCTAACTGAAACAACTGCCTGCCTGTAGTATATTAGGAACAGAACAACAGGAACGGTCTGCAGTGAGATCTAGCTGCACAGGATACAGTATACTGAATATACTGCAGCTAACTGAATCAACTGCCTGCCTGTAGTATATTAGGAACAGAATAACAGGAACGGTCTGCAGTGAGATCTAGCTGCACAGGATACAGTATACAGAATATACTTCAGCTAGCTGAATCAACTGCCTGCCTGTAGTATATTAGGAATAGAACAATGGGAACGGTCTGCAGTGAGATCTAGCTGTACAGGATACAGTATACAGAATATACTTCAGCTAACTGAATCAACTGCCTGCCTGTAGTATATTAGGAACAGAACAACGGGAACGGTCTGCAGTGAAATCTAGCTGCACAGGATACAGTATACTGAATATACTGCAGCTAACTGAATCAACTGCCTGTCTGTAGTATATTAGGAACAGAACAACAGGAACAGTCTGCAGTGAGATCTAGCTGCACAGGATACAGTATACTGAATATACTGCAGCTAACTGAATCAACTGCCTGCCTGTAGTATATTAGGAACAAAGCAACAGGAATGGTCTGCAGTTAGATCTAGCTGCACAGGATACAGAATACTAAATATACTGGAGCTAACTGAATCAACTGCCTGCTCAATCTAGCTAACTAAATCGCCTGCCTGCTCAATCTATCTGTAGCACCCAGCCCTCCTTCTCTACTCTTTGGCTCGTTCACAGGAGAAGAATGCACCCAGTTTCCACCATGCCCGTACCCCCTGGGTTGGAGAGGTTAAGCACACTTGTTTTCACTTACAGGTCTTTGCAGCAGGGTTCCCCCTCAGAGTTGGCTTCCGTCCCTAGAATGTGAGGACAAAGTCTCTATACCCCAAGTAACTCCAAGGTCCACACCAGCGTCAACTCCAACATAGAGTTTGTTTCTTTATGCATGAACATCCACAAAATGAGGAGAAGAGAAAGGTGTTAGGAAGACAGATCAATTCAGGCATTCTTGTTTCTTCGCCACTCGATCCCGAGTGGGTATAGCTCACCCGGATAGTCACCCGAAGGCACTAGCAGCCGGCGTGTAACTCGAACAGTCTATTAGAATCCCTAATGGATGCATTCAGGAGATCCTCTGCCACAGAATCTATAGTGTCCCAAACCTCCTAATGGTCCTGTTGTTTAGATCCCTGTTTTCGGATGGATGACATCCCTCCAGAGTTACTGGGCCCCTTCCTTCACTGTGATCTCTCACCAGTCCTTCGGAACGGTCCTCCCCCAGCCTCCTCTTCTAGAAATGGGTCCCCTCGCAAGGCGGCACCCTGGGATTCCTCCTCCCGAAGTGGGCTCCAGCTAAAGGTGCTGGGCCCAGGGCTGAAGTTGCAGTCCCAGGACTAAAGGTGCCTGGAACTGAAGTGCACGTGGCCCCATGGCCTGGAGGGCCAAGCACCAGGACTCCGACTCTGGAACCGAAAAGAACCCCCCAACTCAGGTGGTGTCTGCCCCTTATGTATCCTCTCCCGGCATGCACAGCGGGCAAACCACACCCACTGCACGGCTGCCGAGAGAGGACACCAAATCACTGCCCCATTACCTGTGGTTCAACCCCGAGTACAAGTGACAGCACCACCCATACTTCCAAGGGGAACTGCACACCAGGCAAAACAGCAGCAAGGCAGAGTCCCTGAATCAAAGAAGTGAATTTTCAGTAAAAGAAGAGAGACAGAAACAATTCTCACAAAAATAACATTCCCTCCCAGTGTCCTATCGCAACTAGATTCCACCCAATCTCCGGTGAGTTGCTTGATGGTCTCCTGCATGGGAAAGAAAACACATATCATACAAATAAATAACATTCAATCACTACTGTATGTACATGAATCAAACCACCTCTCCTAGAAGAGATAATTTGTTTCATCTAAATGACACACACTAAGCCTAGTGTATTTTTAAATAGTAGTACTGGGTAAGTGCTTCAAAAGTTTTGCAGACCACTACCACCTAGTGGCAGCACACATATATTTCTCTTTAGCCTAAGTGCATACTAATGCACCACAATACAAGGATCCCCTTGTTGATCTCGGTGGCTTCCAGCTTGGCCCTGACTAGCTCTACCCCAAAGTCTTTTTTTTTATTTTCCTTAAAACCCCATTACCTGTGGTTCAACCCCGAGGACAAGTGACAGCACCACCCATACTTCCAAGGGGAACTGCACACCAGGCAAAACAGCAGCAAGGCAGAGTCCAGCAAATTTAAAGATTCAAGCCAACTGCCACTCGAATCACCCTTAAATTTGGTATAGTAATCCAGGGCTTGACAAATTTGCTTGGAATCTAGGAGCCAGCTAAAAAAGTTAGGAGCCAGGAACGCGCCCTGTCCCGCCGAGCTTGCGCGCAGAAGCGAACGCATACGTGAGTAGCGCCCGCATATGAAAGCGGTGTTCAAACCACACGTGAGGTATCGCCGCGATCGGTAGAGCGAGAGCAATAATTCTAGCCCTAGACCTCCTCTGTAACTCAAAACATGCAACCTGTAGAATTTTTGAAACGTCGCCTATGGAGATTTTAAAGGGTAAAAGTTAGTCGCCATTCCACGAGCGGACGCAATTTTGAAGCGTGACATGTTGGGTATCAATTTACTCAACGTAACATTATCTTTCACAATATAAAAAAAAAAAACTGGGCTAACTTTACTGTTTTATTTTTGTATTAAATTTTTTGGATTTTTTCCCAAAAAAGTGCGCTTGTAAGACCACTGCGCAAATACGGCGTGACAGAAAGTATTGCAATGACCGCCATTTTATTCTCTAGGATGTTAGAATAAAAAATATATATGATGTTTGGGGGTTCTAATTAGAGGGAAGGAGATGGCAGGGAAAAACAGACAGGGAAACTCCATTAGCATTGCTGGTTGCAATACCAACGGCCACCACAAGATGGCGCTAGACCACAGAAGGAAGCATAGGCCTGCAGAAGGCCGCAAAGCCGCGGCCTCAATTACCGGCCGGCGTGGCCCGACGCGATCCCGCGGCGCGGAGGGGGGGGCACGGAGACACAGGATACTCCAGCTGTGCTGCCCCGGGCGCCAGGTCGCTAATTCTAGTCGCAATGGCGACCTGGTGCCCGGGGTTTGTCGAGGCCTGTAGTAATCCCTAAATTTGGGACCCCCGCTACATATCTAAATGAAATTAAATGACACTCTCTCTCTCTATCTCTCTCTCTGCCGGAACACACTACACAAAGCTGACGTGCAGGCGGCCTTATATAGTGTGGGGTGTGTACTTAATCCCCTGAGCCATGATTGGCCAATTATGGCTCTCTGTGCTGACGGCGCTGTGATTGGCCAAAGCATGCGGGTCATAGTTCATAGTTCATCAGCCAGCAATGCACTGTGATGACGCAGTGAATTATGGGCCGTGACGCGCCGCTCGAATTTGGCGCGAACAGCCCATAAGGTTCGATCTTCGAACGATCGAACAGCCGATGTTCGAGTCGAACTCATGTTCGACTCAAACTCGAAGCTCATCCACTGGATGCTGGCAGGAGTTCATGGGGTAACTGAAGCAGGATACAGATTGGGGAACATGAAGATCACAGGAGCAGACTTGGGGTCACAGGCACAAGGTACTCGCTAAAGTACACAGGTAAAGTAAAGCTGCCAGAAGCAGCCTGGAGTACATAGGATTCACTAAGCTAGATAAAGGCTGGAATAACTGATGACACTGGGAAACATTGGGGTCACTGATACAATGCAAGTGCGAAAGAACAAAGGGACTCTGGCTGCCAGCATATGAAACACTAAGTACCCAACATGCTAGCCGTTTAATACAGCATCTCCTCTGTGATTGGCTGTGGAGCTGAAGGAAGAAGGAAAACAGCAGACACCCATAGGGGGAAATACCTGATGCTGGAGCATTGAACAGGTGTGACATTGCTCCCCCCCCCCATTTTATGGGGCCTCCTCACTCGCCAAGGTCAAGGTTTAAAAGGGAAATGGAGATTAAATCTCTCTATCAGGTGGGAGAGTGGAGACATCAGAATCTGGACCCCAGGACCTTTCCCCAATCTAATAGGTAATAGAATTTCACAAGGGAGAACATGGAAACCAAAATCTATAGGTTTTCTTCTATGGAATGGAAGTAGGGCTAGCCAAATACAAAGGACCTCCGGCTTAAGCACAGATACAAGAAAGGAGTTTGGAATCTTCAGGCGTGGTGGCAAACATAAAGATGGATGTAATAAGGAGCAAACTTCATAAATGATATCTTAAGGCAGATATTCTTTGCCACCAACCAAACCTTATCACTGGGTTGCAATCTTGGAGTCTTTCGCTGATGCAGATTGGTGAATTTTTTGTGCTTAGCAGCTGCTTGCAGTAGGTGTTCTTTTACTAGGGTCTTAGGGTATCTGATTCATATTCTTTTGAATGGAATCAAGAGCAGAAATTTCCAGAGCCTAATGCCCCATACACACGATCGTTTTTCTTGCCATTTTTTTTCTTGCCGTTTTTCACGTCGTTTTTTTTCATGTTTCCTCTCAAGCCTGTCTTGCGTACACACGATCATTTAAAAAAACGATCAAGCAAAGCGCAGTGACGTACAACACGTACAACGGCACTATAAAGGGGAAGATCCGTTCGAATGGCGCCACCCTTCATGTTAGTAAAGTTTGTTGAGCGACGATTCGCTCTTTTCAGTCTCGTGCTTTTCAGTCCGTGACTGCGTGACGAATGTGCTATCTCCATTACGAACGCTAGTTTTACCAGAACGAGCGCTCCTGTCTCATACTTGATTCTGAGCATGCGCGTTTTTTTCACGTCGTTAAAGCATACACACTATCGTTTTTCACGTCGTTAAAAAAAAACTACATGAAAAACGACGTGAAAAAAGAGAGCATGTTCGAAATTTTAATGGCCGTTTTTCACGTCGTTAAAAATGCTCTGGAGCCTACACACGATCATTTTTAATGGCCATTTTTTTTAATGGCATTTTTAACGGCATGAAAAACGATCGTGTGTATGGGGCATAAGGCTTTGGCAAAAAAAGGAACAGAAAAGCGCCTCTAAGTAAACTGTTTAATACTAGAACAATAAAAGTATCCAACACTTACATTTAAGTAAGTAAAGATTAGCTTCTGGGAAGTCATCAGACAGTGGTATTAATGTCCTGTGTCTTTCCAGTGAGTCCAGAGCAGGGATGAGCCGAACACCCCCCTGTTCGGTTCGCACCAGAACCTGCGAACAGACAAAATGTTCGTGTGAACTTTAGAACCCTATTAAATACAATGGACTCGAACGTTCGAAATCTAAAGTGTTAATTATAAAGGCTAATATGCAAGTTATTGTCCTAAAAAGTGTTTGGGGACCCGGGTCCTGTCCCAGGGGACATGTATCAATGCAAAAAGAAGTTTTAAAAACGGCCGTTTTTTTCGGGAGCAGTGATTTTAATAATGCTTAAAATGAAAAAATAAAAGTGAAATATTCCTTTAAATTTCGTACCTGGGGGGTGTGTATGATATGCATGTGAAGTGGCGCATGTTTCCCGTGCATAGAACTGTCCCTGCACAAAGTGTCATTTTTGAAAGAAAAAAAGTCTTTTAAAACTGACTCGTCGGCTCCCGGCAATACATACAAAAGTCATTGATAAAAAAAAAAAAAAAAGCGTGGGGGTTCCCCAGAATTCAATTACCAGGCCCTTCAGGTCTGGAATGGATATTAAGGGGAACCCTGCCGCAAATTTAAAAAAAAATTGACGTGGGGTTCCCCCACATATCCATTCCAGGCCCTTCAGATCTGGCATGGATTTTAAGAGGAACTCCACCCCAAATGTAAAAAAAAAATGGCGTGGAGTCCCCCTAAAAATCCATACCAGACCCCTTATCCGAGCACGCAACCTGGCCGGCCGCAGGGGAAAAGGGGGGGACGAGAGAGCGGCCCCCCCTCACTCCTGAACCGTACCAGGCCACATGCCCTCAACATGGGGAGGATGTCCCCATGTTGATGGGGACAAGGGCCTCATCCCCACAACCCTTGCCCGGTGGTTGTGGGGGTCTGCGGGCGGGGGGCTTATCGGAATCTGGAAGACCCCTTTAACAAAGGGGACCCCCAGATCCCGGCCCCCCTATGTGAATTGGTAAGGGGTACATTGTACCCCTACCATTTCACTAAGAAAGCGTAAAAAAATGTTTAAAAAAACACACACAAAGACCTTGAAAAAGTCCTTTATTTAAAAAAAATAAAAAAAAACATTCCAGCGATGAAATCCAGTGTCCCGCGGCGATCCGATGTCCAGCGCTGTCCTTTATTGGTTGTGCCTGAGCGGACCTGATGGGGAACTCCCTCTCAGTATTTTAAATGTATAGACCCGCCCCTTCTAAAGTTCCCCATCAGGTCCGCTCAGCGGACCAGATGCGGAACATGAGAAGGGGCGGGTCTATACATGTATTGCCAAAGTGAGAGCAGTTCCCCATCAGGTCCGCCCCCTCGGTATGTCGGACCCGCCTACGTCATTGGCTTGAGCGGGGAACTTCCTTCACTATGTAAATTTAAATTACACAGTGAAGGAAGTTCCCCGCTCAAGCCAATGACGTAGGCGGGTCCGACATACCGAGGGAGCGGACCTGATGGGGAACTTTAGAAGGGGCAGGTCTATACATTTAAAATACTGAGAGGGAGTTCCCCATCAGGTCCGCTCAGGCACAACCAATGAAGGACAGCGCTGGACATCGGGATCGCCGCGGGACACTGGATTTCAGCGCTGGAATGTTTTTTTTTTTTTATTATTATTTTAAATAAAGGACTTTTTCAAGGTGTTTGTGTGTTTTTTTTAAACATTTTTTTACGCTTTCTTCGTGAAATGGTAGGGGTACAATGTACCCCTTACCAATTCACATAGGGGGGGGCCGGGATCTGGAGGTCCCCTTTGTTAAAGGGGTCTTCTAGATTCCGATAAGCCCCCCGCCCGCAGACCCCCACAACAACCGGGCAAGGGTTGTGGGGATGAGGCCCTTGTCCCCATCAACATGGGGACATCCTCCCCATGTTGAGGGCATGTGGCTTGGTACGGTTCAGGAGGGAGGGGGGGCCGCTCTCTCGTCCCCCCCTTTTCCCCTGCGGCCGGCCAGGTTGCGTGCTCGGATAAGGGGTCTGGTATGGATTTTTAGGGGGACTCCACGCCATTTTTTAAAATTTGGGGTGGAGTTCCCCTTAAAATCCATGCCAGATCTGAAGGGCCTGGAATGGATATTTGGGGGAACCCCACGTCAAATTTTTTTTTAATTAGTGGCGGTGTTCCCCTTAATATCCATTCCAGACCAGAAGGGCCTGGTAATTGAATTCTGGGGAACCCCCACGCTTTTTTTTTTTTTTTATCAATGACTTTTGTATGTATTTCCGGGAGCCGACAATTCATTAATAGCCGCGAGTCAGTTTTAAAAGACTTTTTTTCTTTCAAAAATGACATTTTTTGCAGGGACAGTTCTAAGCACGGGAAACATGCGCCACTTCACATGCATATCATACACACCCCCCAGGTACGAAATTTAAAGGAATATTTCACTTTTATTTTTTCATTTTAAGCATTATTAAAATCACTGCTCCCGAAAAAACGGCCGTTTTTAAAACTTCTTTTTGCATTGATACATGTCCCCTGGGGCAGGACCCCGGTCCCCAAACACTTTTTAGGACAATAACTTGCATATAAGCCTTTATAATTAGCACTTTAGATTTCTCCCATAGATTTTTCGAATTTGCCGCGAACACCCCAATTTGTTCGCTGTTCGGCGAACGGGCGAACAGGCAATGTTCGAGTCGAACATGAGTTCGACTCGAACTCGAAACTCATCCCTAGTCCAGAGCAGTCTCGTAAGTCCAGGCTGTAAAGCCACAAGGTGCCAGTGGAGAAGTCGGCTGTTTCCTTCAGAGATGTGTGCTCGTGGACCTGCGTGTGACGTCAGCAGGATCAAAGGGGACACACAACGCGTTTCAGAGCATGCGCTGGTCCCGAACTGGGCATGCGCGCTCCTTTTTCAAGTGTCAAGTGCGACACTTGAAAAAGGAGCGCGCATGCCCAGTTTGGGACATTAATACCACTGTCTGATGACTTCCCAGGAGCTCATCTTTACTTACTTAAAGGGGTTGTAAAGGTTCGGTTTTTATTTTCTAAATACTGTAGGTTCCTTTAAGCTAGTGCATTGTTGGTTCACTTACCTTTTCCTTCGATTTCCCTGTTTTTTTTCTATGTCTGAATTTCTCACTTCCTGTCTGATTACCAAATACTCAGGTCAACGTCATCAAATCCTCAAGATTCTAGAGAAATACTGGTATTTGCTTACAAGTGATGAAGTGGTATCTAAACACAATAATGCCTACCCTGAGATTACTTTTAAAAGATCTTGCTCGCTGCGTGACAGCCTTGTCCATAGTCATCACATCTCCCAATTGTCTCCTTCCTATGATCTTAAAGGCACCAGACCATGTCATATGTGTCCCTTTTGTAGATATGTCCACTCATCTCAAACGGTTGTCCTTCCGATTGGACATGTTCACAGACCTCAGTTCTCTGTGACATGCCAATCCATTGGTATTGTCTATATTATGCAGTGCGTTCTATATAGGTAAAACTAAATGACCTTTCTACCACCGTATTCGTGACCATGTCTCACTGATCAAAAAGGAAAAAATGGAGACTCCTATTAGTCGTCATATTGGCCTGTTCCATCAGTTAGACAGCCTAAAAATGCACTTCTCGGCCTTGGAACATGTCCGCCCTGGACACAGGGGAGGAAATTATAATAAAATACTTCTCCACAGAGAAGCAAGATGGATTCACAAACTATCCGCTTTAAAATATCCAGGCCTTAATGATGCTTTTAGTTTCAAACCTTTTCTTAATTTTTTTCTTCTTTTCTCTTCTTTCCTCCCCCTTTCCACCCCCCTTCCACCTTCCCCTTCTTTCCACCTCCCCCCCTCCTCTTCCCCCTCCCTCTCCCCCTTCCCTTTCCCTCCCCCCCTCATTCCTCCCCATTCTATGGTTTTCCATTCTGGTTATTTTCCTCTTTTTAATTGTTGTGAACTTGAACATTGATCTGATTAAATTAATGGCTCAATATCTACTTATGTATTTATATGCACTGTTCAATTAATTTTCATTAGTTATAGTGTATTTTTGTGTGTATTTCTTATGGTTTTGTACATTCCCAATCATAGTGCAATCGGTGTTCTGCTCTTTAGCATTCTTCTTTCCCGTTTTTTCTTTGACTTTTGTTTAGCCCTCTTTCGCTCCTTTTTTGCCTAGCCAGTGACCAAATGTCAAAACATTGCTGGGCCAAATCCCAATCTCATTGATATAGTGATTAACCTATAATCTTTAGAATTCCAATGTTTTTTCATTGGTTGATACACATACTGGGTTCCATTATTTGCCAACCCTGGCTGTTCCGGTGGTTTTTGTCCATTTCGAGACACACGGATGCCCCGGGTGAAATCTAGCTGCACAGGATACAGTATACTGAATATACTGCAGCTAACTGAATCAACTGTCTGTCTGTAGTATATTCGGAACAGAACAACAGGAACGATCTGCAGTGAGATCTAGCTAAACTGGATACAGTATACTGAATATACTGCAGCTAACTGAATCAACTGCCTGCCTGTAGTATATTAGGAACAGAACAACAGGAACAGTCTGCAGTGAGATCTAGCTGCACAGGATACAGAATACTGAATATACTGCAGCTAACTGAATCAACTGCCTGCCTGTAGTATATTAGGAACAAAGCAACAGGAATGGTCTGCAGTTAGATCTAGCTGCACAGGATACAGAATACTAAATATACTGGAGCTAACTGAATCAACTGCCTGCTAAATCTAGCTAACTAAATCGCCTGCCTGCTCAATCTATCTGTAGCACCCAGCCCTCCTTCTCTACGCTTTGGCTCGTTCACAGGAGAAGAAGGCACCCAGTTTCCACCATGCCCGTACCCCCTGGGTTGGAGAGGTTAAGCACACTTGTTTTCACTTACGGGTCTTTGCAGCAGGGTTCCCCCTCAGAGTTGGCTACCGTCCCTAGAATGTGAGGACAAAGTCTCTATATACCCCAAGTAACTCCAAGGTCCACACCAGCGTCAACTCCAACATAGAGTTTATTTCTTTATGCATGAACATCCACAAAATGAGAAGAAGAGAAAGGTGTTAGGAAGACAGATCAATTCAGGCATTCTTGTTTCTTCGCCACTCGATCTCGAGTGGATATAGCTCACCCGGATAGTCACCCGAAGGCACTAGCAGCCGGCGTGTAACTCGAACAGTCTATTAGAATCCCTAATGGATGCGTTCAGGAGATCCTCTGCCACAGAATCTATAGTGTCCCAAACCTCCTAATGGTCCTGTTGTTTAGATCCCTGTTTTCGGATGGATGACATCCCTCCAGAGAGTTACTGGGCCCCTTCCATCACTGTGATCTCTCACCAGTCCTTCGGAACGGTCCTCCCCCAGCCTCCTCTTCTAGAAATGGGTCCCCTCGCAAGGCGGCACCCTGGGATTCCTCCTCCCGAAGTGGGCTCCAGCTAAAGGTGCTGGGCCCAGGGCTGAAGTTGCAGTCCCAGGACTAAAGGTTTCCTGGGACTGAAGTGCACGTGGCCCCATGGCCTGGAGGGCCACGCACCAGGACTCCGACTCTGGAACCGAAAAGAACCCCCCAACTCAGGTGGCGTCTGCCCCTTATGTATCCTCTCCCGGCATGCGCAGCAGGCAAACCACACCCACTGCACGGCTGCCGAGAGAGGACACCAAATCACTGCCCCATTACCTGTGGTTCAACCCTGAGTACAAGTGACAGCACCACCCATGCTTCCAAGGGGAACTGCACACCAGGCAAAACAGCAGCAAGGCAGAGTCCAGAAAATTGAAAGATTCGAGCCAACTACCACTCGAACCACCCTTAAATTTGGTATAGCAATCCCTAAATTTGGGACTCCCGCTACACACTCCCCCTTCTTAAAGAGACACTGTCCCCAGTGTCTGGAGACAAATTTGCACACTTAATCCTGAGCAGGCGCGAACTTACCTTCAGAACTATGTACAAGATAAAAACACAACAAAAAAACTACCAGAGTGCCTGAATCAAAGAAGTGAATTTTCAGTAAAAGAAGAGAGACAGAAACAATTCTCACAAAAATAACATTCCCTCCCACTGTCCTATCGCAACTAGATTCCACCCAATCTCCGGTGTGTTGCTTGATGGTCTCCTGCATGGGAAAGAAAACACATATCATACAAATAAATAACATTCTATCACTACTGTATGTACATGAATCAAACCACCTCTCCTAGAAGAGATAATTAGTTTCATCTAAATGACACACACTAAGCCTAGTGTATTTTTAAATAGTAGTACTGGGTAAGTGCTTCAAAAGTTTTGCAGACCACTACCACCTAGTGGCAGCACACATATATTTCTCTTTAGCCTAAGTGCATACTAACGCACCACAATACAAGGATCCCCTTGTTGATCTCGGTGGCTTCCAGCTTGGCCCTGACTAGCTCTACCCCACAGTATCTTTTTTTTCTTTTCCTTAAAACCCCATTACCTGTGGTTCAACCCCGAGGACAAGTGACAGCGCCACCCATACTTCCAAGGGGAACTGCACACCAGGCAAAACAGCAGCAAGGCAGAGTCCAGCAAATTTAAAGATTCAAGCCAACTACCACTCGAATCACCCTTAAATTTGGTATAGTAATCCCTAAATTTGGGACCCCCGCTACATATCTAAATTAAATTAAATGACACTCTCTCTCTCTCTATCTCTCTCTCTGCTGGAACACACTACACAAGGCTGACGTGCAGGCGGCCTTATATAGTGTGGGGTGTGTACTTAATCCCCTGAGCCATGATTGGCCAATTATGGCTCTCTGTGCTGACGGCACTGTGATTGGCCAAAGCATGCGGGTTATAGTTCATGCTTGGCCAATCATCAGCCAGCAATGCACTGCGATGACGCAGTGAATTATGGGCCGTGACGCGCCGCTCAAATTTGGCGCAAACAGCCCATAATGTTCGATCTTTGAACGATCGAACAGCCGATGTTCGACTCGAACTCATGTTCGACTCGAACTCGAAGCTCATCCACTGGCTGCTGGCAGGAGTTAATGGGGTAACTGAAGCAGGATACAGATTGGGGAACATGAAGATCACAGGAGCAGACTTGGGGTCACAGGCACAAGGTACTCGCTAAAGTACACAGGTAAAGTAAAGCTGCCAGAAGCAGCCTGGAGTACATAGGATTCACTAAGCTAGATAAAGGCTGGAATAACTGATGACACTGGGAAACATTGGGGTCACTGATACAATGCAAGTGCTAAAGAACAAAGGGACTCTGGCTGCCAGCATGTGAAACACTAAGTACCCAACATGCTAGCCGATTAATACAGCATCTCCTCTGTGATTGGCTGTGGCGCTGAAGGAAGAAGGAAAACAGCAGACACCCATAGGGGGAAATACCTGATGCTGGAGCATTGAACAGGTGTGACATTGCTCCCCCCCCCCCCCATTTTATGGGGCCTCCTCACTCGCCAAGGTCAAGGTTTAAAAGGGAAATGGAGATTAAATCTCTCTATCAGGTGGGGGAGTGGAGACATCAGAATCTGGACCCCAGGACCTTTCCCCAATCTAATAGGTAATAGAATTTCACAAGGGAGAACATGGAAACCAAAATCTATAGGTTTTCTTCTATGGAATGGAAGTATGGGTAGCCAAATACAAAGGACCTACGGCTTAAGCACAGATACAAGAAAGGAGTTTGGAATCTTCAGGCGTGGTGGCAAACATAAGGATGGATGTAATAAGGAGCAAACTTCATAAATTATATCTTAAGCAGATATTCTTTGCCACCAACCAAACCTTATCACTGGGTTGCAATCTTGGAGCCTTTCGCTGATGCAGATTGGTGAATTTTTTGTGCTTAGCAGCTGCTTGCAGTAGGTGTTCTTTTACTAGGGTCTTAGGGTATCTGATTCATATTCTTTTGAATGGAATCAAGAGCAGAAATTTCCAGAACCTAAGGCTTTGGCAAAAAAAGGAACAGAAAAGCGCCTCTAAGTAAACTGTTTAATACTAGAACAATAAAAGTATCCAACACTTACATTTAAGTAAGTAAAGGTGAGCTCCTGGGAAGTCATCAGACAGTGGTATTAATGTCCTGTGTCTTTCCAGTGAGTCCAGAGCAGTCTCGTAAGTCCAGGCTGTAAAGCCACAAGGTGCCAGTGGAGAAGTCGGCTGTTTCCTTCAGAGATGTGTGCTCGTGGACCTGCGTGTGACGTCAGCAGGATCAAAGGGGACACACAACGCGTTTCAGAGCATGGGCGAGTCCCGAACTGGGCATGCGCGCTCCTTTTTCAAGTGTCAAGTGCGACACTTGAAAAAGGAGCGCGCATGCCCAGTTCGGGACATTAATACCACTGTCTGATGACTTCCCAGGAGCTCATCTTTACTTACTTAAAGGGGTTGTAAAGGTTCGGTTTTTATTTTCTAAATAGGTTCCTTTAAGCTAGTGCATTGTTGGTTCACTTACCTTTTCCTTCGATTTCCCTGTTTTTTTTCTATGTCTGAATTTCTCACTTCCTGTTTCTCCTCACTAAACTTCACACCATCATCCGAGTGGTGTTGAGTCTGCCAGAACAGCTTACTGAACAGCTTACTGAGGAGGAACAGGTAGTGAGAAATTCAGACAAAGAAAACAAAGAAAAAAAAAACATTTAGAACGGAAATCTAAGGAAAAGGTACGTGAACCAACAATGCACTAGCTTAAAGGAACCCATTTAGAAAATAAAAAACAAACCTTTACAACCCCTTTAAATGTAAGTGTTGGATACTTTTATTGTTCTAGTATTAAACAGTTTACTTAGAGGCGCTTTTCTGTTATTTTTTTCATGTCGATACTGTGAGTTGGCTTCACTCCTGAGAAGAGCTGCCCTTTGTTCCTATTGTTATATGGAAAGACTTTGCCATTTCCTCCAACTACAAATACTTGATTGGACTTTCTTCATTATTTATGGACTTGTGCTGCAATTACAGTTCTGTTTTGAAGCCCCTTTTAATTAATTACCATTATTATTTTAAATCATAACTATTTGCTAATTATTGAGTGTTTCATGATGTTAGTACTCTGAGCGCTAGAATCCACTGTTTTTAAGGCTTTGGCAAAGGTATGCTTTGGTATTTGTGTTAAACAATGAAGAATGGAGACTCCTTGGTGCTGGCATTCTGATGATTGTCACAGGTGAACTCCGCCCATGACAGAAGAGTAACCCAGTTGTCTGGGTGGGCTAACACAAAGGTTGGTTGCTTTTCTTGGTTTGTCCATTGGATTGTGAGTGATAGGCAGAGGAGAACTGGTAGGCTGAGGTCCCGCCAGAATCACAAGTCTTTTGGACCCCACGATTTGACATGATAGAAGTGGGAATGCCATGGAACCTGATCTCTTAAAGTAACACCGGCACAAAGGCAGGGGCTGAAAGCAGCAATGAGAGAGGTACAAAGGCACCATCCTGGAAAATTGGTCTATGACCACCCAGATCTTGGTACAGTCCTCGGAGAAAGGCAAGTCAGTAATGATGTGCATGGCAATGTGGCACCAGAGCTCTGCAGTAACAGGTAACAAAAGAAGAAATCCTGTTGGTGCTAGAGTGGGGAATTTAATCTGGGCACAGATTGAACATACTTTCAGATACTCCTCCACATCCTTGCAAAGGCCCAGCCTGGGGTTCAGGGGTTCAAGCAGTGAGTTGTCTGGAAATACTGCAAGGTGGGGCAAGCCTGCTAAGAGGTATCACTACTCTTCCAAGGCCATCTTGACAGCTGGTAATTCTCAATCTCCAATGGAGCAATTCTTCTTAGTGGGGAGGGTTTTATGGAGCAAAAGGGCACAGGGATGCCTAGCTCCATTGGAAAACTATAAAAGTATGGCCCCCACTCCTACAAAGAAAGTATCCACCTCAATTAAAAAGGTTTAGTTAAAACCAGCCTTAAAAGGGCCAAAGAGGAAAGCCCTGTACACACGGGCGGGAATCCCGTCTATTTAAAAACCGTCGGTTTTCCTGACGGGATTCCTGGCAAGCTTGTCTTGCCAAGCCCTGTGTACAGACAGCCACTTCAAAAAAACACCGTTCTTTTGAATGGCAAGAACTCGGTGACGTCATCGACTACAAGGAGCCGCCGCTCATCACAGTCGATGCCGTCGCCGCCATCTTGCTACACCCCACACTAACCTTGTATGCTACCGCAGCATGAGTCAAAGTCTTTTCGAGCATGCATGGGTTTACCTCGGACAGGTAAGCATACAAACGACCGGTTTTCTCGGCAGGAAACACTCTGCCGAGAATCACGACGAGAAAAATAGAGAGCAGGTTCTCTATTTTTAAATAACCGAAAAGTAGTATAGTATTGGGTATACATCAAAATCAAGAAATCATAAATCAAATTGTAATCAAAGTGCAAGCAGGGAACAGTTCTTACAATAGCAGCCAATTTTAGCCCATTGGAAAAGAAAAGGGGGGGTCACACAAGGTTAATCTAAAAGGATCCCACGGGGAGTTCCAGACCCAGCTGTCCAGGTGGTTCCACCCATTTAAATGAGCCACAGAAGGGAAAGAGAAATGTAGAGTCCCTAAAAATAAATACAAATGTATAAATGGGGACTGAAAGGGATCAGAAACACACACACATCAACCGGGATGGGAGCTCTATCATCCCACAACCAAGGTGATGTGATATGAATCAAATAATCAATAAGAAAACCATCCATACCTGGAACAAAGAATGACACGGTATAGTCAATAAGATTGAACCATAGAGCAATGTGTGCAGAATGAATATAAAGGACGAGGTCCTATGACAATGATGATTAGGGTTAGTCCAGTGTTGTCAGATTCAATCTAAGGACTGACATGCTGGAAAAATGGAAAAGGGGAAATATTGGTAAAAGGAGTCATGTTTAATTTGATAACAGGCAGTCCTAGGAAAAGGAGGGACTTCCTGAATCTAAGGTTAGCTCACCTCAATGGTCAATTCAAACGGTGCTGGACCGGCCTGGTGGAGAGAAATGTCCACTGTCCCTCTGAGCAGAAGGTCCTGACAGAGATCGCGGCCACAGCCGCACTCTTAATTACCTTCCATCGCGGTAGCGTCTGACGTCACCTCCGGGATGTGGACGCTCGTAAAACCACCCAATGCGCATGCATGGACCGGAAGACAATAGAGGGAGTCGCGCACACGTCAACAGCGGGGGTCAAAGGTCCCACGCACGTCAGATGATGCCAGTGATGCCGTGACAACCCCCGAAACGATGCACCATCTTAACTAAGGGAAAGGCCCTATTGGAGAACATGGGCTGGGGTGGAAAAGCAGACTGGGTGTAATGAACAGTGAGTTCGGTCTGTGCTAATCAGAATGCAAGGAACGTTACATGGAGACAAAGGTGATTAAACTCGGGCCCACAATGGAACAGAAGATTGAAAAGACATTTGTTCCACGGTGTGCCCGGGGCGTCCGTGTGTCTCGAAATGGACAAAAACCACCGGAACAGCCAGGAGTGGCAAATAGTGGAACCCAGTATGTGTAACAACCAATGAAAAAACATTGGAATTCTAAAGATTATAGGTTAATCACTATATCAATGAGATTGGGATTTGGCCCAGCAATGTTTTGACATTTGGTCACTGGCTAGGCAAAAAAAGGAGCGAAGGAGGGCTAAAAAAAGTAAAAGAAAAAACGGGAAAGAAGAATGCTAAAGAGCAGAACACCGATTGCACTATGATTGGGAATGTACAAAACCATAAGAAATACACACAAAAATACACTATAACTAATGAAAATTAATTGAACAGTGCATATAAATACATGAGTAGATATTGAGCCATTAATTTCATCAGATCAATGTTCAAGTTCACAACAATTAAAAAGAGGAAAATAACCAGAATGGAAAACCATAGAATGGGGAGGAATGAGGGGGGGAGGGAAAGGGAAGGGGGAGAGGGAGGGGGAAGAGGAGGGGGGGAGGTGGAAAGAAGGGGAAGGTGGAAGGGGGGTGGAAAGGGGGAGGAAAGAAGAGAAAAGAAGAAAAAATTTAAGAAAATGTTTGAAACTAAAAGCATCATTAAGGCCTGGATATTTTAAAGCGGATAGTTTGTGAATCCATCTTGCTTCTCTTTGGAGAAGTATTTTATTATAATTTCCTCCCCTGTGTCCAGGGGGGACATGTTCCAAGGCCGAGAAGTGCATTTTTAGGCTATCTAACTGATGGAACAGGCCAATATGACGACTAATAGGAGTCTCCATTTTTTCCTTTTTGATCAGTGAGACATGGTCACGAATACGGTGGTAGAAAGGTCATTTAGTTTTACCTATATAGAACGCACTGCATAATATAGACAATACCAATGGATTGGCATGTCACAGAGAACTGAGGTCTGTGAACATTTCCAATCTGAAGGACAACCGTTTGAGATGAGTGGACATATCTACAAAAGGGACACCTATGACATGGTCTGGTGCCTTTAAGATCATAGGAAGGAGACAATTGGGAGATGTGATGACTATGGACAAGGCTGTCACGCAGCGAGCGAGATCTTTTAAAAGTAATCTCAGGGTAGGCATTAATGTGTTTAGATACCACTTCATCACTTGTAAGCAAATACCAGTATTTCTCTAGAATCTTGCGGATTTGATGACGTTGACCTGAGTATTTGGTAATCAGACGCACCCCTTGATTTGATTTGAGTGGTTTGGAATTATGTAGAAGAGATCTCCTGTTTTGCTGTTTAGCCCGTAAATAGACCTTTCTCAAGCATTTATTGCTGTAACCCTGCTCCAAAAAGCGGGATCTTAGCAATTTTGCTTCTACTTCAAAATCAGCATCTTGACTAAAGTTTTGTCGTAGTCACAGATATTGCCCGTAGGGCACACTCGAGACTAGGGAATAAGGATGGGAACTTGCGGCATGCAGCAACGAATTGCCTGCCGATGGCTTGCGAAAGAGTGAGGTGCCAATGGTACAATCTTTTTGTACCATTATCTTCAAATCCAAAAAGGTCAATTGTGTTTGATCCATTTCAAAAGTGAATTTGAGATTAAAATCGTTGACTTTGAGACTATCAAGGAATGTTATTAAAGTCTCTTTTGGGCCTGTCCAAATAAAGAAAATGTCGTCTATAAATCTTCTCCATAATGGGATTTGCTCCAAAAACATTTGCATATTGTCTCTGAAAAAGAGATCCCGTTCCCACCCCACCCCCCCCAGATACAGGTTGGCATAAGAGGGGGCACATGTGCCATATAGAGTGCAAAGGTCAGTATTACATAATCTTGCAGATCAGTTGCAGGAGTTGCAAATAAACAATAAACCTGTTGCAGAGGTTTTGCTAACTCATAGGGTGACATTTATAAATTCTGTTGCTGCTCAGCAAGGCAATGCTAAAAAGGAGCAAATTACAGCTTGAATCATAATTTTCACCCCCGCTGAAACCTGACTTTCAGCTCTTCTTGATTATGTGTCTGACTATCTCATTCCTAGCCATAAAAATGTTATAGACCTTTGAGCAGGCAGTTTAAGTCTAATGGCTGTCAGAAGTAAACACGCATGTTGTATATGTAGTACAGAAATGTAAGAATGCAGATAGCAGTACAAATAAAGACAGCTGCCACTTCTAAAACCATAGCTCTCTTGGGACAAACACTGGCTGTTCTCTACAGATCATTGCACCAATGGAAGGATTAATCAACTAGTAGAGGATTTTGTTTGCTAAGTGTTTATTAGCTAGAGGATTTAGGGCTTGTTATGGCATATGTTATCATGGAATTTTTGTCTCACATATTGCTTTGGGGGAAGAAAAGTTTAGCTCCTCCCTGAAGAAAAAAATCTCTAAATGGTAGCAGACAGTAGTAGTCCCCCTGATTAAAAATAACTAAACATTTTTGACCATTAGGCCTATTGTTACAACAGTCTATGGCAAACTGACACAAACAGATTACAAAGTATCTTGGCAGTGAAAACTTCTAACTATAATAGAAGAACGTTGTATGATTATATGAAAAAATAAATGCTGCACAGGACACCAGGAATGTGTCTTAAACAGCAGGTATATTTCCCCAATATTTGAGTATTGGTCCCTTAAAGGGGAACAGTTTGAAGGATTGGTTGAGGGGGTTCTCACCCATGAAGGGTGAGGGGTTCCGGAGTTATCCAGATTGTCAGCGCTCATTAAATTGATAAGTTCTTATTAGGGGCCAGGAATTTTGGAGGTTCAAAGAGTTTTGGGAGGGAAGAACCTCAGAACCCTAACTACAAGGACTCTGCTCCTGAAGGGGTTAAGCTACATCAAATGGAGTATTGAAAGGCAACAGGAAGGGATCAGCACATGTGTCAATGAGGCAGAGTGAACCCCCAGGCTACTGGGATGCAGGTTTCTGAACCCCCTGTGGCGTGATATGAGAAGGAACCCTAACCCCAGTGTGGGACCAAGAATTTGGTGGTGAGCCAAAGGGTAATTCCCTTTATACATAAACTACTAACTGTTCTTGCTTAACTTTTGGCTGAAGAAAGCTCTGTGTTTACTTGTTTTGAAGACATCAATAAAGGTACTGTTTGCTTTCTTTTAATCTTGGCTGGCTGATTTTCCTAGGCTACCTCATACCGCAATGCTTATCATTTTTCCAGTTATTTCTTTCCCCCCTGAAGGGTACCCAACCACTAGCTTTTTTTATTACTAAAACAAAGTAAAGTGAACACAGTAACTTGATATTTATGCAGAAACAGTACCAAGACACTTGTTAAATGACCCTATTAAAGCTTATGTCACAAAGATATAATTATTTGTAAACTGTGGGAGGTTTATCGTGAAGGGCTCTCATTACCTCCTGTTGATACTTCTCTACCTTTCATGAAATTTATTCAATTATTAATTTAAATTAGCTAGAAGGATTTGTCAGTGTTTCATGTAATTGAACTTATTTGTATAGACGGAAATCCGTTAACTTCTAGGCCCTGAGGTTAATGCTGGCATATGCTGGGAATAGATGGAGCCAAGGCCACCTAACAGTTTTCTTTGACCAACTTATTTGAAAGAATATATTTAGCTGAAAATCTTTTGACATTATACTACAGCGGACCATGCGCAGATGGTGCATTTTTAATGCAAAGATACTAATTTCACAGAAAAGAAAGCTTGCATTATTTATATTAAACCTGTACTGCAGATATGTACCAGTAGGGGTTACTGAGGTTGCAAACATGGCATGTTTCTTTAGTACCCCATGGCTATCTATAATTCTTTCTAGTTACTGCTCTTTAGGGATGAGCTTCGTGTTCGAGTCGAACATACGTTCGACTCGAACATCGGCTGTTCGATCGTTCGACGAAGATCGAACGATTTGGGCCGTTCGCGCCAAATTCGAGTGACGCGAACGGCCCACAATGCACTATGCCATCGCAGTGTCATCCAGGCGCTGTGATTGGCCAAGCATGCACTGTGACCCCGCATGCTTGGCCAATCACAGCGCCGGCAGCGAGGAGAGCAATGATTGGCCACAGGCAGGATGCCTGTGGCCAATTATTGCTGAGGGTGTTTAGTACACGCCCCACACTATAAAAGGCCGCCAGCACGGCGGCCTAGTGTAGTGTGTTCCGGAGCAGGGAAAGAGAAGCATAGGCAGGGACAGTGACATTTATTTTTTTCTTGCTTAACCTGGATTCCTTTAGTTTAGGGAAAGAGAAGGATAGGTAGGGAGAGTGTCAGTGTGTTTTACTGTGCGAATCCTTGTTTCTTGGGACAGGGAAGGACAGTGAGGGAATTCTCCTTGTGCTATAGTGTGCTTTAAAAAAACATTTTTTCTAGGGACAGAAAACTATAGGTAGGGAGAGTGTCAGTGTGTTTTACTGTGTGAATCCTTGTTTCTAGGGACAGGGAAGGACAGTGAGGGAATTCTCCTTGTGCTATAGTGTGCTGTAAAAAAACATTTTTTCTAGGGACATAAAACTATAGGTAGGGAGAGTGTCAGTGTGTTTTACTGTGCGAATCCTTGTTTCTATGGACAGGGAAGGACAGTGAGGGAATTCTCCTTGTGCTATAGTGTGCTTTAAAAAAACATTTTTTCTAGGGACAGAAAACTATAGGTAGGAAGAGTGTCAGTTTCTTTCACTGTGATAATCCTTGTTTCTAGGGACAAAGAAGGAAAGTGAGGGAAATTCTCCTTGTGCTATAGTGTGCTTTAAAAAAACATTTTTTCTAGGGACACAAAACTATAGGTAGGGAGAGTGTCAGTGTCTTTTACTGTGCAAATCCTTGTTTCTAGGGACAGGGAAGGACAGTGAGGGAATTCTCCTTGTGCTATAGTGTGCTTTAAAAAAACATTTTTTCTAGGGACAGAAAACTATAGGAAGGAAGAGTGTCAGTTTCTTTCACTGTGATAATCCTTGTTTCTAGGGACAAAGAAGGAAAGTGAGGGAAATTCTCCTTGTGCTATAGTGTGCTTTAAAAAAACATTTTTTCTAGGGACAGAAAACTATAGGTAGGAAGAGTGTCAGTTTCTTTCACTGTGATAATCCTTGTTTCTAGGGACAGGGAAGGAAAGTGAGGGAAATTCTCCTTGTGCTATAGTGTGCTTTAAAAAAACATTTTTTCTAGGGACAGAAAACTATAGGTAGGGAGAGTGTCAGTGTGTTTTACTGTGCGAATCCTTGTTTCTAGGGACAGGGAAGGACAGTGAGGGAATTCTCCTTGTGCTATAGTGTGCTTTAAAAAAACATTTTTTCAAGGGACAGAAAACTATAGGTAGGAAGAGTGTCAGTTTCTTTCACTGTGATAATCCTTGTTTCTAGGGACAAAGAAGGAAAGTGAGGGAAATTCTCCTTGTGCTATAGTGTGCTTTAAAAAAAAATTTTTCTAGGGACAGAAAACTATAGGTAGGGAGAGTGTCAGTGTGTTTTACTGTGCGAATCCTTGTTTCTAGGGACAGGAAAGGACAGTGAGGGAATTCTCCTTGTGCTATAGTGTGCTTTAAAAAAACATTTTTTCTAGGGACAGAAAACTATAGGTAGGAAGAGTGTCAGTTTCTTTCACTGTGATAATCCTTGTTTCTAGGGACAAAGAAGGAAAGTGAGGGAAATTCTCCTTGTGCTATAGTGTGCTTTAAAAAAACATTTTTTCTAGGGACAGAAAACTATAGGTAGGGAGAGTGTCAGTGTGTTTTACTGTGCGAATCCTTGTTTCTAGGGACAGGGAAGGACAGTGAGGGAATTCTCCTTGTGCTATAGTGTGCTTTAAAAAAACATTTTTTCAAGGGACAGAAAACTATAGGTAGGAAGAGTGTCAGTTTCTTTCACTGTGATAATCCTTGTTTCTAGGGACAAAGAAGGAAAGTGAGGGAAATTCTCCTTGTGCTATAGTGTGCTTTAAAAAAAATTTTTTCTAGGGACAGAAAACTATAGGTAGGGAGAGTGTCAGTGTGTTTTACTGTGCGAATCCTTGTTTCTAGGGACAGGGAAGGACAGTGAGGGAATTCTCCTTGTGCTATAGTGTGCTTTAAAAAAACATTTTTTCTAGGGACAGAAAACTATAGGTAGGAAGAGTGTCAGTTTCTTTCACTGTGATAATCCTTGTTTCTAGGGACAAAGAAGGAAAGTGAGGGAAATTCTCCTTGTGCTATAGTGTGCTTTAAAAAAAACATTTTTTCTAGGGACAGAAAACTATAGGTAGGGAGAGTGTCAGTGTCTTTTACTGTGCAAATCCTTGTTTCTAGGGACAGGGAAGGACAGTGAGGGAATTCTCCTTGTGCTATAGTGTGCTTTAAAAAAACATTTTTTCTAGGGACAGAAAACTATAGGAAGGAAGAGTGTCAGTTTCTTTCACTGTGATAATCCTTGTTTCTAGGGACAAAGAAGGAAAGTGAGGGAAATTCTCCTTGTGCTATAGTGTGCTTTAAAAAAAACATTTTTTCTAGGGACAGAAAACTATAGGTAGGAAGAGTGTCAGTTTCTTTCACTGTGATAATCCTTGTTTCTAGGGACAGGGAAGGAAAGTGAGGGAAATTCTCCTTGTGCTATAGTGTGCTTTAAAAAAAACATTTTTTCTAGGGACAGAAAACTATAGGAAGGAAGAGTGTCAGTTTCTTTCACTGTGATAATCCTTGTTTCTAGGGACAAAGAAGGAAAGTGAGGGAAATTCTCCTTGTGCTATAGTGTGCTTTAAAAAAACATTTTTTCTAGGGACAGAAAACTATAGGTAGGGAGAGTGTCAGTGTGTTTTACTGTGCGAATCCTTGTTTCTAGGGACAGGAAAGGACAGTGAGGGAATTCTCCTTGTGCTATAGTGTGCTTTAAAAAAACATTTTTTCTAGGGACAGAAAACTATAGGTAGGAAGAGTGTCAGTTTCTTTCACTGTGATAATCCTTGTTTCTAGGGACAAAGAAGGAAAGTGAGGGAAATTCTCCTTGTGCTATAGTGTGCTTTAAAAAAACATTTTTTCTAGGGACAGAAAACTATAGGTAGGGAGAGTGTCAGTGTGTTTTACTGTGCGAATCCTTGTTTCTAGGGACAGGGAAGGACAGTGAGGGAATTCTCCTTGTGCTATAGTGTGCTTTAAAAAAACATTTTTTCTAGGGACAGAAAACTATAGGTAGGGAGAGTGTCAGTGTGTTTTACTGTGCGAATCCTTGTTTCTAGGGACAGGGAAGGACAGTGAGGGAATTCTCCTTGTGCTATAGTGTGCTTTAAAAAAACATTTTTTCTAGGGACAGAAAACTATAGGTAGGAAGAGTGTCAGTTTCTTTCACTGTGATAATTCTTGTTTCTAGGGACAAAGAAGGAAAGTGAGGGAAATTCTCCTTGTGCTATAGTGTGCTTTAAAAAAACATTTTTTCTAGGGACAGAAAACTATAGGTAGGGAGAGTGTCAGTGTCTTTTACTGTGCGAATCCTTGTTTCTAGGGACAGGGAAGGACAGTGAGGGAATTCTCCTTGTGCTATAGTGTGCTTTAAAAAAACATTTTTTCTAGGGACAGAAAACTATAGGAAGGAAGAGTGTCAGTTTCTTTCACTGTGATAATCCTTGTTTCTAGGGACAAAGAAGGAAAGTGAGGGAAATTCTCCTTGTGCTATAGTGTGCTTTAAAAAAACATTTTTTCTAGGGACAGAAAACTATAGGTAGGGAGAGTGTCAGTGTCTTTTACTGTGCAAATCCTTGTTTCTAGGGACAGGGAAGGACAGTGAGGGAATTCTCCTTGTGCTATATTGTGCTTTAAAAAAACTTTTTTTCTAGGGACAGAAAACTATAGGAAGGAAGAGTGTCAGTTTCTTTCACTGTGATAATCCTTGTTTCTAGGGACAAAGAAGGAAAGTGAGGGAAATTCTCCTTGTGCTATAGTGTGCTTTAAAAAAACATTTTTTCTAGGGACAGAAAACTATAGGTAGGAAGAGTGTCAGTTTCTTTCACTGTGATAATCCTTGTTTCTAGGGACAAAGAAGGAAAGTGAGGGAAATTCTCCTTGTGCTATAGTGTGCTTTAAAAAAACATTTTTTCTAGGGACAGAAAACTATAGGTAGGGAGAGTGTCAGTTTCTTTCACTGTGATAATCCTTGTTTCTAGGGACAGGGAAGGACAGTGAGGAAAATTCTCCTTGTGCTATAGTGTGCTTTAAAAAAACATTTTTTCTAGGGACAGAAAACTATAGGTAGGAAGAGTGTCAGTTTCTTTCACTGTGATAATCCTTGTTTCTAGGGACAGGGAAGGACAGTGAGGGAAATTCTCCTTGTGCTATAGTGTGCTAAAGCATTCCTCATCAACCATCTTTGAAATCCTTGTTTTTTTGGACAGTCAGGGAAATTGTCGTTGTGCTATTCTGTGCAAAAGCAATCATCCTCAACCATATTTAGAAATCCTTAAGTAAAGGGACAGAGAAGGACACCTGAAGGTAGCCCTTATTGCTTTTTTCCCATCTCCCTGCAGGCCATCTATTAGAATGTCTGGAAGGCAAACAAGGAGAGGCAGACAGTCAGGAGGCAATAAAAGAGGGCAAGCAGGCTCTGTGTCTGGGGGCAACAGTGCTGGTCGTGGACGCGGTGCATTGTCATCAGCACATGGCTATGGGACACGCTTGTCCTTCTTTTCGGCAGCTGGACATGTTGAGCCACATCATGCCGAAGACTTGGTAGAGTGGATGACCAAGCCCTCCTCCTCCTCCTCATCCTCTCTCACCCAGGCTCAGGGTACTGGAAAAGCAGCTGCCAAAGCGTCCTCTTCCCTGGTATCAATGTCAGACTCATCATCAGTCACTCCTTCCCTAGACCCACCATGTCCTCCTCCTGAGGAGTCCCCCGAACTGTTTGAGCACAGTGTTGGGTACATGCTCCAGGAGGATGCCCAGCGTTTCGAAGGGTCTGATGATGAAACCCAGCTACAGGAAGGCAGTAGCGTGAGAGCAGACAGAGGGGATGCTCAAGAAGGACACCAATCTGGCAGTCATGTTCCAGCAGCTGCAGCATACTGCCAGATTGGCTCCAGTGATGAGGAGGGAGGGGATGATGAGGTCACTGACTCCACGTGGGTGCCTAATAGGAGAGAGGAGGAGGAGGAGGATGAGGAGGAGGCACATCTCCAACGAGGCAGGATGCCCTTTGGTGGCCAGCGTAAGGGCAGTACACCGACGGAATCACACCGCAGAGCTCCGCCTGTGCAGGGCGCTGCCTCTGCCCGTCATTCAAAAAGTTCTTTGGTGTGGGCCTTTTTTGAGGCTAGTGCATCAGATCGCACAGCTGCTGTTTGCAACATATGTCTCAAGCGTATATCGCGTGGCCAAAACATCAGCCGCTTGGGTACCACATGCCTGACCAGACATATGTTGACCTGCCATGCAGCTCGTTGGCAAGCCTACCTCAAAGACCCACACCAAAGAACAAAGCGGACCTCTCCTTGCACCGCATCAGCTGGGATCTCCAACCCCACTATAACTTCAGTCCTCTCTGAAACATGCACTGAGAGGAATGAAGGTGTAGAATTAGGTGTGTCACAGCCAAGTACTTGCGGCCACTCTGCTAGCAGTACACCGACGTCCGATTCTAGCAGGCAAATTTCCCTGCCCCAGCTGCTGGACCGTCGAAAGAAGTTCACTCCCAGCCATCCACATGCCCAGCGGTTGAATGCTAGCTTGGCTAAATTGCTAGCGCTTCAACTGTTGCCTTTTCAGTTGGTAGACTCGGCCCCCTTCCGTGAGTTTGTGCAATGTGCATGTCCTCAGTGGCAGGTTCCCAAACGCCACTTTTTCTCACGGAAGGCTATTCCGGCTCTCTACCGGCATGTGGAAGGCAATGTCTTGGCCTCGCTGGACAGGGCGGTCAGCGGTAAGGTGCATATTACCGCTGACTCATGGTCCAGCAGGCATGGACAGGGACGTTACCTTTCTTTCACGGCCCATTGGGTCACTCTTTTGGCAGCTGGGAAGGATGCAGGACAAGGTGCAGTAGTGTTGGAGGTTGTTCCACCGCCACGCCTCCAAAATGCTACTACTGGTTGTGACACACCTCTCTCCTCCACCCCCTCCTCTTCTTCTTCCTCCATGGCCTCTTCCTGTGGTTTGTCCTCGGAACCAGCGGTGCTCCGTAGGCGTTCAAGGGGCTACGCAAGTACGCAGGCAAAAAGATGCCATGCCGTGCTTGCGCTGGTGTGTTTGGGGGACAGAAGCCACACTGGGGCAGAGGTCCTGTCTGCTCTGCAGGGCCAGGCCGAGAGGTGGTTGACGCCACGCCAGCTTAAGCCAGGAATGGTGGTTTGCGACAATGGCACCAACCTCCTCTCCGCCCTCCGACAGGGACAACTGACCCATGTGCCCTGTGTGGCTCACGTCCTTAACCTGGTGGTGCAGCGGTTCTTGGGCAGGTACCCGGGCTTACAGGATGTCCTGAGGCAGGCCAGGAAAGTCTGTGTGCATTTCCGCAGATCTTATAATGCCAGTGCTCGCCTGGCTGAGCTGCAAAAGGAGTTGAACCTGCCCAAGAACCGCCTTATATGTGACATGCCCACCAGGTGGAACTCAACGTTGGCCATGCTGCAGCGGCTGCACACGCAGCAGAGGGCCATCAATGAGTACCTGTGCGACTACGGCACCAGGACAGGGTCAGGGGAGCTTGGTTTTTTTTCTCCACGCCAGTGGGGCATGATCAGGGATGCATGCACTGTCCTGGCACCATTTGAGGAGGCCACGAGGATGGTGAGCAGTGACAGTGCATGCATCAGTGACACTGTACCTCTTGTCCACCTGTTGGAGCACACGCTGCGTGGAATAATGGACAGGGCACTTGAGGCAGAACAGAGGCAGGAAGAGGAGGACTTCCTTGCCTCTCAAGGCCCCCTTTACCCAGACAGTGTTCCTTCTGTCCCACCCATCGCACAGGAAGAGGAGGAGGAGGAGGAGGAGGAGGATTGTGTCAGCATGGAGGTGGAGGCTGGCACTCAGCATCATCAGCAGCAGTCTTTTAGGGATGATTTACAGTCCCAAGAAACCAGTGGACTTGTACGTGGCTGGGAGGAGGTGGCTGCGGATCATGTCGTCCTTAGTGACCCAGAGGACTCCGGAGCGAATGCCTCAGCAAACCTACGCTGCATGGCCTCCCTGATCCTGCAAAGTCTGCGGAAGGATCCTCGTATTCTTCGGATCAAGGAGAGGGACCATTACTGGCTGGCCACTCTCCTTGATCCACGGTACAAGGGTAAGGTTGCGGACCTTATGTTACCGTCGCAGAGGGAGCAGAGGATGAGACAACTCCGGGAGGCCTTGCAGAAAGGTCTGTGCAACGCGTTCCCAGAGACTGGGAGGTTACAAACTCCTGGTCCTGGACAACGAGTTGCTGAGGCTTCGGCCAGTCAAAGAAGGAGCGGTGGGGAAGGTGGCCGTCTGACCGATGCGTTCAGACAATTCTTTAGTCCGCAGCCCCAAAGTATGATCGGTTCCAGCAACCATCGCCAGCGTCTGATAAACATGGTGCAGGAATATCTAGGGGCAAGGTCAGACTTGGACACCTTCCCCACCGAAAATCCTCTGGCTTACTGGGTCTTGAGGATGGATCACTGGCCAGAGCTTGCACAGTATGCAATTGAGCTACTGGCCTGTCCTGCATCCAGCGTTCTTTCGGAACGCACATTCAGTGCTGCTGGAGGATTTGTCACGGATCACAGGGTGCGCCTGTCCACCGACTCGGTTGATCGACTGACTTTCATCAAGATGAACCAGTCTTGGATCACCACCAGCTACCACACACCTGATGCTGATATAACAGACTAATTGATTTTAACATGTCACATCCCTTCAAGACTGATGCTGATGCTGAGTGCCTGTGCTGTTATGTTGACTGGCTATCCTCCTCCTCCGAGTCCTCAATGATACGATTGATGATGATAGCTTGGAAGATCATTTTTGTTTATGGGTGCCGCCACCAGTGGCTAAGGCCCAATTTTTCAGCCCCTGTTTTACAGGGGCGTGTAATTACAATTTTTTTAGCAATAATTTGCCATAGGGCTCATTGCTGTGCTCCAAGTACAGTATCTGTGAGGGGTTGGAGTGTTGTGCCACCAGTGCCTAAGGCCCAATTTTTCAGCCCCTGTTTAACAGGGGCGTGTCATTACAATTTTTGAAGCAATACTTTGCAACAGGGCTCATTGCTGTGCTCCAAGTACAGTATCTGTGAGGGGTTGTAGTGTTGTGCCACCAGTGCCTAAGGCCCAATTTTTCAGCCCCTGTATGCAATTACAATTCTTGATCTAATAATTCACAGCAGGGCCCATTGCTGCACCCACCAAGAGTAACTCTGAGGGCTTACAGTGTTGTGGCAACGCCACCACCACCACCACCACGAAAGGCCCAATTTTTCAGCCCCTGTTCAAAAGGGGCATGTAATTACAATTCTTGATCTAATAATTCACAGCAGGGCCCATTGCTGCACCCACCAAGAGTAACTCTGAGGGCTTACAGTGTTGTGGCAACGTCACCACCACCACCACCACGAAAGGCCCAATTTTTCAGCCCCTGTTCAAAAGGGGCATGTAATTACAATTCTTGATCTAATAATTCACAGCAGGGCCCATTGCTGCACCCACCAAGAGTAACTCTGAGGGCTTACAGTGTTGTGGCAACACCACCACCACCACCACCACCACCACGAAAGGCCCAATTTTTCAGCCCCTGTTCAACAGGGGCATGCAATTACAATTCTTGATCTAATAATTCACAGCAGGGCCCATTGCTGCACCCACCAAGAGTAACTCTGAGGTCTTACAGTGTTGTGGCAATGCCACCACCACCACCACCACCACAAAAGGCCCAATTTTTCAGCCCCTGTTCAAAAGGGGCATGTAATTACAATTCTTTATCTAATAATTCACAGCAGGGCCCATTGCTGCACCCACCAAGAGTAACTCTGAGGGCTTACAGTGTTGTGGCAACGCCACCACCACCACCACCACGAAAGGCCCAATTTTTCAGCCCCTGTTCAAAAGGGGCATGTAATTACAATTCTTGATCTAATAATTCACAGCAGGGCCCATTGCTGCACCCACCAAGAGTAACTGTCAGGGCTTACAGTGTTGTGGCACCAGCACCACCATCAAAGGCCCAATTTTTACTACCAGTGTTCAACAATTATATGTAATTAAAATTCCTGATATAATAGTTGACAGCAGGGCGTTCCAGCACCAACCAAGAGTAACTGTGAGTGCTTACAGTGTTGTGCCAACACCAACAACTAAGGGGCCTATTTCTGCAGAGTATATACGGCAGGTCCCTACTTTCAAACATCCAACTTACAAACGACTCCTACTTGCAAACGCAAGAAGACAACAGGAAGTGAGAGGAAATCTACCACTAGGAAGGAAAATTCTCTCCTGTAAGAATAAATATGGGAGAAAGGTGTCTCCTCTGTACTGATGCTTTATCAGCAATCCTTGTTTCAAGAAAAACACCACATTTCAAAAACAGTTGTCATTGGGACGGAAAGTGAGGTGAAATGTTCTGAACAGGGGCACAGACAGCAAAACAAATGTTACAGGGGTGATAACCCTTACCTATGTTTTCCAAAAAGTTTAAAAATAGATTTTTGGGCTGGAGCTACACTTCAACAATGTACCTGTTCAAAATTACAAACAGATTCTACATAAGAACAAACCTACAGTCCCTGTCTTGTATGCACCGCCTGTATACGGCTGTTCAGAGTATATAGGGCCTTTTTTATTTTATGTGCGGGGTTCCCCTTAATATCCATACAAGACCCAAAGGGGCTGGTAATGGGCTGGGGTAGGGGGGGGGGGTCATGGGGTAGCTATGCCATTTTTCTTAAAGATTTTCATCCATATTACCGGGACCAGACATTACATTAAAGCCGCAAGCAGTTTTAAATGGCTTTTTTTTCCTTTAGAAGTGTCATTTTGTGCAGGGACAGTTCTAAACACGGGAAACACGTGGCACTTCACAGGCATACTTTAGACACCCCCCAGGTACGATATTTAAAGGAATATTTGACTTTTTTGTTTTCACTTTATGCATCATTAAAATGACTGCTCCCGAAAAACGACCGTTTTTAAAATTTCTTTTTGCATTGATACATGTCCCCTGGTGCACAACCCGGGTTCCCAAACCCTTTTTAGGACAATAACATGCATAATAGTTGTTATAATTAGCACTTTAGAATTCGAACGTTCGCATCCATTGTATTTAATAGGGTTCTAATGTTCGTACGAACTTTCGGTCCGTTCGCGGGTTCTGGTGCGAACCGAACCCGGGGGTGTTCGGCTCATCACTACTGCTCTTACAGGAAACCAGCGAGAATAGAAATATAAGCGCTGACATTTATAAAAACTGTATGCTTGATCCAAGTCTGTGACTCAATAGATAGTATCTGGATGACAGCAAAGTTCCCTTTAAACATAATGATACTGATATTTACCATCTCTGTGCTTCAAAGTACTGATAGGATTGCAAGCCAAACAATGACATCATTGCATTAGTACTAAGGGCCAGTTCACATCAGAATGTGGTACAGGAAACCAGTGCTTCCTGTGCGTTTCTTGCACCGTGTCTAAAATGCACTGCAATTGGGATCTGCAGCAGATGCCAGTGCAATGCTAACAGCACCCCAAAAGCAAGTCGCAAATGCAGTGCATTTGCCTGCATGTAATCATATGATACAAAAGTACCATGCAATCCATGATTTTAGCAGATTTGAAAGAATATACTAAAATTGCACTGCACAGGAACGCAACCCACTGTACAATTCAAGGTATGAACAGGCCCTAAATCAAGACATACAATAGACAACTTTACAAACCATAAACAATAAACTATTCATATAAATAAAGAAGGTCACAAAGAAGCTACTTCCCACTCCCCACAAAATAGCTTATTGTATGAAGGCACACAAGTTTAAAAACTGCTGGTCATTGGAGAGAGAGGGATAGGAAATTTTTATGTGAATGTTTCATGGTTTCATGTATGTTCCTTTGTAGAAAAAAAAAAAAACTGTACAAAGTCTGCTTAAAGCTACAGGAATTCAGCCTCTTTCTAAAATGTGTTGACTTACTATTGGTTGAGTCAATGAGGTACATCCCACCTCATGGATCTTTTTTATTTACAACTGACAGTTTTACTGAGCCCTGCTAGAATAGATATCACTTTACCATAGTTGCCAACTTTTCAAAAACGTTTTTTGGGACACCTTCTTTCTGTGTTTACAGAAAGCCATTGTAGGCAGAGCATTACTTTAAATCAGGGTGGGCATTCATTTAAATGGGAATGGTTCTACACAAAGCCGTTCGTGCCAAATTCGAGTGACGCGAACGGCCCACAATGCACTACGCCATCGCAGTGTCATCCAGGCGCTGTGATTGGCCAAGCATGCACTGTGACCCCGCATGCTTGGCCAATCACAGCGCCGGCAGCGAGGAGAGCAATGATTGGCCACAGGCAGGATGCCTGTGGCCAATTATTGCTGAGGGGGTTTAGTACACGCCCCACACTATAAAAGGCCGCCAGCGCGGCGGCCTTGTGTAGTGTGTTCCGGAGCAGGGAAAGAGAAGCATAGGCAGGGACAGTGTCATTTTTTTCCTTTACTAATCCTGGATTCCTTGTGTTTAGGGACAGAGACGGATAGGTAGGGAGAGTGTCAGTGTGTTATTCTGTGCTAAACCTTGTTTGTAGGGACAGAGAAGGACAGTGAGGGAAAGTGTCAGTGTGTTATTCTGTGCTAAACCTTGTTTGTAGGGACAGAGAAGGACAGTGAGGGAAACTGTCAGTGTGCTATTCTGTGCTAAACCTTGTTTGTAGGGACAGAGAAGGACAGTGAGGGAAAGTGTCAGTGTGCTATTCTGTGCTAAACCTTGTTTGTAGGGACAGAGAAGGACAGTGAGGGAAACTGTCAGTGTGCTATTCTGTGCTAAACCTTGTTTGTAGGGACAGAGAAGGACAGTGAGGGAAAGTGTCAGTGTGCTATTCTGTGCTAAACCTTGTTTGTAGGGACAGAGAAGGACAGTGAGGGAAACTGTCAGTGTGCTATTCTGTGCTAAACCAATCTTGCTGAACCGTATTTGAAATCCTTGAGTTTAGGGACAGAGAAGAACACTCGGAAACTATCAGTGTGCTATTCTATGCTAAACCTTGTTTGTAGGGACAGAGAAGGACAGTGAGGAAACCTGTCAGTGTGCTATTCTGTGCTAAACCAATCTTGCTGAACCATATTTGAAATCCTTGAGTTTAGGGACAGAGAAGGACACTCGGGGAAACTGTCAGTGTGCTATTCTGTGCTAAACCTTGTTTGTAGGGACAGAGAAGGACAGTGAGGGAAAGTGTCAGTGTGCTATTCTGTGCTAAACCAATCTTGCTGAACCATATTTGAAATCCTTGAGTTTAGGGACAGAGAAGGACACTCGGGGAAACTGTCAGTGTGCTATTCTGTGCTAAACCAATCTTGCTGAACCGTATTTGAAATCCTTGAGTTTAGGGACAGAGAAGTACACTCGTGGAAACTATCAGTGTGCTATTCTGTGCTAAATCTTGTTTGTAGGGACAGAGAAGGACACTTGTGGAAACTATCAGTGTGCTATTCTGTGCTAAATCTTGTTTGTAGGGACAGAGAAGGACAGTGAGGGAAACTATCAGTGTGCTATTCTGTGCTAAACCAATCTTGCTGAACCATATTTGAAATCCTTGAGTTTAGGGACAGAGAAGGACACTCGGGGAAACTGTCAGTGTGCTATTCTGTGCTAAACCTTGTTTGTAGGGACAGAGAAGGACAGTAAGGGAAACTATCAGTGTCCTATTCTGTGCTAAACCTTGTTTGTAGGGACAGAGAAGGACAGTGAGGGAAACTGTCAGTGTGCTATTCTGTGCTAAACCAATCTTGCTGAACCATATTTGAAATCCTTGAGTTTAGGGACAGAGAAGGACACTCGGGGAAACTGTCAGTGTGCTATTCTGTGCTAAACCTTGTTTGTAGGGACAGAGAAGGACAGTGAGGGAAAGTGTCAGTGTGCTATTCTGTGCTAAACCAATCTTGCTGAACCATATTTGAAATCCTTGAGTTTAGGGACAGAGAAGGACACTCGGGGAAACTGTCAGTGTGCTATTCTGTGCTAAACCAATCTTGCTGAACCGTATTTGAAATCCTTGAGTTTAGGGACAGAGAAGGACACTCGTGGAAACTATCAGTGTGCTATTCTGTGCTAAATCTTGTTTGTAGGGACAGAGAAGGACAGTGAGGGAAACTATCAGTGTGCTATTCTGTGCTAAACCTTGTTTGTAGGGACAGAGAAGGACAGTGAGGGAAAGTGTCAGTGTGCTATTCTGTGCTAAACCAATCTTGCTGAACCATATTTGAAATCCTTGAGTTTAGGGACAGAGAAGGACACTCTGGGAAACTGTCAGTGTGCTCTTCTGTGCTAAACCTTGTTTGTAGGGACAGAGAAGGACAGTGAGGGAAAGTGTCAGTGTGCTATTCTGTGCTAAACCAATCTTGCTGAACCATATTTGAAATCCTTGAGTTTAGGGACAGAGAAGGACACTCGGGGAAACTGTCAGTGTGCTATTCTGTGCTAAACCTTGTTTGTAGGGACAGAGAAGGACAGTAAGGGAAACTATCAGTGTCCTATTCTGTGCTAAACCTTGTTTGTAGGGACAGAGAAGGACAGTGAGGGAAAGTGTCAGTGTGCTATTCTGTGCTAAACCAATCTTGCTGAACCATATTTGAAATCCTTGAGTTTAGGGACAGAGAAGGACACTCGGGGAAACTGTCAGTGTGCTATTCTGTGCTAAACCTTGTTTGTAGGGACAGAGAAGGACAGTGAGGGAAAGTGTCAGTGTGCTATTCTGTGCTAAACCAATCTTGCTGAACCATATTTGAAATCCTTGAGTTTAGGGACAGAGAAGGACACTCGTGGAAACTATCAGTGTGCTATTCTGTGCTAAATCTTGTTTGTAGGGACAGAGAAGGACAGTGAGGGAAACTATCAGTGTGCTATTCTGTGCTAAACCTTGTTTGTAGGGACAGAGAAGGACAGTGAGGGAAAGTGTCAGTGCGCTATTCTGTGCTAAACCAATCTTGCTGAACCATATTTGAAATCCTTGAGTTTAGGGACAGAGAAGGACACTCGGGGAAACTGTCAGTGTGCTATTCTGTGCTAAACCTTGTTTGTAGGGACAGAGAAGGACAGTGAGGGAAAGTGTCAGTGTGCTATTCTGTGCTAAACCAATCTTGCTGAACCATATTTGAAATCCTTGAGTTTAGGGACAGAGAAGCACACTCGGGGAAACTGTCAGTGTGCTATTCTGTGCTAAACCAATCTTGCTGAACCGTATTTGAAATCCTTGAGTTTAGGGACAGAGAAGGACACTCGGGGAAACTATCAGTGTGCTATTCTGTGCTAAACCTTGTTTGTAGGGACAGAGAAGGACAGTGAGGGAAACTGTCAGTGTGCTATTCTGTGCTAAACCAATCTTGCTGAAGCATATTGCAAATCCTTGTGTTTAGGGACAGAGAAGGATAGGCAGGGGACAGTGTCAGTGTCATTGTTGCTAAGCCTCCTGCACAGTATACACCTGAAGGTAGCCCTTATTGCTGTTTTTCCCATCTCCCTGCAGGCCATCCATTAAAATGTCTGGAAGGCAAACAAGGAGAGGCAGACAGTCAGGAGGCAAAAAAAGAG
Source organism: Rana muscosa (assembly GCA_029206835.1). Lineage (NCBI taxonomy): Eukaryota > Metazoa > Chordata > Amphibia > Anura > Ranidae > Rana > Rana muscosa. Next base: position 658,398,718 of record CM055122.1, on the reverse strand, counting down.
GGCAAGCAGGCTCTGTGTCTGGGGGCAACAGTGCTGGTCGTGGACGCGGTGCATTGTCATCAGCACATAGCCATGGGACACGCTTGTCCTTCTTTTCGACAGCTGGACATGTTAAGCCACATCATGCCGAAGACTTGGTAGAGTGGATGACCAAGCCCACCCCATCCTCCTCATCCTCTCTCACCCAGGCTCAGGGTACTGGCAAAGCAGCTGCCAAAGCGTCCTCTTCTCTGGTATCAATGTCATCATTAGTCACTCCTTCCCTAGACCCACCATGTCCTCCTCCTGAGGAGTCCCCCGAACTGTTTGAGCACAGTGTTGGGTACATGCTCCAGGAGGATGCCCAGCGTTTCGAAGGATCTGATGATGATACTCAGCTAGAGGAAGGCAGTAGCGTGAGAGCAGAGAGAGGGGATGCTCAAGAAGGACACCAATCTGGCAGTCATGCTCCAGCAGCTGCAGCATACTGCCAGATTGGCTCCAGTGATGAGGAGGGAGGGGATGATGAGGTCACTGACTCCACGTGGGTGCCTAATAGGAGAGAGGAGGAGGAGGAGGATGAGGAGGAGGCACATCTCCAACGAGGCAGGATGCCCTTGGGTGGCCAGCGTATGGGCAGCACACCGACGGAATCACACCGCAGAGCTCCGCCTGTGCAGGGCGCTGCCTCTGCCCGTCATTCAAAAAGTTCTTTGGTGTGGGCCTTTTTTGAGGCGAGTGCATCAGATCGCACAGCTGCTGTTTGCAACATATGTCTCAAGCGTATATCGCGTGGCCAAAACATCAGCCGCTTGGGCACCACATGCTTGATCAGACATATGTTGACCTGCCATGCAGCTCGTTGGCAAGCCTACCTTAAAGACCCACACCAAAGAACAAAGCGGACCTCTCCTTGCACCGCATCAGCTAGGATCTCCAACCCCACTATACCTTCAGTCCTCTCTGAAACCTGCACTGAGAGGAATGAAGGTGTAGAATTAGGTGTGTCACAGCCAAGTACTTGCGGCCACTCTGCTAGCAGTACACCGACGTCCGATTCTAGCAGGCAAATTTCCCTGCCCCAGCTGCTGGACCGTCGAAAGAAGTTCACTCCCAGCCATCCACATGCCCAACGGTTGAATGCCAGCTTGGCTAAATTGCTAGCGCTTCAACTGCTGCCTTTTCAGTTGGTAGACTCGGCCCCCTTCCGTGAGTTTGTGCAATGTGCGGTTCCTCAGTGGCAGGTTCCCAAACGCCACTTTTTCTCACGGAAGGCGATTCCGGCTCTCTACAGGCATGTGGAAGGCAATGTCTTGGCCTCGCTGGACAGGGCGGTCAGCGGTAAGGTGCATATTACCGCTGACTCATGGTCCAGCAGGCATGGACAGGGACATTACCTTTCTTTCACGGCCCATTGGGTCACTCTTTTGGCAGCTGGGAAGGATGCAGGACAAGGTGCAGTAGTGTTGGAGGTTGTTCCACCGCCACGCCTCCAAAATGCTACTACTGGTTGTGACACACCTCTCTCCTCCACCCCCTCCTCTTCTTCTTCCTCCATGGCCTCTGCCTGTGCTTTGTCCTCGGAACCAGCGGTGCTCCGTAGGTGTTCAAGGGGCTACGCAAGTACGCAGGCAAAAAGATGCCATGCCGTGCTTGCGCTGGTGTGTTTGGGGGACAGGAGCCACACTGGGGCAGAGGTCCTGTCTGCTCTGCAGGGGCAGGCCGAGAGGTGGTTGACGCCACGCCAGCTTAAGCCAGGAATGGTGGTTTGCGACAATGGCACCAACCTCCTCTCCGCCCTCCGACAGGGACTACTGACCCATGTGCCCTGTGTGGCTCACGTCCTTAACCTGGTGGTGCAGCGGTTCTTGGGCAGGTACCCGGGCTTACAGGATGTCCTGAGGCAGGCCAGGAAAGTCTGTGTGCATTTCCGCAGATCTTATAATGCCAGTGCTCGCCTGGCTGAGCTGCAAAAGGAGTTGAACCTGCCCAAGAACCGCCTTATATGTGACATGCCCACCAGGTGGAACTCAACGTTGGCCATGCTGCAGCGGCTGCACACGCAGCAGAGGGCCATCAATGAGTACCTGTGCGACTACGGCACCAGGACAGGGTCAGGGGAGCTCGGATTTTTTTCACCACGCCAGTGGGGCATGATCAGGGATGCATGCACTGTCCTGGCACCATTTGAGGAGGCCACGAGGATGGTGAGCAGTGACAGTGCATGCATCAGTGACACTGTACCTCTTGTCCACCTGTTGGAGCACACGCTGCGTGGAATAATGGACAGGGCACTTGAGGCAGAACAGAGGCAGGAAGAGGAGGACTTCCTTGCCTCTCAAGGCCCCCTTTACCCAGACAGTGTTCCTTCTGTCCCACCCATCGCACAGGAAGAGGAGGAGGAGGAGGAGGAGGAGGATTGTGTCAGCATGGAGGTGGAGGCTGGCACTCAGCATCATCAGCAGCAGTCTTTTAGGGATGATTTACAGTCCCAAGAAACCAGTGGACTTGTACGTGGCTGGGAGGAGGTGGCTGCGGATCATGTCGTCCTTAGTGACCCAGAGGACTCCGGACTGAATGCCTCAGCTAACCTACGCTGCATGGCCTCCCTGATCCTGCAAAGTCTGCGGAAGGATCCTCGTATTCTTCGGATCAAGGAGAGGGACCATTACTGGCTGGCCACTCTCCTTGATCCACGGTACAAGGGTAAGGTTGCGGACCTTATGTTACCGTCGCAGAGGGAGCAGAGGATGAGACAACTCCGGGAGGCCTTGCAGAAAGGTCTGTGCAACGCGTTCCCAGAGACTGGGAGGTTACAAACTCCTGGTCCTGGACAACGAGTTGCTGAGGCTTCGGGCAGTCAAAGAAGGAGCGGTGGGGAAGGTGGCCGTCTGACCGATGCGTTCAGACAATTCTTTAGTCCGCAGCCCCAAAGTATGATCGGTTCCAGCAACCATCGCCAGCGTCTGATATACATGGTGCAGGAATACCTAGGGGCAAGGTCAGACTTGGACACCTTCCCCACCGAAAATCCTCTGGCTTACTGGGTCTTGAGGATGGATCACTGGCCAGAGCTTGCACAGTATGCAATTGAGCTACTGGCCTGTCCTGCATCCAGCGTTCTTTCAGAACGCACATTCAGTGCTTCTGGAGGATTTGTCACGGATCACAGGGTGCGCCTGTCCACCGACTCGGTTGATCGACTGACTTTCATCAAGATGAACCAGTCTTGGATCACCACCAGCTACCACACACCTGATGCTGAAATAACAGACTAATTGATTTTAAAATGTCACATCCCTTCAAGACTGATGCTGATGCTGAGTGCCTGTGCTGTTATGTTGACTGGCTATCCTCCTCCTCCTCCTCAATGATCCGATTAATGATGATAGCTTGGAAGATCATTTTGGTTTATGGGTGCCGCCACCAGTGGCTAAGGCCCAATTTTTCAGCCCCTGTTTAACAGGGGCGTGTAATTACAATTTTTGATGCAATACTTTGCAACAGGGCTCATTGCTGTGCTCCAAGTACAGTATCTGTGAGGGGTTGCAGTGTTGTGCCACCAGTGGCTAAGGCCCAATTTTTCAGCCCCTGTTTAACAGGGGCGTGTAATTACAATTTTTGATGCAATACTTTGCAACAGGGCTCATTGCTGTGCTCCAAGTACAGTATCTGTGAGGGGTTGCAGTGTTGTGCCACCAGTGCCTAAGGCCCAATTTTTCAGCCCCTGTTCAACAGGGGCATGCAATTATAATTATTGATCTAATAATTCACAGCAGGGCCCATTGCTGCGCCCACCAAGAGTAACTGTCAGGCCTTACAGTGTTGTGTCAACACCACCACCACCACCACCACCACCACCACCACCAAAGGCCCAATTTTTCAGCCCCTGTTCAACAGGGGCATGCAATTATAATTATTGATCTAATAATTCACAGCAGGGCCCATTGCTGCGCCCACCAAGAGTAACTGTCAGGCCTTACAGTGTTGTGTCAACACCACCACCACCACCACCACCACCACCAAAAGCCCAATTTTTCAGCCCCTGTTCAACAGGGGCATGCAATTATAATTATTGATCTAATAATTCACAGCAGGGCCCATTGCTGCGCCCACCAAGAGTAACTGTCAGGCCTTACAGTGTTGTGTCAACACCACCACCACCACCAAAGGCCCAATTTTTCAGCCCCTGTTCAACAGGGGCATGCAATTATAATTATTGATCTAATAATTCACAGCAGGGCCCATTGCTGCACCCACCAAGAGTAACTGTCAGGCCTTACAGTGTTGTGGCACCAGCACCACCATCAAAGGCCCAATTTTTACTACCACTGTTCAACAATTATATGTTATTACAATTCCTGATATAATAGTTGACATCAGGGCGTTCCAGCACCCACCAAGAGTAACTGTGAGTGCTTACAGTGTTGTGCCAACACCAACACCTAAGGGGCCAATTTCTGCAGAGTATATACGGCAGGTCCCTACTTTCAAACATCCAACTTACAAACGACTCCTACTTGCAAACGGAAGAAGACAACAGGAAGTGAGAGGAAAATTCTCTCCTGTAAGAATTAATATGGGAGAAAGGTGTCTCCTCTCTACTGATGCTTTATCACCAATCCTTGTTTCAATAAAAACACCACATTTCAAAAACAGTTGTCATTGGGACGCAAAGTGAGGTGAAATGTTCTGAACAGGGGCACAGACAGCAAAACAAATGTTACAGGGGTGATAACCCTTCCCCATGTTTTCCAAAAAGCTTAAAAATAGATTTTTTGGCTGGAGCTACACTTAAACAATGTACGTGTTCAAAATTACAAACAGATTCTACTTAAGAACAAACATACAGTCCCTGTCTTGTTTACACCGGTCTTGTTTACACCGCCTGTATACTGCTGTTCAGAGTATATAGGGCCTTTTTTATTTTGTGTTGCGGGGTTCCCCTTAATATCCAAACAAGACCCAAAGGGGCTGGTAATGGGCTGGGGTAGGGGGGGGGGGGTGATGGGGTAGCTATGCCATTTTTCTTAAAGATTTTCATCCATATTACCGGGACCAGACATTACATTAAAGCCGCAAGCAGTTTTAAATGGCTTTTTTTTCCTTTAGAAATGTCATTTTGTGCAGGGACAGTTCTAAACACGGGAAACACGTGGCACTTCGCAGGCATACTTTAGACACCCCCCAGGTACGATATTTAAAGGAATATTTGACTTTTTTTTTTTTCACTTTATGCATCATTAAAATGACTGCTCCCGAAAAACGTCCGTTTTTAAAACTTCTTTTTGCATTGATACATGTCCCCTGGTGCAGAACCCGGGTTCCCAAACTCTGTTTAGGACAATAACATGGATAATAGTCGTTATAATTAGCACTTTAGAATTCGAACGTTCGCATCCATTGTATTTAATAGGGTTCTAATGTTCGTGCAAACTTTCGGTCCGTTCGCGGGTTCTGGTGCGAACCTAACCCGGGGGTGTTCGGCTCATCACTAATCATTAACATATTATTTATTTGTTGCAGATATACAGTATATATACTGTATATGTCAGCCACTGTATAAGCCTCGGAGGAAGTATACTGTATAAACCCATGGAGCATGAAGCTCATAAACTGTAAACCTGGTTGGTGTATCAAGGGTTAAAGTGATTGTAAAGTCTTGTTTTTTTTTGTTGTAAAAATAACAAAACATGTTATACCTACCTGCCCTGTGCAGTGGATTTGCACAGAGCAGCCCAGATCCTCCTCTTCTAGGGGCCAATTTGGTGCTTCTGGCCCCTCCCTCCTGACGAGTGCCCCCACAGGAAGCAGCTTGCTATGGGGGGAACCCGAGCTGAACCACTACTCCCTGTGTCCATTCAGACACGGTGCCATGGCCCGGCCCCGCCCTTTTCTACCCTCATTGGCTGACTGTCTTTGATTGACAGCAGTGGGTGCCAATGGCTCTGCACTACTGTCTCAGCCAATGAGGAGGGGAGTCCCAGGCAGACGAGATACTCCTGCAACATCGCTGGATCTAGATGGGCTCAGGTATGTATTAGGGGGGCTGGGGGGATGTTGCTGCACACAGAAGTTTTTTTTATCTTAATGCATGTGAAGATCAAAAACCTTCTGTCGTTACAATCACTTTAATTGGATCCATGTGCTGAGAACAAACAGTGGCTGGCTTTAGATAAGAGTAGCAGAGTGGTGATTATGTGCATACACTATCACTCAGTATAGAAACTGTGTAAACACTAGATGTGTGTAAGAAGTCATCTCCAGCTCACCAGACCTGGTACTTTTTAAGTACACCTTCTAGTGCCAGTCCACCGCTGCTTCCGATTTCCTCCATCCTAACACCATTAAATCTTTACAACCCAACCTGCTTTTCCAGCCTGCCTCCACTTACTCTCCTGATGCTGCCCAGTTTCAAATAGACCGCAATTACAGTGTGCTGATCCCGCTATTCGCTTTCCATCATCCTGAGGCAGGAGGCGTGGCAGGGCACGATTACCAAAGGTTGGCCACACCCCCTTCCCTTAGTCTTGCCCAACCACTGCCTTCCTCCTTGCAGCAGGCTGTGCCTCAGGGGTGTTACCAGCTGCCCAAGTGATCACTGCTGGGGGTGGAGGTATGGGGAGGGATCTGTACCCACATGGATGTGTTGACAGACACTGGCCCTGCCCGGCCCCACGGCACTGCAGTGTGAGTGTCTAAACTTTTGTTTGCCCTAATGTCTGTCGGTCATCAGCCTTGTTTTCCAGATGGAGCCCGGGACGAAGTTGATTCAGGACAAATTGTAAAAATCCGTGAGTGTCCCAGTCCTGTTGGCGAGTATGCTATACTTCCAGCACTCGGAACTTGGTTCACATAATACAAAGCACTCTGTGGTTGGGCAACAGGAGGGGAGGGCCAAGTCAGGCAGAGAGGCTGCAAATGACTCTATAGCTAGAGGAACTGAGACCCTAAGGTCCAGAAGTATAGCACTACCTGTACTCCCGGTGCTCAGTAAATATGTAAATTCATTCATTCATGGGCAGAAATCAGACCAGATTATGTACACTGCTTTTAAAAATGCACTGCATTAAACCATATGGTTTTACTGAAAAATAGAGGATCTCTCACTATGAAATAGCTAAATGAACTAGTGCTAAGTAGTAGTAATATATAAAATATTATTATATAAAAGCTGCTCCCCTCAAAGTGCAATAGTGCTAACCTTATCTAGTTTGGGGTGTGTAGTAATAAGGGGCGCTACAACATTATGCTACATTTAGTGCATATACAGATAAAGTGCATGGTGCTCAATTAAATGATAATTAATGATTAATTAATAATTCAATGTTGAAATCACAGTGTTTTTAAGTGTTTCATCAAAAACAAATATGTCATCAAAAACCAAAAACACAAAAACAAAAAATATATAAAACGTTCATAGTTCTTTTGTGATGTAACTTCAATCTTTACACCATCACCAATGGCAACAACTTCATGAAAAAACATGGATGTGAGTGAAATTCCTACTTACCAGAACCAGACCACCATGACCTCTTTAACTAAAAACAAGGTCAGATGGAGCTTTTGTATTGTGGGTCTGTAATCTTTGTTGGTATATCAGAGGAGATGTGGCTGGAATATTGTTAATACTCCACCGCAATATCATTTAGAAAAAATGAAAAAGCAGGGCCACAGCGTAATACAGTTTTAATTAAAAAGCATCATTTAAAACATAAGCCAAATGGCCACTTACGTTAGTAGGTGCCTTTCCTCGGCACTGGAGGTATGAAACGTCTGTCACCAGGTAGATGGAAGGAATAGCCGTCCCGCTCGCGCTGTTAGCCGTCCCACTCGCGCTGCACAGCGCCAGCGGGGTGGCTATTCCTTCCATCTACCTGGAGTATTAACAAGATTCCAGCCACATCTCCTCTGATAAACCAGCAAAGACAATTGGTGCGATGGGAGGTGGAGCAGGCATTTAACTCATCCAGAGTGTCAAATACCTCCTGGGGATTAGCAGTGCAACAGGGACCATTGAAAATCTAACTAGAATGTATCTTCTTTACAAGGCATAGCTTTTTCAGTTTTGACCCTAAATCACAGGGTCACGTTAGCAAAAGTGAAGCCGATGATTATTTAGCTCATCTAAAAATCTGTAATAAGGATAACAGTCAGTTCAAGAATGCACCAATCACATTTAAATGCCAGTGTCTGTGCTGTAAAGTTGTTCCCAGTCCATCTTGCTAATTACTGTGTATAAAACGTGCGTACTGAAAGATCAAAATGTGTCAAATTTCATGTGTCACCAAATAAACTCTAATAAGGCACAAACTGACCAAAAATACAGACGATATGTAAAAATTGCAGTTTATACAAATGCTAAGTACAATTGTTAAAAAACATTGAATTTATATAAATTCATATGCACTTGTGATCCACGTGAACTTATAAGTGAACGATCAATATAAAAAAGCACAAACACTGTGCACAACTATTCAATAAAAAAATTATAAACATCAATAAAATTCAAGTTTATATAAGTTTGTGTTCACTTGTGTTCCATGCAAACATATCCGTGACCACTGATGGATTTAAAATTCTAAGAAGAAGTATTAATCCAGAAAGGCACACACAGGACCACCACAAGGAATCTCCATCGGTGTATGCTCACCTTAAAATTAAGCTCTTATTATGAGGGCCAATGAGGCCTCAAAACAATCTGGGATTCGAGATGGCTGCTACAGGTGTGTATTCAATAGATATGCAGTTATTCACAGTAGACGACAGGACAATCCACTTCAAAACAAGCTCAAAGAAAAAAAGAACGCCTTATAGTGTAATCCATAAAACAAATATTATTAAAAACAGAAATTGCACTCACATTAAGGAGCCACAGGCTTTATTGGTCCTCGTAATAAGGTTTTAATTAAGGTGAGCAATGACATACACTCATTGGGGGTGTCCTGAAGACACCTGGAAGGGTGATATTCCTTGAGGTGGGATCGGACAGCATAGACTTTAGGTGAAGTCACATCCCCCACTGGAACGCATGCTGGTTATAGGTATCGGAACGGGGGCGGCCAGGCATTGTGGTATTGCCGGAGAATCTGGGTGCCGGTTTATGCACTTTAACATGCGAGTGAGCACTTTTATTGTCTATATTGGAGTTTAGGGGCTACTGTGGACAAATAAAATATTTAATCGGCTGTGCTATGATGGTACCTTTTGTGGTTCTTCTATCCTAACATTTGAGTGCATTGGAGCCAACAGGCGTCTGTGGAGAGTTCCGGTTTCCGAGACTGGTGTCTAGAGATGGAGTTTCCAGGTACAACAATCACTTGCTGACCCATTACTTAAGCCTCATACACACGACCAAGTTTCTCGTCAAAAAACGACAAGAAAACTGCAGAGAGAGCTTTCTTGCCGAGAAAACCGTTTGTGTGTATGGTTTCTCGTCGAGAAAACTGCTGGGAATCTCGACGAGAAAAATAGAGAACCTGCTCTCTATTTTCTCGTCAGGATTCTCGTTTTTCTCGTTGGATTTCTCGTCGGCCTGTTTTGCGACGAGAAAAACGGTCGTGTGTATGCTTTTCCGAGTCTTAAAAAATCGCGCATGCTCAGAATCAAGTTTGAGACGGGAGCGCTTCTTCTGGTAAAACAAGCCTTCGTAAATGAGATAGCACATTCGTCAAGCTGTAAATTATTGCATCGTTTAAATGTTGCGCATTTAAATCTTCTTTAGAATGGTACAATAATGAAAAATAATGAACTTGTTTTGCTGCTGATATTCACACAGAGTTCTGACTAACTATTTTAAACATTTTTCATGCTGATCTCATTAATATTTTGCTGTATTATATAGAGCAAGATCTCCTTAATATTTATATATTTTAAATTTGGAATACAGATCTTCATTTTAAATGATTATTTAATTTATAGTGATCTCCATGATTTTAATTTTTATTTTTGTTGTGTCAAGTTTACCAAATTAATTTTATTATCTTGTTTTTTTCGACCTTCAAGGCGATTGTTTTGTGTTATCTGTCCCTTTTATTTTATTTGTTTAAATGTATCTGCCTACTCCAAAGCTATTTTTTTTATTTTGATAAAAACACATAGTCAAGTATTAACTGTAAAAAAAAAGAACATTTATTCTGGTAAATAACAAAATAAATAGAAGGCAGCGCTGGAGAACCTGCTGCCATTTGTGCATCCATGGGACCCCAGAGCACACATCAACCCTGTGTGGACAATAAAATTGGAAGTTTGACAAGCACATCAGTTGTGAGCACAATTTGATGCTGGACTCCCAGAGGTCAGGAACAACAGCAGGTGATATATATGTCCAAAGTTTGTGGTACTACAACAGGCTGCCTTCTGTCAGACCACATTGAAGCAAGGCCATCACTTCCTGGTCTTCTTGGCAGCCTTCCCTGCAGCCTTCCTTGCAGCCTTCCTTTTGCGTGTGGCTGGAGGCTGTGCCACTGGAGGTGTACTTGTGTCAGGAGGAGGAGAAGGAGGTGGAGGAGGAGGAGGAGGAGGTTGAGGTTGCGTAAGCTGGGCGACCTCACATATGGCCGTATTGGGAAACACTCCCTTGTTCATTAAGGTGATCAGCAGGGGCTCGCATAGTTGTTCCATGCTCATAATATTGAATTTGGCCCCAACTAGGCCGGCAATGGCCTCTTCGGTAGATGTTGGCTCTTGGAGGGTGGCATGTGCCTCTCTAATCAGGGCCATTGCTGCCTCACTTGTGCTCCTGTCCCTCCTGGTTCTTTTTGGAAGGCGGATGGGAGGCACCTGAGATCTGGTCCTGCTACTTGGCCCAACCACCTTGTGTCTGCCACTGGGCCCGGCCACCTCCTGTGTGCCACTGGGCCCTGCCACCTCCTGGCTCACAGTGGGCCCTGCCACCTCCTGGCTCACAGTGGGCCCTGCCACCTCCTGGCTCACAGTGGGCCCTGCCTCCTCGTGCCTGACACTTTCCAGACCCTCATCCTGGCTGATGTCATCCTGTGTATGAAAAAGGGACATAGTTTTAGTTTTTGGTTCATCATTTACACACAATTTTTAGCTCATGACTGTTGCAAATTGAATGTAAATCAATAGAAAAGACTATCATTATGACCCCAGCAGTTTTCATTCTTCTCCCCAAATTTTTGGGCCACTACTGTCTATTGATATTTAGATCACTTTTTGATTCAAATTTTTTTGGGGATTTACATATTACATTTTTTGTTGCTGCATTAATTTGAACACAATAAATGTTTATAAAATACTATACCTGGCTCCAGATGTCCAAATCAGGTTCTTCCAGGATGGCTGCCTCCTCTTGCTCCAGAGAAGGCTCAGGTTGGCTGCAGGAAAGTCTGGGGGGAAGACTGGACAGTGATGGCCTTGGCTCAATGTGGTCACCCAGAAAGTACATCCTGCTGTAGTACCACAAAATCGGGACATAGACATCTTTTGCTGCTGTTCCTGACCTCTGAGAAGCCAGGACCCTAAAGCGCTCAGTCCTGTATGTGCCTCTCAAGCTCCCAATTTTACTGTCCACCTGTTGGATGGTTGCTGTGGGTATCTTGGTCTGCACAAATGGTAGCAGGCTCTCCAGCGCTGATTTCCTCACACATTTTTTTTTGGTCTCCCACAGAGCGGGTATCTCCCTTACCCGGTCAAAAAATTCCCCCAGAAATTCTTTATCTAAGAAAGCATTCATTTTTTGTCTGCAAGACAAAACACAAGACAAAAAAAGTAATGTCAGTCACACAGTCTAAACTCAAGAAAATCTTAATCCCCATATATATCCTCAAACAATCTCTAGGCAGTATAGGCCACCGTTTTCACAAAGTATAAAAATCACATACCTTCGGTCTCACGTCCGTCACTTTTCCTCCTCTCTCCGCACACAGAACGTAGTAACGTCACATGTGTGTTTGCTTTATATACACTACGCATGCGTGAAACTCCTCACATGTCGCTCCGCACAAGTCGCTTGCCCATGACGTTCACATTATCAACTTTTCCCCACCCCTTCTCTTTCGGCGCGCAGACAGATATGGCGGAGTCACAGCAGGTGTCTGGTAATTCATCAAATAACGATGATGATACCAGCCCGGACCATGAAACGTCATGATCAAGGAGGAGATTCAAGGCATCTAATATGTCTTACGCGGAGATGGCGGAGATGTTGGACATATTGCTAAAGTCGGATTATGATGCAAAGCATGGGCCATATACACAACCTAATCTAAGGAAGGCCAAAATTATGAAGAAAGTAATGAAAAATCTGAAGAAGGGGTGAAAAGATCAAAGGAGCAGCTTAGAAAGAGGTGGTCTGACCTTAAACTGAGGGAGCTGGAGCAGTTAAGGACCATTAAGAGAATGCTAGAAAAAAGTAAGTACTTCTCTTGTGTTCCTATTATTGTATTTCAGAACTTGCATGTTGCTCCATGTTGTTGCTTTTTACTATTGTACCTTAGAAAATGGCATCTCTCCAAATTTTGTGGGCTCAGTAATCGGTCGTTACAGACATATCGTTCGCCCACTACATACGATGTTTGGCGAAGATACAGGGTTCCAATAATTTTGAGACATGCCTGTTTTAATTCCATAAATGTTAGTACATTGTTGTCTAGATGATGTGTTTGGAACTATAATGAAATGCAAACTTGAATCAGTGTAAAGGAGAGAACACTCAGCAGCTGTTTACACATCTGCACTCTGGAGCACTAGTGTGGGCCACCAGAACAACCTTTTTAGGGTGCCCCACAAAGGTGCATCAGTGTATTTTTGGGGTGCCTCCATGTGTAAAACTTGTCATAAAAAAGGTGAATAGTCAAGATTTGTTTATTCTTAAATAATGTCTTCAGCTTGAAACTCGGCCCAAACAGACACTTGTACCCCACTTCCAAGCAATGTATCATGTTCCTATTTTTTCAAAAAATTATCTGTGTGCTAAGTATACCTTTTGTTTCATTCTCATAGGGGAGAGAAGACTGGGAGGACACCACTCCAGGGAGCACAGGAACCTCACACCACAGAGAGAACCCCAACCTCACCAAGAACCCCAACCTCAGGATGTGGAGGAAGTAGAAGAAGTGGAGGAAGGAGAAGTGGAGGAAGGAGAAGTGGATGACGTGGTGGAACTTGTCACCACAATAGGTCAGTATCTGTCACCACAGCTTCAGGTAAGAGATGTAGGCCTGCAGAGTTATAATACCTTTTGTATTTTTTTCATAGGGGATGAAAATGTTGAGAAAGAAAGTCCTTGTTTCTCTAGTGATAGTGCCCTACGAATCATCCAGCAAGTTATGGAGTGTAGTAGTGAACTGGACAGAATGAAGCAAAGAATGAATGTTATGGAGCAAACATTTAAGGACATCATTGATGTTTTAGGGCGAATTGAATGAAGCAGAAAACCCCCCTTTTTCTATTTTTCTTTTTAAAAAAATTCACTTTTATACAATCAAGCCAAAATTTGGAGATGCACACAGTTTGTCAACATGTGCCATCTGCCATCAGGGGATATCCATGTACGGGTTTTGTGGATGCAACCCCTTCCTCGCATCTCAAGAAGGTGAAAGGAAGAAGGGGTTGCACCCCCAAAACACGTCCATTGATCACCCATGATGGCAGATAGCACATGTTGACAATAGGGATCAGGAGGGAAATACCCCTTTTTAAAAACACTCTAAATTGTGTGCATCTTCAAATTTTGGCTTGGTCAGGGGTGCCAACACCCCATATTATGAAGGGCAGATAGAGACATTTTTCTTAAAGTAGAATGTCTGATATTGCCAAGAGGTTTACAATGTTGTATTTTGTTGTATGGTAATGAGAGTTTTGTATTTTCTTACCCCCCAAAAAAGGCCTGTTTATGGCCAAACCCCCCCAAAAAAAGTGTTATATTTACCATGTGTGTGAATGTGCACAGAGTAAAATGTTTGAACAACAACAAAGTGTAGCTTCTTTATCAAATATGCTCTAACCTTTTTTGTGTATATTTTTGGTGTTACTAGTGAAATGGTTGGTATTTACTAAAGGAAAATACACTTGTCACTACAAATGCACTAGGAAAAACTAGGAGACAGCTAAAAAAAAAACACAAGCATTACATCAAAAATCAAATTAAACAAGATATTTATTTTTTGTTAGTCAAATTTTTTTTAGACATGGCCTGGCATAGGAATTGCCCCCCTACCCGTGAAATATTCAACATATTTCTGCCGAACCTCACGGGCATTTTGGGGGGGCAAGCCAGGACGGCCAGATTCTAGGCCCGGCAGGGTATTGACATTTGAAAGTCCTGCCTCAGGCCCAATTGAGGCCATATAATTTGGTGATTTGCTTTGAAGATAATTGTGTAGCACATAGCAACAGAATACTACGTAGTTCAATTTGTACTCCGCCAAGTTAATTGGTGTCATGAAAAGGCGGAACTGGCTGGCCATTATGCCAAAGTCATTCTCTACAACTCGTCGGGCCCTGGCCAGCCGGTAGTTGAACACCCTCTTCTCCGGGGTCAGGGTCCTCTGGGGAAATGGCCTCATGAGATGCGGTCCCAGTCCAAAGGCTTCATCAGCCAAAAACACAGAGGAGTCCTTCAACATTCCCTGCATCCGGTGGCAATGCAAGGTCGTCACTCTGGAGACGGAGGGTAAACTCCGTGAAGGCTCCCCCATCGGACATTCGGACATTCTTCCCCACATCCACATAGAGGAATTAATACTGTGCTGACACCACCACCATCAGCACAATACTATGAAACCCCTTATAATTGAAGAAGTAGGACCCAGAACGGGGTGGTGGCATGATGCGGACGTGCTTCCCGTCAATGGCTCCACCGCAGTTGGGGAAGTCCCACCGCATGGCAAACTCCGATGCCACAGTCTGCCATTCCTGTAGCGTGGAAGGAAGCTGTGGAGTCAAACAAGATAAACAAATATTAGTACTTTTGCACATAACATTGCAAGCAGATTATACAAAAATACATTCTTGCCCAACATCATTATAAGTTTCAGTTTAATGTGTTTTTAAATACTAAAATAGAAGGCTCAAGTATCATATTCATCACCCCCTCTGATGGCCCATTGTAAAAATATTTTTGGGGGGGCTAGATGAGTTTGTGAATGCCAAAAAATAAGGAAAATTAACATTTGTAATCATTTTAGGGGGTGTTGGGGGGGGGGGTAAAGCACTACACTGGAGCTGACAAAATACATTGAGAAGTGACTAGGCTAGGTGTGTTTGGGCCCAGGATAGCATGCTGGAGACTGCAGTGGTGGTGCGTCCATAGTGGGCGCAGGAGCGCTGCCCACTCTCTCTCCTGCGTCCGTCACTCAGAACAATATATAGGTTCATGCCTTGCATGAACCTATGTATTGTCGCTGCCGTCCACTATTCAGATCGCCAGCCCCCTGTTGAGCGACGGACATCTGAATAACAGCAGCTGGTTCGTTTTTGGAAGTGCCTATCAGAGCCAGCGGCTGTGATAGGCTTCCCGATTACAGCCTGAGGGCTGTAATCAGCTTTCAAATAGTTAACCAGAGGATGCACAGGGGGTGCGTTCCTTGGTTAAACACTGACAGGCTCCTCAGCCAATCAGGTTCACCGGGTCTGGTTACCGGTAACCTGATTGGCTGAAGCAACATCGAGGGCGGGAGAAGACATTGAGGACAGAAGAAGGACGGCGCTGACCAGAGGAAGGAAAGTGCAGGGCTGGGGGGCGGGGACTGGCTGTATTTGGGGACAAACTGGCTGTATTTGGGGGGAAACTGGCTGCATTTGAGGGGCAAACTGGTGGCGTTTGATCGGCACAGTGGCTGCGTTTAATGGGCACAGTGGCGGCAATTGATGTTTTATTTTTTTTAAGTTTGTTTGCGCCACCCCAAACATTTTGAGCACCAGCCGCCACTGCTGGAGAGGTTATTGAAGGGAAATATGCATGGAGGAGAAAAAAGGGGCATTTAAAAGCTTACAGCATGCATGAGGACAAAGGGGACATTCCCAGCATATTACAATCATGGTAATTAGGGAAGGATGAAAGAAATACAATACATTAGCATACATTAAATACATAGAATGTGATGTTAAAGGAGAAAACTTACCCTAATATAGTCCTCCTGCAGGACTTGGATGATGGGAGAACAGGTCTCTGGGATTATGACGCCCAGAGCCTGGGGGGAGATGCTTGTCGTGAACTTCAGGTCCTGCAGACTTCTCCCTGTCGCCAGGTAGCGTAACGTGGCGATAAGCTTCGGCTCAGCACTGATGGCTTCCCGCATAACGGTGTCCTGCCTGGTAATATAGGGGGACACCAAAGCCAACAGATGCTGAAAAATGGGGTCAGACATCCTAAGAAAATTCCTGTAGTCATCAGGATTATTCTCCTGGATCTCCCGCAGCAGAGACATATGACAGAATTGGTCCCGCTGGAGCAACCAATTCTTGGTCCATGAACTCCTCCTCACCCTGTTCATGGACTCGTCTTGGTCCACGACAAGCAGACCAACACCAAGCGCCTGCACAGCACGAACTCTATGATGAGAACATACCCGCGACATGGCTAGAAGACGGTCGTCTGATCAGAATGTACTAAACAGAACGCACTTAAGAACAGCAAGGCCTATGAAGAACGACCTGAAAATCAGAAACGAGTGGGCAAGAACGCACTGTAAAACAGATACGACCTGCCTACATGCCCTGAAAGACAAGATACGAACCCACAAGCACAAACTGAACCGCAGAAAACGAACTGAAAGCACGACGACTGAAAAGCGCGAATCGTCTCTTCCCAAACTTTTACTTCACACGCAGTAACACAAGATCAGCAAAAGCAGCCCAAGGGGTGGCGCCATTGAAATCGAACTTGCCCTTTATACTGCCGTCGTACGTGCTATACGTGACCGCGCAGAACAACGACGAGATTTGGAATTGACAGTGTGTATGCAAGGAAAGCTTAACAAGAAGCTCGTCAAGCTTGACAAGAATCTCGTCGAGAAAATCGAAATTTTTTTTTTTGTACATTCCAAGGTGTGGTCTCTTTACGTTTATTGTTTTAAAAATGTTTGTTTACATTTACGCATTTATAAGGGTGTAAAAGTGTGTGTATGTAATTATATATATATATATATATATATATATATATACATACACATATACATATGTAGCGGGTATGTACTTTCCCGGGTGTAATTTTGAACTTGGCAGAGACATCAGTGATGTGTAATTCCCTGCAGCCCAGTGGGTGGCGCTGTCGCCCTGGGCTGGGGTTGAATCATTTCTGTGTGCTGTGCCTCCTTTTTGTCCTCCCTCGGCAACGGTATGGTGGGG
Organism: Rana muscosa; assembly: GCA_029206835.1. NCBI lineage: Eukaryota > Metazoa > Chordata > Amphibia > Anura > Ranidae > Rana > Rana muscosa. The sequence goes on along the minus strand of CM055122.1, from coordinate 658,381,426 downwards.
CGGGGAACCCGCCGTGCTTGCTGGGAGAGGGTATAAAGGGGCCGGCCATCTTTGTCACGGGGTCGAGTCCCAGGCACCTTCAGCCTGTGGGCGGTGGTTTGTGTCGGTCCTCTAGGCGGCCTAGGCCTAGAGGACAACCGGAGGTCGTGTTCCATCTCAGGCACCTTTGGCCTGGGGTGAGGTACTCGGATGGAGGTCTGGAGCTCAGTGCCCAACACTGAGTTCCGCGTGGGAAGGAGATCCTAGGGAACCCTGGGAGTGGGTACCCGAATCCGGAAGGCGCAATGGACCGGGGGGAGCTCCTCGCTTGAAGACCCGGTGCAGCATATTGCCGGTGACAGGTGAGCCTCTCACCGGAGACTGCCTGGAAGGAAATTCCCCCTTGCTCGGAAACCGCAACCCACTTTCAGGGAAGAAAGTGGAGAACCAATTGTGTCTGGGCCTACTCGCATCCACACCTCCTGTCCTGTTCTGTTACAACCAAGAGAGTTCAACTGATTGTGTTCATTCGCAGAAGAATAAAGGAGTGTTGGACTTTAATGGTGTGGGGCTCATTTCCTGACAGACATTGTTCAAGGTAACTCTTGGTGGAGGCTCCAGGTGCACAGCACTGACCCGAAGGTAAAAGAAAAGAACTTTGCTTATACCGCACTGACATCTGTGGTAAAGGCCAGGCGTAGTGTTCCCCGCTCCCTCCCCTCTAAGGTACCCCTAGACAAGAGACAGACGAGCTGATAGAAGAGGAGAGGGGTGAGGGCGCTACACATATATATATATATATATATATATATATATATATATATATATATATATATACATACATACATACACACACACACACACACACACACACACACACACAGGAACATGCGGAAATACAGAGATGACGCGCATTAATGCATTTTACAGTAAATTAGACCCTCCCCATATTTTAATACATATGCCACACAGCAAGGAGGAGAAATCTGTCCTCATAGGAGGGGCACATTGAGTGTCGAGGGAGTGGAAGGCATTAGCTTCCCGCATGGTCATTTTTGCGGCAATCACCATTTTATAGAGGTTGAAATTAGAGTCCGGCACTGACCGGCTCTAAAGGCTCAGCACTCATGTGCCGGCATTGTAGAGAGAGAAGAAAAAAGAAAGCTAGGTAAAGCGGGGAACGAGGGGTAGGTGAAGGAGAGAGAAGAGAAAATAAAATAATAAAAAAAAAGGGGGGGGGGAGGGAGTTATTACCATCCTCCAGTCGCATCCACCCCATCTGGGGAGCACAGAGTCAACCCCCTCAGGAGGACCGGGCCGCTAAATCTTTTTAAATAAAAGGTCACCCAGTAATATATGTCCTGCCTAAGGAATATATGGTTCCTCTTAACTCCCCCAGATGTCCCATGGTGACTAGTTTCACATCCATACTATACCCATTGATGCATTTCATGATACCGATACCTTTTGGTATGCACAAGCAGGTCTTATTTGAACGATACCAAGGACTGCCTTATGAACTCTAGGCACCAGCTAATGCTGTGCTAGTTACCAGGGATATTTCAAGTTTATTGCTTCTCTTAATCATAAACTGGGTTTGCTTGCTAGTAAAGAGATATTAAAGAAATCTGGAAGATTTTCTGATGCACAACTGTGGTTTATTATTTCTTCATTGCAACCAATTTTTAAAAACAACTTTTTTATGTTTAAAGCTAAATATTATTTGCAAATACATGGCACTGCAGTGGGTTATTATGCGTCACTTTATGCGATAGCCTTTATGGTTTGGATGTAGAACACTTTATTTATGGAAATGATTTGTTTCAAATACATTACCTGAAATGGGTTTGATACATTAATGATGTTTTCACTGTTGGTGTAGCGATGAGTCGTCTTTGTTACTGTACCATGAGAAACCCAAAACCATGATGCAATATTTCTGCACACAATCTGGATGTGAAGTTTAATTTTTTGATACACTGATCTCCAGTAATGATAATATTTTGGTCAGTTTGTATGAAAAATCTACAGATAGGAATAGGTTGCTACATTTTTCTAGCTTTTATCTGAAAAAATAAAAATAAAAAAAATAAAAATTTTAAAGGTAGGAGGAGAGAACAATTCAAATGTATTGCAATAATTGTTGCGGATCCTGCAACCAGGGCCGCCACCAGGAATTTTGGGGCCCCTTACACAGCTTCAGGCATGGGCCCCCTGGAGCAGAGGAGAACCGGGGGGTGCTGCCGCCGCAAATTGTGAAGCGGGGGGGGGGGGGCAGCCACGAATTATTGAGATTGAGACCCGGGGGGTTACACGAATTGAGAAGCAGAGTGCTGCCGCCGCAAATTGTTGAGGTCGGGGGGGCTTTGGGTGCTGACGAACAAAAAAAGAACAAAAAAAAAGGGGGGTTGCCATCCGGGGCCCTCCGGGCCTCTGGGGACCTCTGGGCCCCTTACAAAAAAAAACAATTATAATCTATAATAAAATAAATTTTAAAAAAATATTTTTATAAAAAAAAGGGGGTTGCCATCCAGGGCCCTGGGGGCCTCTGGGCCTCTGGGGACCTCGGGGCCCCTTACAAAAAATAAATAAAAAAATATAAAAAAAACTATTTTTTTAAAATAAAAAATACATAAAAAAGGGGGGGTTACCATCTGGGGCCCGGGGGACCTCCGGGCCTCTGGGGACCTCTGGGCCCCTTACAAATATATATATATATATATATATATATATAATATTAAAAAAACATTTTTTTTATAAAAAATACACAAAAAAGGGGGGTTACCATCTGGGGCCCTGGGGACCTCCGGGCCCCTTACAGGTGTACTGCCTGTATCCCCCTGATGGCAGCCCTGCCTGCAACACATAAAAAAATATATAAAAAAATACAAAAAAAGATATATATTTTTATTAAAAAAAGGGGGGTTGCCATCCGGGGCCCTGGGGACCTCCGAGCCTCTGGGGACCTCTGGGCCCCTTACAAAAAAAATAAATAAAATTATTATATATATATATATATATATATATATATATATATATATATATTTTATAAAAAATACACAAAAAAGGGGGGGTTACCATCTGGGGCCCTGGGGACCTCCGGGCCCCTTACAGGTGTACTGCCTGTACCCCTCTGATGGCAGCCCTGCCTGCAACACATACAAATATACTTATAAAGATTAAATCTATCCCTGGGGGGGGGGATTGGATAGTGAAATAAATTGGATTTAGATGGAGATGTAAAGAGACAGTCCCCAGGAGAGACTGACATGTAAGCAACATTGTAATTGTATTCCTTTTGTGTAATAGTATAAAGCCACTTTAGATACAAATTTTACATGCATAAAGAGAAATTGGCACTGGCACATGTTTGGGAGAAAGTTACCATGTTTCTTTTATTTAATTTCCACCCATGCAATCATTTAGGAAAGGTAAAATGCTGTATAATCAACTTGTTAGATACGATTATCAACCTCCAAATTATGAAGTAAATGTTAACTTTTTTTAGGTTCCAGGCGCACAGATTATTTTTGCTGTTTGCCATGCATTCAATGTACCAACATGATTAAAGGTAAGGTATTTAACCACCTACATAAAGGCTATTCAGTTCATTTCAAACAACATTTGACTTTCCAGAGTACATATGTGGTTTATTTAAGTGCTCCTGCGATCTCCGTTTTGTGGAGGAGACCACTCAGAAGCGTAACGATAAAAAACTGCCCATCATAAATATTAGACTAGTGATAAATATGTAATGCTACCCCCATAAGGGCCGCTAGATTTTTGGGTTTTCCATCTCATGCACAGCCAGGCAACAGGAATTTTCCAGCACTTGCACTGAATTCAAGAACCAGTCCAGGGTGTTTGGTTTTGTTTTTCTTTTATTTGGGAATGAGTTTAGAAAGGTAAGGGAAGGCATAGGATGCCCAGAACTGGAACTTGAATATAAACTTGAGGACTTGATACGGTCTCTGATATAGGATTACTGGATCAGCTCAACTGGTAGCAAAACGGTTCCACTCTCTGGATGCAGATGCTCTTTCTGTAGAAAATGCACCAGACTGTTTCTTAGATCCCCAAGCAAGAGGTGTAGGGTGGCTTTACAGGCTTTAATTGGCACTAAGCTGTCCCTTGATAGTGAGTAGTGCTTGGCAAACGGTTCGTGCCGAGCAATGCAGATGCACCAGTCGGTGACCTCACACAGGTGCGGGACCCCTAACCTATAGAAGAACTGTCAAACGGCGAAGTGTTTTTTTTTTTTTACTTGTCCAGGGGTGGCAGTTGGCATCGGATCCACATGGGGGGACATTGTTTTTTTTTTGTAAGGCTTTGTGCACACGGGGTGTTAGAAAAAAGCAAACTGCAAAGCCACTAACAACACCAGGAAAAATCAACTGTAAAAAATGCGCTTTTAGTAGCTTTTTGCATTGGCGTTGATGCGCGTTTAGCTGTGCTAACTTTTAGCAGTGTTTCTCTGCCTCTATTCAAAATCAATAATTCCCTATAAGAGCTGTCTTAACTGTTTTGACTTTCAGCCCATTGATTTGAATAGAAGTTGCATCCAAGTCGGATCATGGGCTTGTAAAAGGGCCTCAAGATTCCGATAAGCCCCCTGCCCGCAGACCCCCACAACCACCACCCAGGGTTGTTGGGAAGAGGCCCTTGCCCCTATCAACATAGGGACATGGTGCTTTGGGGTGGAAGGGACAGAGCCCCCCCGCCCCAAAGCACCCACACCCCCCATGTTAAGAGCACGTGGCCTGGTTTGGGTCTGAACCTTTTGTGATGTATGGCTGTTCTGGTGCGAACTAAACCGGGGGGTGTTTAGCCCGTCCCTAGTAGTGAGCAGGCAGAGTATTGCACCTTGCTGCTTCTCTTCTCTCAGACTCTGGGGTGTAGTGATTGAAGTTTCTTACTCAGTCCCTTTGGTGAATCCTGAAGCTCAAGTGACTGCTGCACAGACCTCCTGCTGAACAGGTCCCGACCTTGCCTTCCAAGATGGCTTCAGCTAAGCCAAGGGATGGCAGGAAACTCCATAATGATTCATCACTAATCTCTGCTCCTCCACTCACCTCTAAGTTCTAGAACTCTCCAGCAGTTCCAAAAGCCAGTGGGGAGGGAACAGAAACTAAGCCCTTGGAGCCCTGACCAGCACAAATACAATTAACCCCAGCTCCTCTGCCTACAGAGGAGCTAAGACTAAATTGCTCTATTCTGTACACCTGAGAGTTCTACAAATAAATAAAGTTATCTCTTTCTCAATATTTTCACTCTGACACACTGTAGCACAATTTAAATGTATGGCTATTAATTTCATCTTTAAGTTGAGGTGGGGGGCATTGATTGTGAGTAAAAAGAGGTAAAAGATCCATGATCGTAAAACAACACACATTATGGAGCTTAATGTTGATTGAATTTGCATTTGTTTCTAGGCAGTAGGTACTGGTCCAGCATAAAGTCAAGGCAAACCCAACTCACTCGCTGTTTGCAAAAATGCCAAACGGATGATAGATTTCACTGCCTCAGCAGCAAACTAGGGTTTTAGGACACCCATTATTCTCAGCTAGGCAGGTTGAGGGGCTATAGCAAGTTTATTTCATTTGGAGGAAACTGGGTTTGCAGTTTCTTCAGTGGTTGGTAAAACCTGGTTTGGGACCTAAAGCCTGGGACCAGGTTTTGTAGGCAACCAGCAAACTGATAGCACAGGTGTTTACACCTGTTATAGTCTGGTACATGATGGTAGAGCTGAGCTCCACCCTCCTGGGTCTGAGTGGTTGCAAGGGAGCAGCCAGAAGTGTGCATATCTGCATGGTGCAGTCCAGTCTGTGATAGAAGCTCCCAGAAGGAGAGCTGACAGGTACATGAACCAGAGCCGGGACAAGGGGTGGGCAGGTGGGTGGCTGCCCTGGGCACTGTGGTATCATGTGAGGTGGGGGTGCCACAAATTGATTGGGGGGGGGGTTTGTGTTGGGAGGGTGGATTTGGGGACAGCAGGGGCAAGAATTGTTCTAGGAGGGGACATTGGGGAGGGGGATGCTAGGAGTGGGGATTTGGGGGGATTTGGGTTGGGAGGGGGGATGGGGAAGAGGACTTGTGCTAGGAGGACAGATTTGGGAGGTTTGTGCTAGAAGAGGTTATATGATAGAAGGGGAGGGGATTTGTTCTAGGTGGGTAAATTTTATTTTGGGGAGGGAGAATTTGTACTTGTAGGGATGATTGGGATGTATTTGTGCTAGGAGAGGACATTTAAGGTGGAGGATTTGTGCTAGGAGGGGGGGTTGGAGGGGGGGTTGTGCTGGGATGGAGTGTTTGGAGTGGGGGGGATTTTTGCTAAGAGGGTAAGTTTGAGGGGTAGAGGATTTGTGCTAGGAAGAGTGTTTTTTGGGGATGAGGGAGGGGGAGGGGGGATTTGGCTTGTAGGGATGATTGGGGGGTATTTTTGCAAGGGGGTGAAATTTGAGGTGGAGGGATGGGGGATTTGTGCTGGGAAAATTTGGGGAGAGAGAGAAGTTGAACTGGGACGGGGGATGGGGGAGCAAATATTTCTGCTGGGAGGGGGGATTTTAGCAGGGGGGTGGATTTGTACTTGGAGGAGGGGGAGTTTATGCTTAGGGGGTAAGCATGCAGATAAGTGATCAAAAATTTGAACTGGGAGGGGGGGATGGGGGGGAGATTTCTGCTGAGAGAGAGGATTTCAGCAGGGGTGGATTTTTTATTGGGAGGAGGGGGAGTTTCTGCCTAGGGGGTATGCAGATCTTGTTTTTGGGAGGGAGGAAACTTTTGCTGACACCCAATGCTCATACATCTAGGGGGGGGCGCAGTTTGCCATGTTCACCGTGGGCTCTAAATGACCTTGTTCCCGAACTGACTTGAACACAGGAATGCTTTGTTAGATGATCAGGAGGACCACAGCACAAGGCCTGATCTGCGGCACTTCTAAAGAGAGCCATGAGGCTGAATATTACTTTATTTCATGTTGATGGTGGGGAGTATTTACCGTAGTTATATTTTAAGAAAAGCGGGCCAATAAGCCCTTAGCATATCTGGTATGGACTCTCCTCACTGGTGAGAGTTACACTTCAGCTAAACAATCCCCAAACATCACTAGTATACTATAGATATGTAGCACCCTACTTCTGTTGGGTAGACGCTATATGTTAAATTTAGTTATCTGAGCTGTAGATCTGCTCAGAAGGATTATGCTAAATAGTTGGCTCTGTTTCAGTCTAGCTGGGTTGCACGTTTTCCATCTGACAGTAGGTGTCACTGTCACCACAGGTCAGGGTTGGAAATGCAGCAGGCTAGGTGTATTGGGTATTCCTTTCCCAGAAGTGGCTCAGGGGGTGTGGTCAATCCGCTGTGCATTCTAGGAGGGGGTACTTAAGAGACAGAGACTGCTCTATCGGGGTTCGTTGCTGGATCCTGACCTGAGGGCCCTCCTGGCCTCAGGGATGTGCAAGCCATTTTCGGCCTTGGGGCCTGCTGGCCAGAGGCTCTGCAACTGAGAAGTAGGCCCAGGAGTTGCTGGGGCCTACTAGTCCAGGGCTGGTCATACGTGGTCTTGCCTGCGGGAAGAAGCGGAACAATTGGGGACTCAATTGAAGGACGCATCCTGGCCAGTTTGCCTCATGGTGCTGCCGGACGGCTGAAAGATTCTGGCATTGTGAGCTATGTACTTTTGAAGGAACTTTTTGCAAAGTGTCAGTGTGGTTACACGATCTTGTGGCGGAAGATTGTGGAACGACTTGACGGCACTCATCAAGTATGTGGCAGAGACTTTGAATGAGCTTTGGTTGCTGAATCCAGCGTGGAACTGATTTTTTCTCTGGATATAGGATTGTGCCTGTGATCCGAAAAGCAAGGTACCTGAACCTCCCCTCTCTCTCTATCCCTCTGTTGGAACTGGTAAAATAAAGCCTTGAAGAAAAACATATCCGAGTGCGGTGAACAGAAAAGGTAATGGTAGGCCCAAAACTTTAAACCAGCAGCTCTTATGGGGGTAGTGCTACTTTCTACCAGGTTAAAAAGATTGCAGAGCAAACAGTGATCCCACTCCACCATCCAGAAACAGGATACATCTACTGTTTCTTTCTGAAAGTTGATTTGCTAAACAGCCAGGACACATGGTAGATGTAGGTAAATGGCCAAAGCCTTCCTCTTCTTCCTCCTCCCAGGTGCAGAACGGCCAGTTGTCTGAAACTGTTGCTAATGTAGCCTCTCCTTCCTCTTCTTCCATTTTTGCTAAACCTGCCATAGTCCTGCAAACTGCCATGGAGAAGTAGGCAGAGTTATTTCATCATGTGATGATTCACTTGCTGCAAGAGGATCTTGATCATTCACAACTACTTCTCATTTCAAATGTTGAGGATGAGGAAGAGAGCACCAGGGCCATAGAGGGGTGGGGACACCAGGCAGGGAGAAGCAAGAGGGAGTAATGTTCCTTGGCCCAACCCAGTGTTCTCTGGAAGGTGTCTTTCCATTATCCAGTACCTCCATAATTCACTGGCAAAACTGGTCAGTTAGCAAAGCTGGACAAGGCTCGGTACTGGAGAAACAATTGCAAAAGAACATTGGATTAGGCTTCAACAAGACTCTGATATCCATCCATGGGAATTGTGGGCCCTCATAAGGTGGTAGTCTCCCCTTATCATGGGTGTCCGCTCCATAGGGCAAGGGGGGTCAATTGCGCCCCCTGGAAGTCATAGTGAAGACACACACTTGCCCCCTGTGTTGCAATGGCTGCCGCGGCCGCCTTAACGACAGCCGTGGACTTTTTTTCTAAGTCTGCAGACTGCTGTTGGCCTGGGGGCTGGGGCTGCTCTCAGTCTTTTCTGACTATCCGTTCCTCTCACCCCCGGCCCGAGCATCGGATTGGCTCTGCCTCTCGGGCCTCTGCTTTAAATCACCGTGACCCTGACCCGGCTGTTCCGTGATTGGCTGCTGCCTCAGCCTGCCTCTGACTGTGTAAATGTGCCTATGCCGATCCGGCCGGCACAGAGCCGGCTCCTCCCACAGGTGCGTGGCTTGCAGTGGCCGAGACAAGAGACTGAATACGCTGCCAGGGCCTGCCCTATCACTGAAGAACTACAGGTAACAGCAGTGCCTGTGCCACGACACCACTGTGTACATCTTTTTGTACTGCAATGTATTGCAATACATTTGTGTTGTGGGTGGCCATATTTTGATCTTGATGAAAACAACCTATACATACAGTATACAGTATAGGCTGTTTTGATCAAGATCAAAATATGGCCACAACAGATGTTTTGCAATACATTGCAATATAGAAAGATGTACATTCTCTAGGCTATATTTATATGGACATGGAGTGAAGCAGAATTATCCTCAAGAGCTATTTCACACTGCCAGCTGGCCGCGTTATCGGTAAAGCACCGCTAGTTTTAGCGGCGCTTTACCATCGTTTTAGTGGCACTATTCAGCCGCTAGGGGGGTGGGTTTAAAAAAAAATAGAAATTGCTAATCAGACAATGGCAGCTTGATCCTTTTATTAAGCTTTTGCATCACGTTTGCTTTGCATGCCTGCGCTTTATGTCATAATGACTAAGCCCCTCCCCTTCATGACATTGTCAAAAAGGGGCCGAGCATGGATGACCTTAAAATGATGCCCCCCCCTGAAAAAAGTTCAGCGGACGTCCATGCCCCTTATGTTACTGATGTGATACATTCTATAAAGGTGGGAGACCCATTTGGATCTGATCTTTATGGGCATGTTTAATTACAGAGCTTGATGAGAGCTTCCTGAAGACAGCCCTTTCTGATTGGCTGAAATGCGTCAAGACTTGATTGCGTTACCACAACATCACTTCCGCCTGTGTCACGCCCGAGACTGAGCTGAGCCGCAAATTGTGGTATTTGCTGTATGCCGGCCGGAGCGATTTTGAGACACACATGCGACATATACATTTAGGCATCTCAAAATGTGAGAGATTATACCTTTGTTTATACTTACTTTTAAATAAATGTGTTTTTTTTTACGCTATGTGGTATCCCTCCACTGTTTTCTTCCATATTTCCATCTGAGAAATAGCCCAGTGAGGTGCATGCTAATAAGAATTATATCCAGGGATGGATCCCCTAATAAGGGCAGGAGAACACACTAGAAGTAGGAGGTCCAGTGATTAACCCTTTGGAACGGTTACCACCACGACATCACCCAGGGGTGGACTCCCCACTAAGCGCAGGTGACCACACTAGAGATAGGTGGTCCATATCCGTGGTGAGTGTACATCCATGTGGGGCAATTGAATTGTGTACCTGTCTTACATTGAAGATTATGAGCACAAGCACTTTATAACTTTCATATCATATTAACGGGACTTGCATATTTACTTGTTTGGTTTAATTTGTTTTATGTTTCATATTTGATTACAGCTGTGTACTCACATGTGGTGTTTAGTGAAGCATTATCAAGGGCCATTCAAGGTCAATTACTCTTTGCAAAAACAATTTTGATATGCTGGGGGACATTGTCTTGTTTACAGGGGTTAATGGACATGCTACTATAGTTTTTTGACCGTGAATCCTAGAGCGTGGATACAGTATTTTGCCTCTTTCCACATAATAGACCAATATTTCTGTTCCAGTAAGACAGAAGGCTTGCTTTTGGAGTGTGCTCATATGATACCCTTTATCCACATTTGCGAGGAACTACTTCAAAATATTCTCTAATACCCCCAAAAGTAGGACTTTACAGTTTGCTGCATGGGACAAAAAATTAACATTCATGTCCTCGGGATATCTGTTTTCAAGAACAAACTGTTATTTACCGAAGTGATGCATAATGACTTATGGGGATAATTTTCATCTCCTCATCAATGAGGTGTGTATGTGGGCTAAACATATTTAGATTACAGTACTATAAACTTTAAGTGAGCAGACAGTGCAATTCACCAAGGTTGGACACATGAAGATACCTGTATGGTCAGCAGTAGGGATGAGCTGAACTATCCTGAGTTTGGTTCAAGTAGGATTTGGCAAACTTTAAAGATGTTTAGTTGCAGAACCTGAACCTCACAGATACCAATGGAAGTCAAATTTGTCAATTTAAATATACGTGTTTCCTTGGCTAATAGGCAAGGGGTTAAAAAAATAGAATGCGAAAATAATTTTATAAAATTCCATTATGCCTTGTACACACGATCGGATTTCCGATGAAACAAGTCCATCGGATTTTATTCCATCGGAAATCCGATCGTGTGTACAAGGCATTAGGCCAATGAAGGCCTATAATGAAACATTAAAAATGCCCAATTCCTTTACTTACCATGCCTGGAGTGCCCTAATCCTGCCTGTGAAGGGGGAAATCTCTGCTCTGTAATGTACAAAAAGGTCCTGCAGCAGCACTGATATTTACAAAGGAAAATTGACAGAAAATTGTTTAAAATTGACAGAAAATTACACTTTATTGTCGGCTCCTTTTTCTTCTTTAGCTTTATGCATTGACATAACTCCGCAGACCCAGTCTGTCTAAACAGTATCAGACTGCCACTATCCACAGGCACTTAAATTAAAAATATTGGTTACAGTCCACGCCTCTCAATCTCACAATAATAAACACACTATAAAAATGAAAGCAAAAAATCTAAAGCAATTTGTGTATATAAAAGTGTGTCAAATCCTCAGTGTGATTAAATAACCTCTGTGTGTTCTTCTGTGGTTGCTGCTATAGCACCGTGTAGGGGATTTCACAACACCCTCTAATGTATAAATCAAATATAACACAATAAGTGCAGCGCAACTCAAAATTTACAACATCCCTGGAACCCGCACCACAGATTCATATATTACGGGGGGATGAGATGCTGTCTCTGGAAGTTGAGACACAGGAAAATTGCTACGGTAACCATAGATATTATTTAAAGGCTGTTCTTGAGTCGGCTCCCTGTCTACTGTGGAAGTTCAATCACAGGGTGTAACACGTATAGGTGGGAGGAGCCGAGCCAGTGATGTCATTATCCAGGAAGTGTTGTACCTTTGCATGCCTATCCAAGGATTTTTGAAGGTATCTTTATCCCTGTTTTTTTACTAATAAATGTGGAAATAGAGAGCACTATGGGTCTCTTTCCTGTGTTCCCTATCATGTGGATGTGCTAATATTGGAGCATCTAATTGTGAAAGGATACGGTGGAGCAGGTCTACTATTCCAGGACCCAGGGAGGAGGAGAATGGTTGATGCTTATTAGACTCTGTTGTGGGGTCTGAGGTGAGCACGTTTTTTACCTAAAGGTGGCGGTCACTGAATGTTTCACATGATTGAAGACTGTCATTGCACTGAATGCACTGCGGTGATTATTTAACCACTTAAGCCCCGGACCATTTTGTAGCTAAAGGACCAGAGGTGTTTTTAGAATTTGGCACTGTGCTGCTTTAACTGTAAATTGTGCGGACATGCAATGTTGTACTGAAACGAAATTTGCGTCCTTCTCTTCCCACAAATAGAGCTTTCTTTTAATGGTATTTGATTGCCTCTGCGATTTAAATTTTTTGCAATATAAACGAAAAAAGACTAAAAATTTTGAAAAAAAATGATATTTTCTAATTTTTGTTATAAGAAAAATCGAATAAACTCAATTTTAGTCATACATTTAGGCCAAAATGTATTCAGCCACATGTCTTTAGTAAAAAAAATGTCAATAAGCGTATATTTATTGGTTTGCTCAAAAGTTATAGCGTCTACAAACTAGGGTACATTTTCTGGAATTTACACAGCTTTTAATTTATGACTGCCTATCTCATTTCTTGAGGTGCTAAAATGACAGGGCAGTACAAAACCCCCCAAATTACCCCATTTTGGAAAGTAGACATCCCGAGGAAATTGCTGAGAGGCATGTTGAGCCCATTGAATATTTTTTTTTCTTGTCCCAAGTGATTGAATAATGACAAAAAAAAAATTACAAAAAGTTGTCACTAAATGATATATTGCTCACACATGCCATGGTTATATGTGGAATTGCACCCCAAAATACATTTTGCTGATTCTCCTGAGTACGGGGATACCACATGTGTGGGACTTTTTAGGAGCCTAGCCGTGTACGGGGCCCTGAAAACCAAGCACCGCCTTCAGGATTTCTAAGGGCACAAATTTTTGATTTCACTCCTCACTACCTATCACAGTTTCGAAGGCCATAAAATGCTAAAATAGCACCAAACCCCCCCAAATGAACCTATTTTGGAAAGTAGACACCCCAAGCTATTTGCTGTGAGGCATGTTGAGTATTTTACAGCTCTAATTTGTTTTTGAAAATTAAGAAAGAAAATATTTTTTTTTTTTCCAATTTTCAAAACTTTGTGACAAAAAGCGAGATCTGCAACATACTCACCATACCTCTCAGCAAATAGCTTGGGGTGTCTACTTTCCAAAATGGGGTCATTTGGGGGGGTTTTGTGCCATCTGGGCATTCCATGGCCTCCGAAACTGTGATAGGCAGTGAGAAGTGAAATCAAAAATTGACACCCTTAGAAAGCCTGAAGGCGGTGCTTGGATTTTGGGGTCCCGTACGCGGCTAGGCTCCCAAAAAGTCTCACACATGTGGTATCCCCGTACTCAGGAGAAGCAACAGAATGTATTTTTGGGTGTAATTCCACATATGCCCATGGCATGTTTGAGCAATATATCATTTAGTAACAACTTTGTGCAAAAAAAATAATAAAAAAATAAATTGTCTTTTTTCCGCAACTTGTGTCAACATATAAAATATTCAATGGACTCGACATACCTCTCAGTATATAGCTTGGGGTGTCTACTTTCCAAAATGGGGTCATTTGGGGGGGTTTTGAACTGTTCTGGCATTTTATACACAACATTAGGAAGCTTACATCCACTCTTCTAAGCACTTGAAGACAAAGCCCTTTCTGACACTTTTTGTTTACATGAAAACATTTTTTTTTTTTTGCAAGAATATTATGATCGTGACTGCCAGCTCTACCCAACTACAGAGGGGACATCACCAGCCAGCTACCCGGCACTCGTGCCACTCCTTGCCTTTACACTTTCTGTTCCCACCTTCAAGAGTGTAGGCGGGAGGAGCAAGGGAGGCCTCCATCACATTCCAGTCTCCACCAGGTACGTGATACTAGGGCTGCAGTCATTTCAAGCTTCTGACACCTCTCATGGCACTGTAAATGTGTCCCTCCTATTGTTCCTGAAACTGTATCTCAGCTGCAAAATTTGTAATGTTTGCAGTAGGGTAAATCCTTGTCATGATCAGTGTTATTACCTGGGTCACCTGCTGGTGGCACTATTGCTTCCAGCAACAAAGGGTGTCATTCTGGTGGCCACCAGCGGGTGTCTCCCAGTAGATGGACTCCTCATTAATCAAGCTGCACTTGATGTGAGCTGCTGGAAAAATATAAACCAGCCCTTCACTGAGGTTCAGGGCTTCAGTATTCCCTCTGCAAGCTTGTCCCTGCCTGATCCGATCATGTGCCTGAACCTGGTCCCGATCTGCTTCCTGCCCTGTCCCTGAGTCTTGTCCCCTGATTCCTGCTTCCAGCTTACCCCTTGCTACTGCTCCCTCTATCTGGCCGCCTGTTCCCCTTTGTCTCTGGTCCCTGCCTTGCTGATGTATATATGATCCTGTTCTTGTATATATTAGTTAGTTAGATTAGTGTTTTGGGGTTTGGTGTGTTTCCTTGTATGTATTCCTTGTTTTTGATTTGCTGTGGTTTGGGTTGCACGTGTGCCTTATCTTTAATAAATATATATTTCTCACCTACTTTTGTGCATTTTTCCTTAAATGCAGCCCACTGATCTGTTTAAACCTGTGTTGGAAGCCTAAGCTAGACTTCCCTGACAATCCTGCACTGCACCTCAGGGTTTTTGGCCTATTCTAGTTCCCAGCACTGTAAAGGTAACATACATAATATTTCTGCAGCTCGGTCTTTAGTTGCAAAATACATAATGTTTGCTGCAGGGTAAATCCTGGATTGCACTACTGTGTTTGCAGCTATTTCAGGTACTCTGGTACAGTAAAGGGGCCACTCGTATCCACAGCTGGACCTAAACTGCCAAATTTCAAATGTTTTGTGCTACAGGGTAAATCCTGCATTCGGTTTTCAAATTTAAGGACTTTTTTAGTGCTCCAGGATTGTAAAGGTGCCTCATATTGTTTCCACAGTTAGACCTTAGCTGACACATTTCTAATGTTTTTTCCTTGCTCAGAAGACGTCACATTTGACAAAGTAGGTAGAGCAGAGCTACATGCTGACATCCTCACATTACCGGAAGTGACCTGAAAGTGAGACTTTGTGTTAGGTGGAACTGTTTGTATACTGCCCAGTACTGTCTTTTATTTGTAAGTGCATTTTGAGTTTTAATAAATCTATTATATTGGATTCTCCTATTTCTTTTTGAGCTCATATGCAGATGTGGAAGTGGATGGAGGATATTTATGGACATTAACATCCTTAGCCTACAGCCAAACCTGATGCAGGAAGTCAGATGATCGAAGTATTTTGATTATTGACATCATATGCTATTTATGACATCTCTATAGTAAGAGAGTCATATATCATTGGTAAGCCTGTATTTGTGGAGATTGGCGTGGAGTCTGGTGGTGATTCTATAGGGTGTAAGAACACAATTCAGGACTTTTTTGGTACACTTATTTGTTGTGAATTTTGTTCAGTGTGGACTATTGGACTAGTAGATGGGACTTATCCTCTATATATTTTTTTATTGGCGCTGTGATTGGCTGGAGCTATGGTGATGTCACTCCTGCGCATGCACACGGGTGCCGCCAGTCACGGCACAGGCCCGCGAAAAAATGGCACAAGCGGGCCATTCCTTAAATGCGCATGCACTGATGACATCGGCAGCAGCGTATATAGTAAATATCTCCTAAGTGCTGCAAGTTTTGGAGATATTTTCAGTAGCCAGAGGGAAGCCTTACTATAGGCTTACCTGTAGGTACAATTAAAGAGGAAGTCTTTACTTCCTCTTTAAGAGCCCAGAGGCAAAATGACTCAGGCTGCAGTAGACACAGTGGGGTGTTTCTTGACCAGACTATGCTATGGGCTAAGCTGCAGGGACAGAGAACTAGTGAATGTGTAGAAAGACAAATTGCTGCAGAGAGCAAATTCAAGGCTGAGAGGCCTTTGTAGCTACCTGTATTTGTGTGAATCTTGCTCGTTGACTGGCTTGACACTTTGCTGCCATCTGGCCCAGATGCTTGTGGATTAAAAATACTCTTAATTCTCCTATGAGAGTTAAGGGTCACATCATCAGCAGATTGTATATCTATTCTCTCACAGGCCAGTAGTGGGTGACTAAGCACTATAACATATACCACCTTGCTATTGGTGTTCTTTGATAATGTGATATTTGCTGCTGGAAACACTGCCGTTAAAGTTGATAAAGGGGTTCCTTTTATTCAGCCAATTGTTTTCCAACAGGGCTATCAACAGGCAATTTAAGGGAACAAATATTATTTGTGATACTGTGCTGCTCATTACATTCATTCTATAATATGTCAGCCTTACTGTGATAAGATCTGTGTTACCATTGTTCTTTCTGCATGATTGTCCTGGCCCTAATAAAACTCTTTGCAATCTTACTGGTGGTGTATCAGTGAGTTGTGGGACCCAGTTAAGAGTGGATCTCTAATGGGAATGGGGAATGGTTGGAGAACCCAAACATTTCAGCAGATCCTAAGGAAGTCATTACTACATTTAAAAATAGTCAGACTTGTTTAATGTTTTAATGTGTTTTTTTTTTTCCATGTAAAATTCAATAGACCCCTGCAAACTGAACCCAGCAATTTTGCTGGAAACTGTTTAGTTTTAGGTAAAGATTTCTTGATATAAAAACCTGTTATACGCTTCCTATTTTGATACTGTAAATATTTATTTTGAATATGTTAGATACATTGTTCATTTGGATGAAATTATTTATAGTGTTAGTAGGAGGTTTGTATGTTTGAATTGAATATCTGGTTTGCCTATTTATTTAAGAAGGTTACCTATGCAAATTGTATGGTAACTTGTTGGCTTGACAAAGGGCTCTGTATATGCTGCAAAACCTGACCAAATGATATTATAATATAACAAATTTGCAATGAGTGCTGTAACACTTATCCATATTCTCCTATAAAATGTCTGTTGAATGATTAAATATATAGCGTATATTATTTGGAATTAAAATATACAGTATATACTGTATATGTATTTGTTAATGCTAAATACACTGTTTGTTTTCTCTGTCCTGTAGATATGCCCTGCGGTCACAGTACACAGATGAGATTTGTAATGCGACTGATAAAATATCCCTTGAAAACCAGCCTGCAAAGAGGGAAGATTTATATCTCTATGAAATAATGACAGATTTATGTTAGGCAGGCCAACTAGCTTTGCAATTTCGAAATAATTTTATTTTAGGAGGACCTTTGCAGACCAGAATTCTATGAAGGTTCAGGTTAAAATAAAATTCAATCTAATCTGTGGTCACTAGCCTCATTAAAAGTAAAGAATTATGGTCAATTACTGGGTACCTCTGGCATTTGCACAATAACTCATGAGCCCTCTTTCTGACCTTCCTTGCTCTGTAAAATCTGAGATATCAGTTATATTTTTAAAATTCACAGCTATATGTAATTTTCTCTGTCTATTGCATCCCGTCAAAAACAGGACACCATCACATAACACTATATTGTAGTCAGCATTATTAAAACTATTGAATGATAATTCTCCTTTAGGATATACTCAACAAAAAGTAGAAAAAATTACCTCTGTATTTAGTATTAATAACCCATATTGTAGGCAGCACTACCATGAAAAGTAAAGTGCTTTTTTACAAACTAGCAGCAACATTATACTTGACAGTTCTGCAATAGTGCTAGTTTAGAGCCCTCAGTAATTTGATAAACATGTTATTCTAATTCAGATTAGTTCCCTAGGGTAGGAAGGTCAATTCTTTTCACAGATGAGTTTATACTAATGGTTTTATTAAAAGCATAATTGGATCATAAAGAAAAGCAGAATGTTTGAAGACCAACTTAAGCCAGACCTGCATGGGTTTCTTAATTCTTAACTGAAGCATACCTGCAAGTCTTAACCTTTTCTAAAACATATTTTTTAACCTGTTTGACCCGCAAAACTTGCTTTTACAGCTGTCATTTCCTATGTTTACTGCAACATTGTTTGGATGATTACAAGATTTTTGGGGGTTATGCCCCAAATCAGACAATAATGATGAGATGTATTAATTATTCCAACCGGCTCACACAGATATACACGCAGATATACTGCATCAGAATGGCTCTCCTGGGCGAAATTCCGTACTTTGCCCAGGAAAGCCACCAGAGGGAACCCGATGCGCGTGGCCGGGGGGGGGGGGGGGCGCGATCGCCCACTGGCCACGCGTGATCGCGTGTACGAGAGGCAGAACAGGGATTTGTGTGTGTAAACACACAAATCCCTGTGCTGTCAGAGGAGAGGTGACAGATCGTGTGTTTCTACAAAGTAGAAACAACGATCTGTCATCTCTCCTAGTTAGTCCCATCCCCACATAGTTAAAACACAGTGAGAGAACACACAGTTAACCCCTTGATCGCCCCTAGTGTTAACCCCTTCCCTGCCAGTGACATTTATACAGTAATCAGTGCATATTTATAGCACTGATCGCTCTATAAATGTCAATGGTCCCAAAAATGTGTCAAAATGTTGCAATACCGCATAAAATTGCAGATCACCGCCCTTACTAGTAAAAACATTAATTAAAAACGCCATAAAAATGCCATAAATCTTTCCCATAATTTGTAGACGCTATAACTTCTGCGCAAACGAATCAATATATGCTTATTGCGATTTGTTTTACCAAAAATATGTAGAAGAATACATATTAGCCTAAACTAATGAAGAAATTTGTTTTTCTAAAAATATTTGGGGGATATTTATTATAGCAAAAAGTAAAAAATACGGGCACCCGCTGCCATCTAAGCCAATGAGTAGAGGGGGAGTCCCGGGACAGCCGAGTCTCTCGTGCACATTGCTGGATCGAGAGGGGGCTAAGGTGAGTATTGGGGGAATGCAAAGAATGCATGAAGTTAAAAGCCTTCAGCCTTTACAACCACTTTAATGACATCTTTAATGAGAGAAATGGGAGATATGATGGCACCTTTATTTATACAATTGAAAAAAATAACCACTATTAACACGGGATCTATGTGGAATGTGAACACTTACAAGAGCTCCCTTTTTGGGAGCTTAGTCACTTGAAGTGTGGCTCTAACTGATCTGGTATATTTTTTAAACTGGTGTTTGCCATCTTTTATATATTATGTGATTCTGATGTGAATCCATGATTGATACATCTTTGGCACCAGAGTTTCTATTGGCTACCAGGAATACGATCATAGGCACTCTTAGGTACACAACCTGGTGACTCCTGGTGTTCCCCCTTCAACTTGATTTACCTTTTGGGAGTGCAGACACAGGGCTTTTGAATGAAAACTTCAACATAAGACACAATAAATTATTACTCTTTGATATTCCTCCTGAAGAAATGTCCTAGAAACACGTCTTGGGATCTCAAGTCTAATACATTTAATGTACATATGTAAATGTGTATTTATTTTGCAAGCATAACAATGTCTTTGTTGCTATAGGAGATGTTGTTAAAAGCCCTATATTGGGTTCTTGTACAGGGGGTCCCCGACTTATGAACGCAATAAGGACTGTAGGTTTGTTCATAAGTGAAATCTGTTTGTAAGTCGGAACACTGCTTGTAAGTGTAACTTCCGCCTGTGCAGGGATGTGAGATGTTCCGGCTTCCACCTGTGCAGGAATGTGGCATGTTCCGGGCGCTTCTGGGGCTCTTCTGGCCATGCAGTACTGCAGTGTGAAATGTGGCAAGATGTGCTCGGAGGTATCCGGGACCATCATGGAGCACAAGCAGCCGCCAATGAAGACTGTAAGTAGGAGTCGTTCGTAAGTCGGGCGTTCGTAAGTCGGAGACCCCCTGTAGTATGTTTTTGTTCCCATCTGTGTATTTTGATAACCTTTTGTACAACTGTCATAAGATACACAACATCAGAAGCACCATCATTTAATTCTACAGGTCCTGTGCTTTCAAGAAATCTAAGGTTAGGTGGATCTTTTACAAATTTTCACAGCTGTAAAATAAAATTAATGAAAAAAAAAAAGGTCTTGCTACCCGAAGTGAAAAATGGGGAGCCCCATGGGTTAAATCTGTCTTTAAAAGTCAAGTAAAACATAAGACTAGGCTGAGTGATATTACCCTGCAAGAGGCAACATTAACCATTTCAGCCCAAAAGATTTTGCTGCTCCATGACCAGGCCATTTTTTGCGATACGGTACTGCGTCGCTTTAACTAACAATTCCACGGTCGTGCTGCACTGTACCCAAACAAAATTGACTTCCTTTTTTTCTTTTGATGGTATTTGATCATCTCTGTGGTTTATTTTTTGCGCTATGAACAAAAAGAGAGCGACAATTTTGAAAAAAACACAATTTTTTGTACTTTTTGCTATATTAAATATCCCCATTTTTTTTTTTAAAAAACTACTTTTTTTCTCAGTTTAGGCCGATATGTATTCTTCTACATATTTTTGGTAATAAAAATTGCAATAAGTGTATATTGATTGGTTTGCGCAAATGTTATGCATCTACAGTACAAAATAGGGGAAAGATTTATGGCATTTTTATTATTTATTTTTTTTACTAGTAACGGCGGTGATCAGTAATTTTTATCAGAACTGCAACATTATGGCGGACAGATCGGACACTTTTGACACATTTTTGGGACCATTGACAATTATACAGCGATCAGTGCTATAAAAATGCACTGATTACTCTGTAAATGTCACTGGCAGGGAAGGGTTAACACTAGGGGGAGATCAAGGGGTTAACTGTGTTCCCACATGTGTTTTCTAACTGTAGGGGAATGAGACTGACTAGGGGAGATGACAGATCGTTGTTCCTAGCTAGTAAGAACACACAATCTGTCTCTCCTCACAGAAAAGGGATTTGTGTGTTTACACAAAACATGTCCCTGTTCTGGCTCTCGTTCCTGCGATCGCGCATGGCCGGTGGTCATCGCGACCGCCGGCCATGCGCATCGGCATCCCCGCAGTGCAGCGCGCACATGCCTCGGGCAGCACCCCACTTAACCACTTCCATACCAGGCATTTTGCCCCCTTCCTGCCCAGGACCATTTTTAGCTTTCAGCGCTGTCACGATTTGAATGACAATTGCGCGGTCATGCTACGCTGCACCCAAACTACATTTTTATCATTTTCTTCCCACAAATAGAGCTTTCTTTTGGTGGTATTTGATCACCTCTGAGTTTTTTAGTTTTTGCGCTATAAACTAAAAAAGACCGACAATTTAACAAACAAAAACTGATGGGCACTGATAGGCGGCACTGATAGGTGGCACTGGATAGGAAGCATTGATGAGGCGCTACTGACAGGCATGTGGATGGCTGGGAGTGAACTTCTTTCGACAATCCAGCAGCTGGGGCAGGGAAATTTGCCTGCTACAATCGGACATCAGTGTACTGCTAGCAGAGTGCCCGCAAGTACTTGGCTGTGACACACCTAATTTTACACCTTCATTCCTCTCAGTGCAGGTTTCAGAGAGGACTGAAGGTATAGTGGGGTTGGAGATCCCAGCTGATGAGGAGCAAGGAGAGGTCCGCTTTGTTCTTTGGTGTGGGTCTTTAAGGTACGCTTGCCAATGAGCTGCATGGCAGGTCAACATATGTCTGGTCAAGCATGTGGTGCCCAAGCGGCTGATGTTTTGGCCACGCGAGATACGCTTGAGACATATGTTGCAAATATCAGCGGTGCGATCTGATGCACTCAACTCAAAAAAGGCCCACACCAAAGAACTTTTGGAATAATGGGCAGAGGCAGCGCACTGCACAGGCGGAGCTCTGCGGTGTGATTGAGTCGGTGTGCTGCCCTTACGCTGGCCCCCGGAGGGCATCCTGCCTCGTTGGAGATGTGCCTCCTCCTCATCCTCCTCCTCTCTCCTATCAGGCACCCACGTGGAGTCAGTGACCTCATCATCCCCTCCCTCCTCATCACTGGAGCAAACCTGGCAGTATGCTGCAGCTGCTGGAACATGACTGCCAGATTGCTGTCATTCTTGAGCATCCCCTCTCTCTGTGCTCACGCTACTGCCTTCCTCTAGCTGTGTATCATCATCAGACCCTTCAAAAAGCTGGGCATCCTCCTGGAGCATGTACCCAACACCGTGCTCAAACAGTTCGGGGGACTCCTCAGGAGGACATGGTGGGTCTAGGGAAGGAGTGACTGATGACATTGAGACGAGGGAAGAGGACGCGTTGGCAGCTGCTTTGCCAGTACCCTGAGCCTGGGTGAGAGAGGATGAGGAGGATGAGGAGGGCTTGTTCATCCACTCTACTAAGTCTTCGGCATGATGCGACTCAACACGTCCAGCTGCTGAAAATAAGGACAAGCGTGTCCCATGGCCATGTGCTGATGACGATGCACCGCGTCCACGACCAGCACTGTTGTCTCTAGACACAGAGCCTGCTTGCCCTCTTTTATTGGCTCGTGACTGTCTGCCTCTCCTTGTTGGCCTTCCAGACATAGTAATGGCCTGCAGGGAGATGGGAAAACCAGCAAAAAAGGGTAGATACAGCTGTATACTGTGCTGTGCTGGAGGCACACAACACCCACTAACTCCTGCAGATGCCTGTATTAGAGAACACCAGCAATAATGGGTAGATACAGGTGTATATTGTGCTGGAGGCACACAACACCCACTAACTTCTGCAGATGCCTGTATTAGAGAACACCAGCAATAAAGGGTAGATAAAGGTGTATATTGTGCTGGAGGCACACAACACCCACTAACTCCTGCAGATGCCTGTATTAGAGAACACCAGCAATAAACGGTAGATACAGGTGTATACCGTGCTGTGCTGGAGGCAAACAACACCCACTAACTCCTGCAGGTGCCTGTATTAGAGAACACCAGCAATAAAGGGTAGATACAGGTGTATATTGTGCTGGAGGCACACAGCACCCACTAACTCCTGCAGATGCCTGCATTAGAGAACACCAGCAATAAACGGTAGATACAGGTGTATACTGTGCTGTGCTGGAGGCACACAACACCCACTAACTCCTGCAGATGCCTGTATTAGAGAACACCAGCAATAAATGGTAGATACAGGTGTACACTGTGCTGGAGGCACACAACACCCACTAACTCCTGCAGATGCCTGTATTAGAGAACAACAGCAATAAAGGGTAGATACAGGTGTATACTGCGCTGGAGGCACACAACACCCACTAACTCCTGCAGATGCCTGTATTAGAGAACACCAGCAATAACGGGTAGATACAGGTGTACACTGTGCTGGAGGCGCACAACACCCACTAACTCCTGCAGATGCCTGTATTAGAGAACAACAGCAATAAAGGGTAGATACAGGTGTATACTGCGCTTGAGGCACACAACACCCACTAACTCCTGCAGATGCCTGTATTAGAGAGAACAACAGCAATAAAGGGTAGATACAGGTGTATACTGTGCTGGAGGCACACAACACCCACTAACTCCTGCAGATGCCTGAGAAAAGAACACACTGTCCCTGCCTATCTAGCTCTTTCCCTGCACGCCGGAACACACTACACAAGGCCGCCGCGCTGGCGGGCTTATATAGTGTGGGGCGTGTACTAAACCCCCTGAGCTATAATTGGCCACAGGCATCCTGCCTGTGGCCAATTATGGCTCTCCTCGCTGCCGGCGCTGTGATTCGCCAAGCATGCGGGTCACAGTGCATGCTTGGCCAATCACAGCGCCGGCAATGCACTGCGATAGGGCAGTGCATTGTGGGCCGTTCGCATCACACGAATTTGGCGCGAACGGCCCACAAAGTTCTAGTTTTGGCGAACAGCTGATGTTCGAGTCGAACATGCGTTCGTCTCGAACACCGAGCTCATCCCTAGTCAGCGGACATGTCACCGCTGACATCCGTTGCCCCATAGGAGTAAATGGAGGCTCGGATCAGGTCCGCCTAAAAAACTGACAGACGGACCTGGTTGGAACAACGGTCTGAAAGGGCCCTTAGTGTCAAATGTTGGTGCGAGCGTCAGATGTTGGAAACAGGGAAATATATTTGGGGCAAGCACTACATGTGTGCAAGTGGTGATGGGGATTCAGAGACACTATTTTCCATCAAGCCTGTTTCTCTTGTGATTGACTGCAGGCAGTGCACTGATCCTTAGCCAATACACAGCCTGCTGTCAATCACTAAGACAGAGCGGTTTGGATGGGGAACTAGTCCCTCAACTTCCCTATCAGGCTCCCCCCACTGTTAGAGTCACTGGCTGTCAGAAGCCTGGCAGCCTCTGATGACTCATTGACAATCAGTGAAATGTGGGGAGGGGTAGCAGTGAAAAAACATGCCATCTGCTACACAGTGTACAGAGACAGGCACTATACTTGTCTCTGTACCAAGGTAGAGTTGGGCTTAATTACCTGCAGTTTCATTATCTACAAAATCCTTTTTGAACTTAGAGCAGACATACCCTCACGTTGTTGAAGTGGCACTATTAAGAACTACCTGACTCTGCCCCACATAAAGCTACCAAAACTGTTTTTTGAACCTGGTGCAGTCCATTTTAAAAGTGCTAGAAGAGTGTAGTAAGTGCCAGCAGTGAGGGGGCATGGCCGGATGGTGGAGAGAGCAGTCGCATAGACACACTGCTCCGGCTCTCAACCGACATCCTTACCTTATCCTGGGTCCGTTATCCTCGCCAAAGGTACCGATCTGTTCCCCATGAAGGTGGGCATCTGGCAGGCTGGCTGAAATGGTAAAATACGGGCCGCCCCGGCCCTCATTCACGGCGGAGCAACTGGCGCGGTTCAGGAAGCAAGATGACCCCGGGACACATGCAGGGCAGACAGACATGCTGCAGGCCTCCTCCTCTGCTGACAAGACCCATGCTACAGGGGTGAGTGCTTCTATTCCTGCCCTCTTTCGCTCTCAAGCAGACCCCCTGATGTCCCAATACTCCCAGCAAATAACTGAGACTGGCCTGTCTGTGGATTCTCCTACCCCTGCTGAACCAGCCCTGTCCTCCATTATGCTAGCTATCCAGGACTGTAAGGCCTCACTTTCTACTCAGATAGCATCTATTTTGCATGGACTTTTCACTACTTAAACAGAATGTCCAGAACCTCCGTGATAGAACCAGAGAGACAGAGGACTGTATTAGCTCCCTGGAGGACACTGTCAATCCCCTATCAGTTAACATGCGGGATGTCACTAGCGAGATGGCGGCACTCCGCGCCAAAAATCTACGATTTGGAAAATCGTTCTCATAGGAACAACCTCAGATTTGTAGGGTTCCAAGAAAGGGCTGAGGGCCCTCATCCTGAAAAATTTCTTTATTCCTGGTTACGGGACATTTTTGGTACAGATGCGCCCTCATTCTCCCATGTCATTGAACGCGCTCATCGCACCCCTCCCCGCCCTCCCCCTGAGGGTGCCCCACCACGCTCCATTATTGCTTGCATCCTCAACTTCCAGGATAAAGTCGCCATCCTGTTCCTGGCTAGGGAGAAAGGCCCTCTCGAATTTAATGAGGACACCATCTCAGCCTATCCTGACTTTTCTGCTGTGAAATCTCGCCTGCACACGGAAGGTCTGTCCTATGCCATGCTCCTCCCTGCCAAACTGTGCATCATCTATGATGGTAAGGCTCAAATCTACACCAGCCCCAAGGAGGCCATGGCGTGGCTGAATGATCGTTTTGGAGCTGCTTACAGACGCAGAGATGACTGACGGTGTCAGTAGTCTCAGGACATCACATACCAACTGCCTTACTACCAGACCTCTGTGCACCACCATGTGTATCCTGTGCCTTTATTGCAATTGACTGCTGTTTTAGCCACCTTGTCTCCTTTGATGGGTGATACCCCTTCCCTGATGTGCCGGATGCTGTGATTTCTATATTTATCCCACCAGGCCTTCGCTTCTGGAATCTCTCCCCCATTTGCACTATTTACTATCCTGTCCTGCCTGGATTGGTGGACAGCGAATCCTGCACTTTCCCACGGCCGTCAGGACTCTGCACTCTACACCCGGACATGTTTATATATATTTTTTTTCTGCCACCGGTTGAGAGCCACACCTGACTCCACACTACCCACATATCAGCTAGTGGCGAGGCCTCGGAACAAGTTTTTTTGTGACCTTTACTGACCCTTTTTGTCGGGAATGTCTTTCAGTTTGGGATCCAAGGCTCGCTATGATTGGGATGGCCGAGCGGAGTGGGGGTTTCTTTTTGGGACCTTTGTTTTTTCCTTTTTTTTTTTTTCTAATTTTCTTTTTTTGCAACTCAGTTTTGTATTTTTGCTGTGATATTGTCTTCTCAGGTTGCTGCCTAAGGCAGATTGTTACTATTTTTATTATTTCCAATGCGGCTCCTACTGGCAGATCCACACACTTTTTTACTTATGTGCTTGTATGTGCTTCAGGTGGTGTGGCCTATCCAGTCATTTAGGTGTATGTTTCCATGTTACTCTATGCTTACTTATTACTGTATGTTTTGCAATGGCGAAGCCCCTAAGGATAGTCTCATGGAACACTAGAGGTCTGAATGCACCCCAGAAGAGATCCCTGGTCTTTTCCATTTGAAAAAATGTCACCCTCATATTATCTGCTTCCAAGAGACTCACCTTACAGGCTCTAAAACAAGGGCCTTAAAACGCCCATGGTTGTCCAACTCCTACCATGCCACTCATACTAATTACTCCAGGGTAGTTTCTATTTTACTGGCCAAATCTCTCCTAGCTGAAACACTTCAGGTTAAAACTGACCCTGAGGGGAGGTTCATTATTCTTACTTTACAGATTTTTTTTTTTTTTTCACAAGACATACTTTACAGATTTCTAAAGTGACACTTACCCTGGTGAATGTTTATATCCCCTCTCTGTTTTCGGCAGAGCTACTTTCTAAACTGTCACTTCAATTGCTGACTAGACCTCCTGGCCCCCTACTTTATGTGGGGGACTTTAATGCTATTTTAGATCCAGCACTGGACCGACTGGGG
Organism: Rana muscosa; assembly: GCA_029206835.1. Lineage (NCBI taxonomy): Eukaryota > Metazoa > Chordata > Amphibia > Anura > Ranidae > Rana > Rana muscosa. The sequence goes on along the minus strand of CM055122.1, from coordinate 658,354,373 downwards.
GGTGGGGGCAGACCCTTTCCCTCCTTCCTAGATTGGATCCAGGTTCATGGCCTTACACAAGTAGGGAGCAGGAAACATCCAGATGTGCGCCATTTCTCCTGCCATCCTGACTCTTTCCACCCCATGTCCCGATTAGATATGGTGTTTGTCCCGACCGAGACCCTTCCTTTTGTCTCTGCTGCTTCATATCTGGAGAGGGGGGTTTCAGATCATGCCCCTCTCTCTGTGGATCTCCTTCCAGGTTTCGGGGGCCTGCTATTTGGCTCCTGAACTCCTATTGGCTGGAGGACAAGATCGTGCAGGGTGAATGTCAGGGTGACGGGAATTGCAAACTACTGGAGAGACAACTTGGGGAAGGTAGACCCCCCACTGAATGGGAATGCGTTTAAGACAACCATGAGGGGCACCTTCATGTCCATCACGGGGGTCTTGCGCAAAAATAACGGAATGCTTACTGAGGAACTTGAGACTGCTATGGTGAGTGCAGAGTCTGATTACACCTCTAACCCTACCTCTGATACGAGAGAGTCATGGTTACAGTGCCGCAGGGAGTATGAACTCTGCCTGCTGGACCTCACTCAAAAACGCATGTTACACGTTACTCAGAAATCGTTTGAACATGGCAATAAAGCTGGACATCTATTGGCATACAGTAGGTGCCGCCGACATTGTATATTCATCGCGATCCTATCACAGAGATTCTCGGCGACAGGGTGGCGACACATCTCGCGCTCGCTGCAATAGTGAGGAGACGCAGCACTGTATTGAACGGGGATCCGACGTGGATTCCCGCCAATACCAGGCACTGTTTGGTATGAATCCTGAGCGGGAACTCCACGCCAATTTTTAAAAATATTTTAAAAATAAAAAACCGGCATGGGTTCCCCCTCCAGGAGCATACCAGGCCCTTGGGTCTGGTATGGATTTGAAGGGGACTCCCCTAAGTCGAAAAATCGGCGTGGGGGTCCCCCTCAAAGTCCAAACCAGACCCTTATCCGAGCACGCAACCTGGCAGGCCGCAGGGGAAGAGGGGGGGACGAGAGAGCGCCACCCCTCCCTCCTGAACCGTACAAGGCCGCATGCCCTCAACATGGGGAGGTTTGGTGCTCTGGGGCAGGGGGGGTGACCTGCGGCCCCCCCACCCCAGAGCACCCTGTCCCCATGTTGATGACAGGGCCTCTTCCCGACAACCCTGGCCGTTGGTTGTTGGGGTCTGCGGGCGGGGGCTGATTGGAATCCGGGAGCCCCCTTTAATAAGGGGCCCCCCAGATGCCGGCCCACCACCCTATGTGAATGAGTATGGGGTACATCGTACCCCTACCCATTCACCTGGTGGAAAAAAAATGGCAATAAAAAAAACACACACAGCTTTTTAAAGTAATTTATTACACAGCTCCAGGGGTCTTCTTCCGACTTCGGGGGTCTCCTGTGTCGTCGCCGCGCTCTCCGGTTCTTTCTTCCTTCTGCCGGGCCACCGCTATCTTCTTCCAGCTCTTTTGCTAGCGGGGCCCGGTCTTCTCCGTTGCCTTCTTCCCTCTTCTCCTCTCTGGTTCTTTCTTCCTTCTGCCGGGCCTCCGCTATCTTCTTCCAGCTCTTTTGCTAGCGGAGGCCCGGTCTTCCCCGTCGTCTCGTCCGGCTCTCCGTTGTCCTTCTGCCGGCCCCTCCACTATTTTCTTCCAGCTCTTTCGCTAGTGGAGGGGCCGGCCTTCCCGCCGTCGGGACACAATGGCACGAGTGGGAGGACAGTCGTGTGGATACTGCAGGTTGTGGAACAGCCTGAGAATATTCATTCTGGTGGACCTGCCTTGATCACTGTTAACTAGGGACGTTACTACATTATTTCGATAGTGTGGAATGGCCATATCTTTTTTGGGTACTACAAATGTATGGCTTCGGCCCATGGGTGGTAGCATAGGTAAAACTTCTTTACACTTCCCCAGTGGCTCGGGTGCGGGTCAACTCCTCTATCACTGAACCCTTTTCGATAACTAGGGGCACACGACAGGGGTGCCCATTGTCGCCCCTCTTGTTTGCCCTGGCCATGGAGCCACTGGCGGTACGTATCCGGTCCTCCCCCTCCATCAGGGGTCTCCCAATTGCCACTATAGAAGAACGCATTTCACTATATGCGGATGACACATTGGTGTATCTGGCTGATACCGATGGGTCACTGCAGGCTTTGTTGATGGAGATTACCATCTTTGGTGATTATTCAGGCTTCCGGGTGAATTGGGATAAGTCCAGTCTTTTTCCCCTGGACGTGGCTGTGCCCCCCCCTAATTCACCCGTATTCCAAACTTCAGGTAGTGTCCTCCTTTAGGTACCTTGGGGTTGTGGTGCAAACCCCTTTATCTTCATATATTGCCAATAACCTAGATCCCCTATTGGTCCGCCTCCAGGAGCAGACCAAGCAGTGGATGGACTTGCCATTGGACCTCATGGGGAGGTCCTAAAAATTATTTACTTACCAAGATTACTTTATATCCTTGCTAACTCCCCTTGCAAGGTGCCTAAAGCTATCTTTAAACGCACAGACACAATATGCACAACTTTCCTGTGAAAAGGCGGCTCCCCCAGGGTGGCACTTGAAACATTGAGATTACCGGCACACTTGGCGGACCTGGCATTTCCAAATTTCTTCCTCTATTACTTGGCATCCCAGTTGGTGCACATCCACGATTGGCGGTGTCCAGTCCCGGCAAATGTCTGTACCTCCATGGAGGGGGCCATAGCATCCTCCCTGGAGACTCTGCATAATATCATCTACAGAGGACGGGTTCCTGACCGCCCCGGGACCTCTCTACTGGCCACCTCCCTTTCAACTTTCCGTTACATTGTCAAGAAGGTATCCACGCATACCTGGTCGCAGTCTCCCAACAACCCTCTGTGGTTCAACCCTAATCTGCAGGAACTGTACTCTCTTCCTAATCCCAATCACTGGTACTCTAAGGGGGGTTAAATACCTATGTCACTTATACAACGTCCAGGGCTTTAAAACTTTCTCTCAACTACGCTTAGATTTTGACCTTCCAAATTCGTACTTATTTTATTACTACCAGCTTCGGCATGCTATACGGGCCCAGTTTGGTTCCCTGAAAGACCCCACTGACCTGCCACCATTGGAAAAATTGCTCCGACAACCAGATCCCACTAAACTGGTTTCCACTTATTACGCAACCCTGCTGACCGATTCTAACCCCAGATTCCATAAAGCTCAGGACAAATGGACCTCTATGTACATCCCCTTGGAGGACGAGGACTGGTCGGAATTCAGGGATACCTACAAAACGTCTGTCATTGCTTCCCGAGACCGAATCATACAAGTTAAGATTTTCCACCAAACCCACCTTACTCCGGCGAGGTTGCATAGGATGGGTCTCCTGTCCTCATACACTTGCTTCCGCGGCTGCAGCCAGGAAGCAGATCACTTACACTGTTTTTGGTCATGCCCAATAATTCGGGACTTCTGGGAGGAGGTGGGTGCCTTTATCTCCTCGGCATTGGGCCTCCCAAACATAATTCACCCCAAGAACTGCCTGCTAGGCATTTTTGGTGACTTACACCTATCAACGCATGCCAAGAGACTGCTCCGTATACTATATTTTTATGCTAAAAAAAGCCATTCTACTGCCCTGGAAGGGTGCACAGACCTCTTTGAAAGCCCTCTGGTTGAAACTTATTAATGACTCCATCGTGCTACAGTATATAAACGTACTTTTGAAATCCGGAAACGGACCGACCAAAACCTTTCATAAAATTTGAGGTAGATGGCTGGCTAGCCCACTAACTCTCTCTCAGCACTAACTGAAGTACCCTTGCTTGACCATTGTTGGATCGTGCCCTAAGGATCTCTAATGTCTAGTCTCCCACCTTTGTTGTTTCCGTGTTGGTCTACATGCACCTCTTCCCGGTGTGCCTACTGTATATCCTTTGTATTGATGTCTCTTTATTTGTCCATGTCTGAGCATATTGCCTACCATTTTGGACCCGTCTATCTGGTGCGATAATTGTGTGTTTTGTTTTTTTTTGTTTATTGTTTTTTTTTTCTGTTTGTTAGTTTGTTGAAAACTTCAATAAAAATATCTTAAAAAAAAAAAGTAAGTGCCAGAAGTGCCAAACTGCCAGAAGAGTGTTGTAATTGTATTCCATTTCCTTGACAGTATGTTATCCTTGATCTGATTTACATATACAAGGCATTTTACAGTATAAGTATTTAGCAGCAAAATTATGTAATGCGACAAAGGCTTGAAATCCTATCCAGAAATAAGTAAAAAATTTTATGCCACAGAACTGACAAAATGCATGCCTAACCGGGGTTTGACCTGTATTATTCCTTCACAATCTGCAAGCCACAATAAACTTTTCAACAAGTAAGTGCAAGATCTATTACGATCTAGATGTGATATGGTGAAGCTAGTACAATGCCAGCAGGCAGGACATTGAGGACACAGGCACAATCTCAATATTCACTACACTACAGAAATCAATTCATTCACACCCTGTGATTTCATATTAGTGTTTCCGTGCATTATCATGGATAGTCATTATAAAGAAAAATTTTGGCACTTGCTCTCTCTACCTTGCTGCAAGAGCTTTTTGCAGAGCATCATTAATAGTTTTTCATCTATGCATATATTTCTTTCTCAATGTTTAATTGGAATTCAGCTAATGTGAGGAAATGTCTAGACTGCGGTGAGAATTCATCTACAAAAGCCACAGACTGAATATGTGAACAAACAGCAAGGACACATTCATCTCAGTTTTGTAATGATCATTCGGGTTTATAATGAACATACCAAGATATCTGAAAGCAAATATGCTTTCTAAGTGTTTATCATTCTTTTTACAATACTAAAACGTCCATATAAAGGAAAAAGAAAACATGCAGCATACTACAAAAGCAAAGAGGCTGATTTTACTAAAAGTCATTTTCGCAGTGGCCTGTGTTTACTTCAAATCCCTATCTGTTCAGGGGAATTTTAAAAACAGATTTTTTTTTTCCAAAACTTCATTGGGCATAATATGTACAGTATGTAAACTCTAACAATGAACTTCTCTTCTGCTCCCTTTTACTCTGTTAAATATACAGCTGAAAGAGTGTTATTATATACTGTATGTGCAATAAGTGAAAAAAAACCTTGACCTTGTCAGAAATTCAGAGCTATCCTATGTCTTCTTCATACTTCCTGTTATCTCAGGGAGCCTGATTAGCCTTCCCAGTTCTTATTTTGTGCTACAGATCAATTAGGACTTATGTTGTGGACATGATAATAAGAGGCATCATTCAGCAGTTTAGCAAAAGAAAATTGGGCAGGGCTGACACCTCACGGTCCGCAAAAATGCTGTGTATGGTCAGCACACAACAGTAGTTGAGTTTATTTCTGGCACATCCACACCTACTTTATGTACCTGCTGGGCTTCTAAAAGAATAAAATGTGGGGAAATATGCATGTATTGGAATAACCTTTAAGTTGGAGCCTCTCCTTAAGGTTTCTCAGCAACCTATCCCTGCCACTCATGTCAGTGTTATGAAGATACACTATATAAGTAAAGGGAGGTGGAGCCTCGAGGGAGTTGGCAGGTAGCAAATATATGTGGTTAGGGTTTTGTTTCTTGGAGTATTTTTTTTTTTGGTATTTTGCTAGTGTCCTGTTTTTATTGTAGGGTTCACAGTATGCATGTGTTTCTTACACAAGCAAAGCAGACCATTATTTGTAGCACACCACTTCATACTTGTAATGCAATGTCTACCAAAACACCTCATATTTATTCCCCTCAAGTGCCATAGTTGCCATTAAATTTAGGCAAATCCTTTTAATTTAAAAAATGACAGGCAGGGTTAAAATGATAGGCAGAGGCTATGCAGGCGGAAATATTATGGAGCGTGCATATTCTGAAAGACAGAGTGGTTGTGAGACAGCACCATCTAGAGACAGGGCATGTCTGCCATCCCTTGTCTGTAACTGCTGCTAATATGCCCTCTTCTTCCTCCTCCTATTCTTCTGCTAATCCGGCCATAGTACTTGGTGGAATGATTTGATCACATGATCACTGACTCGCAGTAAAAGCAGAGAGAATTAAATATAGAATCCTATGGCTATAGGTTGCCAACATTTCCCCAAATGAGGACACCCTGCCCTTAAGAAAAAAGAAAAAGACAAGGAAACCTAAAAGGATTTGTAGCTGTGCTTCTACATGGAGGTAGCTGAGCATTACTAATGTGACCTCCTCCTCCTCCTCCTCCTCCACATCCACTTCCTCCAACTCCTTCCTAAAAAAAAGTGAGGATGCTGTGTAAAATCTACATTATTCACAATAGAAAACATATGAAATGTTTAAACTAAGAAAGTGTACAATTTTAAGTAATTTTGAAATTGATGGCAGCAACACATCTCAAAAAAGTTGGGACAGGGCCATGTTTACCAGAGTGTAACATAATTTTTGACAAATGGGTACCCCTGGAGGTAGTTGCAAGTACCTGGCCCCTAATTGTCTGTGTTGGACGGCTTTTGTTGGGGCCCTTCTGTTGGTAGTGCATGTATTGCTGTCCCTTTAAGACTGTATCATTGAATAGCTGATGGGCTGCTAAGTAAAGAGCAGTCTCTGTTGCGTTAACTGTGTGCAAAGTAACGAGAAAAGTGTTGTATTTCTGCTCACCACTCCTAGCAGGTGATAGGTCTGGTCCCATAGGCCTGGCAGTGAGCTGTTACAGTCCTCACAATTGATCCCTCACTGGCTCGGTCTTTCAACTCTGGTGTAGGTACTCACATGGCAGCAGGTCTTACAGCACAGTGACGCTCTGTGGGTTAGTCCTCAGGCTCTACGGGAGCTCACAAGGGCTCACTTTCTCATAGGCTCAGTCTCTAAGCTCTGCAGTGCACAGACCCCAGCAACAGGTCTGCACTGTACTGTTCCCTGTACTGGTTTGCCCTGATCTCTGCAGATTGGATCAGGAGAATCTTGTCCTCTCCTCTTCTGTGTCCATGGAATTGTGGGTGCTGCAGTTCTGCAGCCATTCAATTATATTATGCAGCGCCCTTTTAAGAACTCCAGTTCCCAAGATTCATGGTGGCAGACACCATGTAAGTCCTTTTCCGACCTCTGATTGGTTCAAGATATCCTGCTCCCTGATTAGTTCAAGTCCACTGTTAGGAGAGGAGGGGCTGCAGAGTGGGCTCTGTGTAAAATTCCCAACTCCTTCACCCCCAACAGCCTCATTATACACAGCAGCCTAGCGGCAAAGATAAAAAGAAGCAGCACACAGGGGCACACAAATCCAGAGTGCCAGAGCTCCTCCTTTGGGTCTCCATAGCCGGATGGGTACACACTGCCCAGCTCTGCACAGCCACTCTCTCATTGCTCGCAGATGCAGGGGGGGAGAGGTGAGCGAGCTTGTGGAACACATACAGCTGGAGGGCACCTGGCTACATGTACTATGTATCCATATTATACACATACTGTACATAGAAATCGTTTGCGGGAAAACCACATCTGTCCTGCCTATGGCAAGCAGAGAAATCAGTTCACATACCTCTATGTGGGTTTATAGAGAGAAGTTGTCCAGGCTTAAAGAAAAGTGTTAACACTTACTCTCCTGAAGCCTGAGCCACTAAATACCACTCTGCTTGTTAGCAGTTGTTTTGCGCCCCCTTCTTACCAGAGGTCCTCCTAACTTACTGGGGTCCAACAAACAGAAGAAAACATCCACCTTATGTATCCTGCCAGTGATTGCTGTTTGCCACCAACTCAGAGAACATTAGTGACTAACATTGCAGAGCACATTTCTCCCACCAGCTCTTAACTTTAACGATACTCACTCCCATGATGGTATATTCCGCCTGGAGGCTAGAGGAAGGGAGCCTCATGACAAACCTTTCAAGGCCTTGCAGTACTGTGGTTCCAGACCAGGACCCTACGATCAGCCCAGTGTCGCAGCTGAGAAGTGAGGACCATATAATAGTAGTCTAGCCACCCAGGGGGTGCATCCTTCCAACCAGACAAACTCACTATCAGTACTCTGTCTTCTGGCCACCACCACTTCTATCTTGAGCTGGCTGCTCCCCCCTTCCCATAACTATCCATTCTTGGTTACCCCAAAGTATTAGTCAATAGTACTCCGCTCTTCTTCTTAGTAAAGACAGAGCATGCCACACATTGCATTTGAACAGCTTTACTTTGAAATCCAGTGGCAGAACATCTATACAGATAATGGCATAACGGTGCATAATATTCTCTTCACGGCCTTCCATATACGGTATACTCACTGTGATGCGCACACCTTCCCTGAGTTCAGCTGCTTTCTACAGATAAAGTAGAGAATAGTCCAAGACCATGTTCATCATGCCTTTAAATGGTCCCAATCAGGGGGAATGTTGATCAGAAACCCCTGACTGACTGCATCCTACATTGTGTAGTTTCCAATCTACTTCCTCCTGTATTTTAACCCCCAGCCAGACCAGACAGGAAGTTACACAGACAAGAGGAAGTACACCCCAGCAAAATTATTTAACTAGGTATTTAACCACCTGTCTACATGTTCTTGAGAAATGAGTGTTGATGTCCCTTGTTTCCCTAGCTCCTACTGGTTCTTCCTGCAAACCTCCCTAATACCACTGTCTGTCTAGCTGGGGAAGCTAAGTGGTAGAGTGTGAAGTAAAAGAATATATGCATTTTGCAGTAGTAAAGTAGTACACACTTACAGACCAGACAGGAAGTTACACAGACAAGAGGAAGTACACCCCAGCAAAATTATTTAACTAGGTATTTAACCACCTGTCTACATGTTCTTGAGAAATGAGTGTTGATGTCCCTTGTTTCCCTAGCTCCTACTGGTTCTTCCTGCAAACCTCCCTAATACCACTGTCTGTCTAGCTGGGGAAGCTAAGTGGTAGAGTGTGAAGTAAAAGAATATATGCATTTTGCAGTAGTAAAGTAGTACACACTTACAAAAAACTATTTCTTGCAGATGTATATTTTAAACACTTCGGTTTTGTCTGCTGCTGAGTTTCTTGGTGTAACTGCAAACCTGAGTATTTATTACAAGTTAAATCCAGCTTTTATTTTAGGATATCAATTTAGAGCTTCCTGTCAGATGGTCCAGATTTACTCTTTTGTACACCCAAGGTCTACATTTTAAAATCATTCCCAGCACACCTTTTTTGACAAGAGTATGTGTATTAGTATGCTACGTGCAGTAGTCTTTATCGCACTTATTCATTTAGATAAAGAGCAGCATGCATTAAGCCACTTTAACATTCATCCATCACTGATCTTCCTAAAGTAAACTTCAAAACTGATTAGTTGCAAGAGAATTCTGCTCTGTTATATTGTAACTGCATTTTTCAATGCATACTGTGCAACTCCAGTTTACATTATTTAACTTATCTGTGTTAGTAGATGGTGAGTAGGTATGAGGACAGGATACTAATCTGAACCCACCGGAACTATCCCACCAGGAAGCTGTAACTGTAGACTGCCAATCTTTAGTGGTAGAGGCATTTCCTGACTTGTGTATACATGTCCCTTGTATGTCTGGAGGAAAGTGGGTGGGGAATGCCTCAACTACTTATGATTGGCAGTCTTTAATGACAGCTTCCTGGCAGGATAGCTCAGGCAGGTTCAAATTAAGATCCAAACCCGTCTGAGCTAATTCCTAATGGTGAGAGGACTTCTGTATTGATCTTCTCTTCACTTAAGTTTAGTACTTTTCAGCCATTGATCTTACTTGATCCCATCCTCACCAATATCTGTAATTGTATTTCTGGTAGCATTTCCTGTCTCTTCTCCATGGCACTTACAATCCCCCTGTAGTTCTTCAGGCTACAACAAATTTTTACTCGGGCTGCACAGCTTGACAAGTGGCACTGCCTGTCAAACTCGCTCATTAAAATATCAATGGGGCCACATCTCAACTGCAAGCCAAACATTTGGCTTAGTTGTAGTGAAGTCCTGCAATGTAAAATTGCTGTTATGCAATAAAAAAAAAAACAAAGAAAGCAAAAAAAAAAAAAAAAAAACAAGGAAGGAGGAGGCCGTAGCACCTTCTGAATTGCCGCCAGCTGCTAATAAATAGCCCTATGAAAAGCAATGAAGCAAGCATTACTCCTTGTCTAAAAGTTTCCTTTCACTGGATGTCCACACCCCATTGGGGTGGGGCCGAGCCGCACTGTGTCTGTCAATAGAGTGCAAACAAGTGCACCTCTAGCAAGCTGCTTACTTAGGGGCACTCGGAAGGAAGGAGGAAGGAGGAGCCAGAAGCGTCGACGAGGAACCCCAGAAGAGGAGGATCCAGGCTGCTCTGTGTAAAACTATTACACGCAGCAGGTAAGTATACCATATATATTGTGAAAATCCTGCGAGGTACTAAATTAACATAATAAACAAAGGGTAGGCTGCATATGCTGCTGGTACGGTTCACACATTCATAAATGTGCCAGGTATATTTCAAATTTAAATTGTATCACGCTACAGTAACTGAAGTAATGGAACGATTATAATAATAACAATAATTATAAAAAATGTAAGATCACAGTGCTCGATACACCAAAATATACATACATGAATCCAATATCAGTGGATAATTAAAATCAGTGCAAACAATGAATAGTCCATGCAAAAAAAAAAATGTAAATAATAACAGTGAAACAGTAATGAAAAAACATGCGGCTCACAGCAGGGGTGCTGGTTCACCATTTCAGGTCCGATTTCAGCCCAAATTTTGGGCATATATAAAGAAAAACAAATAATAGTGCTTATATTCTACATAAAACATTGCTTTATTAAATAAGTCCAGGTTACTTACATTGCTCAGGTGCTTCCAGCACACCAGGCTCTGACAAGCATTAAAATCCATGCTTTAAACACACAAGCCTCGCAGACAAAGATCAGACTCGCAGCTCCACCCTGGATGCAGATGTCTTCACCGTCCTGGCCCCTCCCCTACGCGTGTTGACAAAGGGTCACATGTCTTCCACAGGGGGATAATCTCATTTATGCATATTATGTATAATTTGGGGAATCGAACAATGTGATCCTAAATTTTTTGGAATTATTTTTATTATAATCGTTCCATTACTTTGATTAAAGTGGTTGTAAACCCCGGTACACTTTTTCTAATTTTCACTTATTATGGTGCTCTCTATTATGCTAATGCTTGTGCAATGTATTATTTGTAAAAACGATGCCCACAAATACCCGCAAATACCTTTATTGTTTAGTGTCTTCTCTCTGTATCTCCGGGTATCCAAATCCCCATTGCTACTCCTGTTCTTTGAAGCTAATTCTGACGTCACTTCCGCCCTTACTAGGTCCCTGGTTAGAAATCTCGCGCATGCGCCGTAGCGCCGTAACCAAGCCTCGATCTGGATAGCGGTTACCGCGGCAACTAGTATACTAGGAAATGTAAATGAATGAGAGTCTAGTGTTATCATTGCGTTCATCACGTGATCACGTGATAACAATGATGTTTGGGATGAAACATTGCGGGATGTCGGGGCTGACGTCTACATAAGGAAATGACGCAGCCCCGACATAAACACAGAATTTATTTGGCAGAGGCTCTGTTTGCCGGAATGGACGGGGATCCGGCGCATGCGCGGTAAACGTCCACACTTGGTAATGCAGCAATAACTTCTGAATTACACAGGTAAATAAAAAAAGGCTCATAGCAAATTATTTAACATAATGGCATGCATTACTAACTGTAGAGTGAAAAATTTGACTATACAACCGCTTTAAAGTAGTGCGGTACTATTTAAATTTGAATGGTAAGTATACCATGTTTGGTATTTTAAAAAATCCTTTACAACCAGTTTAACCATTGTCTGTGTCATTACTGTTATTCATATCACTTTTGCTACTGGAGTATCACATATACATCTTCATTAAATATTTTCCACCCATGCAGGTGTTTTATAATGTGTGGTGCTAGTTTCAAAGTCATGGTCACAGAAACAGCAGCTCCTTCAAGGGGAAATGCTACATATAATAACCTAGTTGCCTCGGTTCAGTCACTGGCCCAGAGCAAACATGCAGTACAGTCAGTGAAGTCAGCACTCCTGATATGTAAGAAATGTATGGGGAAATCCTCTGCACAAACCAATAAAGCTGAAAATTAAAAATAAAAGATTGCAGATGACACTAAAATGTGTGATTCCCACACCACCAATAATAGCAAAAAGAAGTGTTGCGCAAAAAATATATAACTATTAATGCATAGCCCTCAACGCATAACACTATGCATCTAGAATAACACCCATGTAAAAATGACCAGTTCAGACATGAATCAAATTTTTGGATAAATAATATATAACATATATTGTCTATGGGTAATCCACAAAAATGTGGGTAAAAATGCATGAATAATAAATTATTGTGATAAATTCAAAATAAAAAATGACCAGTTCAGACATAAATCAAATTTTTGGATAAATAATATATATAACATATATTGTCTATGGGTAAAGCACAAAAATGCATGAAAAAATGCATAAATGATAAATTAATGTGATAAATTCATGTGAAATCAAGTGAAATAGTGATCATGTGCATGATAGGAATATTAAACGAAGAAAACATAATAATACGTACAGTATAGATATCAGCATTAATGGAAATGCATCGATCATGATACATATGTGAAAGCGTATGAGAAAGCCATACAAGATAAAAATTCCAATGTGAATGTCTCTTTAAATCACTTCAAAACTGGGCACTTTCACACCCTTCGCCTAGTTTCACACTGACTGCGGGAATGAAATTTCATTCCTGCATGTCAGTCCCGACTTCGGGGGCGATTTCAGAGACATCTGTGTGGGTTTCTGCACAGATGTCAATGGAAATCGCACCCCGAAATTGCCAAGAGTAGTACAGACGCTACTTTTGGAAATCGGTGCAGCGTCACAAATGCACCGATTCGGACGCTGCAATTTTTGCCAATTTGTTATGCGATTTGACATGCCAAATCGCATCAATGTGAACCAGGGCTTACTGCCCAGACCAATTTTCAGCTTTCAGCACTGTTGCACTACGAATGACAATTGCGTGGTCATGCAACACTGTACCCATAAACAATTTTTATCTTTTTTTTTTTTACACTACTAGGACCGAAAAAATTTGAAAAAAATAAATAAAATATTAGTTTCTGTTATAAAATGTTGCATATAAGTAATTTTTCTCCTTCACTGATGTGCGCTGATGAGACTGCACTGATGAGCACTGATAGTCTGCACTAATGAGACTGATAGGCGGCACTGATAGGCAGCACTGATAGGCAGCACTGATAGGCACCATCAGGGGAGGGCTGGCGGCCTTAGGCATGGGGGGGCAAGTCCAGTCAAGTGGCCCCTTGAACCAGCTCACCATCCATGGCCCACCTGGTTTTTCAATGCCGCCTCACCAGTGCCCATCAGTGCAACCAACTCCAGTGCCCATCAATGCAGCCTGATCACTGGGGCAGGTTACATGGGGGGGAGATGGGGGGTCAGCTGGGGTGTCAGGGTCTCTCACCTCAGCGATCTCAGCTCAGCAGGTCCTTGCACGCCACGGTCTCCTGGGGGGGTAACGCTCCTGATCCTGGGGTCAAGTTGCAGCCAGCGCCCAGCCCTGCGTCCCGACTCCCTGGCACGCCCTGCCTCTGCCTGCTTCCAAGAATCCGGTCCCAGGGAGCTGTAGTTTCCTCTGCGCTGCTGTGTTTTCCACCCACCAGAAGCTTGAGTGCAGACTACAACTCCCGGAATGCAACAGCTAGTGGTCGGCCGCCATGGCCATGCCCCCGGCCCGACTTCCTAGACCAGAATAAAAAGTAAAATGGTAGCGGGCAGCGGCCATTTTGAACATAAGTTAGGGTGGCCTGGGAGGCAATTGCCACCCTGCCCCCTGGCCCAGCCCTCCCCTGGGCACCATTGAGGCTGCACTGATAATCAAGATACTGATGATTAGTTTAAATGTCCCGTTTCTCCTCTCCTCCCATTGTGACAGCGTGTGAGGAAAGTAGGGCTGTAAACCAGCAAGTTTGTTTACATGTGATCAGCTGTGATTGGACACAGCTTATCACATGGTAAAGGGCTGCTGTTATTGGTCCTTTACCCCGATCTGTGATCTGTTCTTTCCAAAGGACACAGTGGTAATAGAGCGCCCCAATGTGCGCCCCACGGGGGGGGGGCATAGTTCTGGGATGACGCTGTCTATGGATGCCCTCCCAGAACTGGACTCTTGCTATAATCAGAATATACAGTATCTGATCTATATGCTTGTTCCAGGTCAGAAAATACTGAAGCCTATTACCGAAGGCAATTACATTTTTTAAAAGGAGGCCTCTAATGGCAGTCTACGCTTTGCCTATGTTATAATGAATATTTAGCTGTTGTACATGTAGCGGCCTCACCCCGTCCTCTTTAGCTAGGGGTATGTCGAGCGACAGAGTGAGGTGCGCTACGGCCCATGTCCTCCCCATGGCTGTGGGTGAGGTGAAGGCCAGTACCAATCTTTTCCTCGGGCCAAATGTGTGCTGGTTATGAGGGTCAGTCCTTCCGTGCCAGAATCTCCCTTTGTTCCCATCAACAGAGTCCATACACCCATCAAAGTCCAAACTCAGGTTTATTGCGTATCTCCACATACAGTCAAATGCAACGGCATGATACGATGGGGAAGCAGGTCGAGGCACTGTACAGGTTCCTAGTCCCTACACTCCCTGTGCTATGACCAGGGGTTGCAGGAGTCTTGATGAAAGCTCCTCCGCTGCGCCGTAGCCCCTATCAGGGGAAGATGTCCTCCAAGGGAGTTACCGAAGGCCCATCCGTCACCGGGTTGACACTGCATCGGGTCTTCGGACGGGTGACCTCCCCAGCCTCCTCACCTCAGATGCGGGTCCCCTTGCAAGGGGCACCCTGGAGCAACTTCACCCTTGCGGGACTCAGTCGGAGTCACCGGGTCCCAGGCCTCCTCAATAGTACCTCACCCCAGGCTGAAGGTGCCTGGGATGGACTCCATCTTCATTCCGGCCAGGCCTAGGGCGCCTAGGCCGGAACCTTGAACCGCCCGCACCCAGGCTTAAGGTGCCTGGGTGCGTGAAGAGATGATCCCCTCCCAACAGACCTTGTGGCGAGGGTGTCTCCCCCTTTTATCTCCTCCCATCGACACCACGGCGGGTTCCCCGCCCCAGCCGTACCATCTCCAGGAAGGGACAAAAAAACAAAGGGTAGCACTGTGGTAGTGATTCTACCTCGAGCCTGTAGGTACGTCGCCACCCACAGGCCAAGGAGAATATTGCACCACCCAATCCTCCACGGATAACAAAAGGGGTCTAATCCCTGACATAATTACACACCTGGGTCTCTCTACCCCCAGGTGTATCCCACTAACTTTGAAGACCCCGCTACACACTCCCCCTTGTGATTTGACGCTGGTCCCCAGCGTCAGGTGCACACCCATGTCTCCCAAGGAATGGTGACATGAAGTGGGCCCCAGAGGCTATCCCTCAAATTTTGGATACTGTGTGTGCCAAGACCTGCTCCAGGGAAAGGGAACTGTAAAACATTAAAACTTTTTGTATAAAACATCTGACATGTACACATATACAATTCCTCCCGTCACTGTCTAAGAACCACCCCATACTCAGTAGTCTTGACCGACGAATCTCCTGCAGAAGGGAAACAAAAAAAAAACATCCTAACACTCTGTGTTAACTTGGCATGAGTGGGTCCGTCAGCCGAGAGACCCACTCACTCCAATAAGTAAGTAATGCATGTGTAACATTTCAAACAACCGCTGCACAACACTGCCACCTGGTGACAGCGCTGCGGTAATGACACTTGGTGAGATCTTCATTCTTCCAGCTTTCTTACTCTGACTCTACCCCAAAAGTCTCTGCCTTTGGCACATGGAGAAAAGGGAGAAAAAAAAACAACAGCTCCCAAGTCTCCTATGAGGAAAAGAAAAGCCCAAATCAAAACAAAAGTAGGGCACAGTTCTAGGCGTCTGGGAATGTCTCTTCCAGAAAGTTTCAACAGCAACAAGATAGGAGCTCACTTCTCCTATAAGTAAAACCTTGGATCCGGCAGAAACAGGGGCTTCAGGTGCCCGTCAAACACTTCCACCGAATACTCAACATCCTCTCCTTCTTTCCTGCAGATGAGCACCTTATCGGCATGAATATGGCGCCCAAGTCTCCAATCAGCTCTGCAGTCCTTGAACTTTTTAGACACAGGCGGCGAACATGACAGGTATCGCCTGGCATGGGGTACTTTAAGCTTTTCCCATACAAACTCGTCATACCACCTTGGTCGCAGGACCTCGACTTCATACAATAAGTCCAGAGGCAAGTAAGGGTACTCCCACCCATATTCACGGGCGACTCTCTGGGAGAAAAGTCTCTGCAACCTGGCTAGAGGCGGCATCACATCTCGCTCACCTTCTCCTGGCTGTACGATGGCCTCCGGGTGCCGAGGTACCTTCACCATCACGGGTTGCTTTGTCTTTGGTGCCCGCAACGAAGCACGCTGCATCCCCACAATCTGAGCGGGTGATGTAGTTGAATGAGGAAAGTTGGTCGGAGGACTAGATTTCCTCGGGAACTCCGGGGCCTTCACCCGGAGCGTACTGTCTTCTATGGACATGGGGGAATCCTGCGGTTTACTCAGCACAGGTAGTGGGCGTCTGTCCCAGCCCTTCCGGTGAAACAGTTCATCTATCTCTCCGTCATCCCCACAGTCTGACAATGACTCTAGATCGGAGGTGTCATACATCTCAGCGGGAAGGTAGTCTCTAGTAGACGGAAGGCTACCCTCCCTTGCGGGCTCCACCGACTGTGGACCCCCGACACCTCCAACCAACACCACAGTCCCAGCCCCTGGCTCACCTGGACCTTCCGAAGAACTGGGATGTCCGGGACTCTCTTCTCTACCGACGCCATCCAGGCCAGGCAAGCGGCGGGGTGAAGCTCGACCACGACCATAGGATGCCTGTACCAGGCCGACTTTCCTCTTCGGAGGTGGGAGCAGGGAGTCTGTAGTGACCGAAGCAGTGTCCTCGGATTTTTCTCTCTCAGTCTCTGGTTGGGCAGTCACTTCGCCCTGGTCAGCGCGCACGGGAAACTCCGCAAAGGCTTTGATCTCTCCCTCCGGAGTGGCGGTTCCTGTGATGCAGTTGAGGCGTAGAGCCCGGGGCCTTTCCGTGTGTGGTTCAACCTCAAAAAGGAACTCCTTGCATGCCTCACATCGCCCGAATGGCTTTAGTTGGACCACCAGTCCCGAGCATCCGGGACAGATCACACCGAGGGCCTCCGTGTCTCTGCATGAATACAGAGCCAACTGTCCTCGGGGCCTGAGCCTTATCCCCGTGTCTGTAATGGGCGCAGCAAATGCAGTCATCTTGAAAGGATAAGGTACCGGCATCCACGAGGAGCCTGAGTTCACTCCGACCACTTGCTGCTCCATCACGCGCTGACCTCGCGCCGGAGTCTCCACGTGTATCTCCACACGTGGCCAGACTCCTCCCACGACTTGCACGTTTTCGCGGGCTTCCTTCAGTCTCCTCCCATGACTTGAGCAGTCATGGGGTGCCTCGTGGCGCAGTGCAGCAAAAGTCCCCACATGTAGTTCGTCACACGGCTGGACTCCTCCCTCTTCCCGCTCTTTCTGCATGGGCCTCTCCCGGTCTTTCAGAGAAATTTCCACGACTTCGAGCACAGGGACGCACTTTGGCCAATCACATGGCCGACCTGCTCGGACCTCCTCCGGGCAGCAAAGTTCAAACACAGCCGTTCCAAACCTCAGGGTCAACACACATTTCATCCCGGACTCACGAGCCCCCACGTGTAGCGGCCTCACCCCGTCCTCTTTAGCTAGGGGTATGTCGAGCGACAGAGTGAGGTGCGCTACGGCCCATGTCCTCCCCATGGCTGTGGGTGAGGTGAAGGCCAGTACCAATCTTTTCCTCGGGCCAAATGTGTGCTGGTTATGAGGGTCAGTCCTTCCGTGCCAGAATCTCCCTTTGTTCCCATCAACAGAGTCCATACACCCATCAAAGTCCAAACTCAGGTTTATTGCGTATCTCCACATACAGTCAAATGCAACGGCATGATACGATGGGGAAGCAGGTCGAGGCACTGTACAGGTTCCTAGTCCCTACACTCCCTGTGCTATGACCAGGGGTTGCAGGAGTCTTGATGAAAGCTCCTCCGCTGCGCCGTAGCCCCTATCAGGGGAAGATGTCCTCCAAGGGAGTTACCGAAGGCCCATCCGTCACCGGGTTGACACTGCACCGGGTCTTCGGACGGGTGACCTCCCCAGCCTCCTCACCTCAGATGCGGGTCCCCTTGCAAGGGGCGCCCTGGAGCAACTTCACCCTCGCGGGACCCAGTCGGAGTCACCGGGTCCCAGGCCTCCTCAATAGTACCTCACCCCAGGCTGAAGGTGCCTGGGATGGACTCCATCTTCATTCCGGCCAGGCCTAGGGCGCCTAGGCCGGAACCTTGAACCGCCCGCACCCAGGCTTAAGGTGCCTGGGTGCGTGAAGAGATGATCCCCTCCCAACAGACCTCGTGGCGAGGGCGTCTCCCCCTTTTATCTCCTCCCATCGACACCACGGCGGGTTCCCCGCCCCAGCCGTACCATCTCCAGGAAGGGACAAAAAAACAAAGGGTAGCACTGTGGTAGTGATTCTACCACGAGCCTGTAGGTACGTCGCCACCCACAGGCCAAGGAGAATATTGCACCACCCAATCCTCCACGGATAACAAAAGGGGTCTAATCCCTGACATAATTACACACCTGGGTCTCTCTACCCCCAGGTGTATCCCACTAACTTTGAAGACCCCGCTACACACAGTATATGCACCGCTTTACTAATAGATCTAGTATTGTTTAATGTACTGCTCTGTTTTGCAAACCCTTCAACTTTAACCTATACTGAAAGAAATGTGCAGGCTTTAATTGCCGGGCTCCTACTGAAAATGCCAGTTGCCTGGCTCTCTCTAGCTTCAATACGAGTCACGAACCCAAAACACGGAAGCAACAAGTTACGTCAGAGTTAAGACAGAACTTAGCCACATACATGTTTCATGTCAGTAACCTAAAAAACTAGCGAAGCCAATGTATCAGCGTGACTGCCAGCAACAACGATTTTCAGAAGAAGCAGTCAATATTGGCAGCCTTTGTATTTCACTGCAGCTTTCTTTTAATAAAATTCACATAATCGTCTATTTTATAGCTGGTGTTTGAGCCTGCGAAGCACTGTGCAAAATCTATAGCCATTTAAACAGTATCACCAGAAGCTTTACCACTCGTGATCATACTGCAATAGACTGCTGTAGCTGGCACTGGGATTGTAGTAAATTAGTCCTCCTCCCCACGACATAGTGTCACCATTTGTTTAGTCAGTTCATAGCGAACGATTGAATGCATGTTTGGAAAGAAATTCTGTTCACGATTTACCAGTTCTGGCACTGTGACTGCTTTCACAGATTTATTTCTGTTTGTGCTCATCCCTGTGCTTTTGTTACGGGATTTACTTTGGACTAAATCCACTTGTGCGAAAGTTAATTCAATACCCAGTGCTGCTTCAACACTATATATAAAGAGACAAGTGTAGACGGGTTTAACCAATTTGCTCTGCAAATGCTGGCAATTAGAAATCAGTAGTAGAAAGAGACATTTAAAGCCATACTATCTAGAAATTATTATTGCATTAATGTAAAATTGTTCACGGAAAATATTTGCAGTATTACAACACATTAACTGGTTTAATCAAGCTGTGAATCAAACATTGATTATTTACAAATTGTAGGACCAAGTAGAAATCAGTTAATCAATTAATCAAATTTTCAGGTATGGTGCACTTTCTGAAAGCACACCAAAACTCCTGCGTTCAGGAGTTTTGGTGTGTTTTCAGAAAGCGCACCAAACCCATAGGTAATAACAGAAGTCTATGTCTCATTCACACTACACCATTTTGCACTGCAATTCATTCTGTTTGCATTGACATATATGACAGAGCCCTTTTGTGCTCCTATCTTGACCAAAGCCCCAAGCTGCCAGCACTAAACTCAGATATAAAATACAAATAAGGAAAAACATGCATCTTTACCTTATTCTAGTGAAGCGCTATCACACATGGCATAAAACCTCACTTTATAACAACACTATAAATAAAAAACATACTTACATTCTGTACTTAAACATATGCATAACCATGTCTAGCAATCACCACTCTGTACTTTCCCTTAGCGCAAGTCCATTTCTAGGGCACCGCCTGAACAATTACTTCACAGTTCCCACGATATGTGTCATTAGGCTCTGCTCTATGCATTGCGCCACTTCATCAGGGGCAGGGGAAAGTACTGTGAGAGGAAACTAAGAATGCATTTGTGAAAAGTGGTTGTCTGACCACCATTAGTGATGGTAAACCGTGCCCTAGGAATATGGACCTACACTAAGGGAAAGTACAAAGTGGTGATTTCTGGAGAAAGTTATGCATATGTTTAAGTACAGAACATAAATAAGGTTTTTTGTATAAAAAAGAAAAAGTTCATCTTTTGAAGTGTGTTACATGTTACACCCATATTAGGGGTGTAACATGTAACATGCTCTAGCTTCTGCCCCCTATCATGACAGCAGGTGGGGAAATCCTCTCCCTGCACCCAATGTCCCATTCTGCCCGTGCAGCTGTGTCACTAATAGGGATGAGCTCGGTGTTCGAGTCGAACATACGTTCGACTCGAACATCGGCTGTTCGATCGTTCGACGAAGATCGAACGATTTGGGCCGTTCGCGCCTAATTCGAGTGACGCGAACGGCCCACAATGCACTACGCCATCGCAGTGTCATCCAGGCGCTGTGATTGGCCAAGCATGCACTGTGACCCCGCATGCTTGGCCAATCACAGCGCCGGCAGCGAGGAGAGCAATGATTGGCCACAGGCAGGATGCCTGTGGCCAATTATTGCTGAGGGTGTTTAGTACATGCCCCACACTATAAAAGGCCGCCAGCACGGCGGCCTAGTGTAGTGTGTTCCGGAGCAGGGAAAAAGAAGCATAGGCAGGGACAGTGACATTTATTTTTTCTTGCTTAACCTGGATTCCTTTAGTTTAGGGAAAGAGAAGGATAGGTAGGGAGAGTGTCAGTGTGTTTTACTGTGCGAATCCTTGTTTCTAGGGACAGGGAAGGACAGTGAGGGAAATTCTCCTTGTGCTATAGTGTGCTTTAAAAAAACATTTTTTCTAGGGACAGAAAACTATAGGTAGGGAGAGTGTCAGTGTGTTTTACTGTGCGAATCCTTGTTTCTAGGGACAGGGAAGGACAGTGAGGGAAATTCTCCTTGTGCTATAGTGTGCTTTAAAAAAACATTTTTTCTAGGGACAGAAAACTATAGGTAGGGAGAGTGTCAGTGTGTTTTACTGTGCGAATCCTTGTTTCTAGGGACAGGGAAGGACAGTGAGGGAAATTCTCCTTGTGCTATAGTGTGCTTTAAAAAAACATTTTTTCTAGGGACAGAAAACTATAGGTAGGAAGAGTGTCAGTTTCTTTCACTGTGATAATCCTTGTTTCTAGGGACAGGGAAGGACAGTGAGGGAAATTCTCCTTGTGCTATAGTGTGCTTTAAAAAAACATTTTTTCTAGGGACAGAAAACTATAGGTAGGAAGAGTGTCAGTTTCTTTCACTGTGATAATCCTTGTTTCTAGGGACAGGGAAGGACAGTGAGGGAAATTCTCCTTGTGCTATAGTGTGCTTTAAAAAAACATTTTTTCTAGGGACAGAAAACTATAGGTAGGAAGAGTGTCAGTTTCTTTCACTGTGATAATCCTTGTTTCTAGGGACAGGGAAGGACAGTGAGGGAAATTCTCCTTGTGCTATAGTGTGCTTTAAAAAAACATTTTTTCTAGGGACAGAAAACTATAGGTAGGAAGAGTGTCAGTTTCTTTCACTGTGATAATCCTTGTTTCTAGGGACAGGGAAGGACAGTGAGGGAAATTCTCCTTGTGCTATAGTGTGCTTTAAAAAAACATTTTTTCTAGGGACAGAAAACTATAGGTAGGAAGAGTGTCAGTTTCTTTCACTGTGATAATCCTTGTTTCTAGGGACAGGGAAGGACAGTGAGGGAAATTCTCCTTGTGCTATAGTGTGCTTTAAAAAAACATTTTTTCTAGGGACAGAAAACTATAGGTAGGAAGAGTGTCAGTTTCTTTCACTGTGATAATCCTTGTTTCTAGGGACAGGGAAGGACAGTGAGGGAAATTCTCCTTGTGCTATAGTGTGCTTTAAAAAAACATTTTTTCTAGGGACAGAAAACTATAGGTAGGAAGAGTGTCAGTTTCTTTCACTGTGATAATCCTTGTTTCTAGGGACAGGGAAGGACAGTGAGGGAAATTCTCCTTGTGCTATAGTGTGCTTTAAAAAAACATTTTTTCTAGGGACAGAAAACTATAGGTAGGAAGAGTGTCAGTTTCTTTCACTGTGATAATCCTTGTTTCTAGGGACAGGGAAGGACAGTGAGGGAAATTCTCCTTGTGCTATAGTGTGCTTTAAAAAAACATTTTTTCTAGGGACAGAAAACTATAGGTAGGAAGAGTGTCAGTTTCTTTCACTGTGATAATCCTTGTTTCTAGGGACAGGGAAGGACAGTGAGGGAAATTCTCCTTGTGCTATAGTGTGCTTTTAAAAAAACATTTTTTCTAGGGACAGAAAACTATAGGTAGGAAGAGTGTCAGTTTCTTTCACTGTGATAATCCTTGTTTCTAGGGACAGGGAAGGACAGTGAGGGAAATTCTCCTTGTGCTATAGTGTGCTTTAAAAAAACATTTTTTCTAGGGACAGAAAACTATAGGTAGGAAGAGTGTCAGTTTCTTTCACTGTGATAATCCTTGTTTCTAGGGACAGGGAAGGACAGTGAGGGAAATTCTCCTTGTGCTATAGTGTGCTTTAAAAAAAAATTTTTTCTAGAGACGGAAAACTATAGGTAGGAAGAGTGTCAGTTTCTTTCACTGTGATAATCCTTGTTTCTAGGGACAGGGAAGGACAGTGAGGGAAATTCTCCTTGTGCTATAGTGTGCTTTAAAAAAACATTTTTTCTAGGGACAGAAAACTATAGGTAGGAAGAGTGTCAGTTTCTTTCACTGTGATAATCCTTGTTTCTAGGGACAGGGAAGGACAGTGAGGGAAATTCTCCTTGTGCTATAGTGTGCTTTAAAAAACATTTTTTCTAGGGACAGAAAACTATAGGTAGGGAGAGTGTCAGTGTGTTTTACTGTGCGAATCCTTGTTTCTAGGGACAGGGAAGGACAGTGAGGGAAATTCTCCTTGTGCTATAGTGTGCTTTAAAAAAACATTTTTTCTAGGGACAGAAAACTATAGGTAGGAAGAGTGTCAGTTTCTTTCACTGTGATAATCCTTGTTTCTAGGGACAGGGAAGGACAGTGAGGGAAATTCTCCTTGTGCTATAGTGTGCTTTAAAAAAACATTTTTTCTAGGGACAGAAAACTATAGGTTGGAAGAGTGTCAGTTTCTTTCACTGTGATAATCCTTGTTTCTAGGGACAGGGAAGGACAGTGAGGGAAATTCTCCTTGTGCTATAGTGTGCTTTAAAAAAACATTTTTTCTAGGGACAGAAAACTATAGGTAGGAAGAGTGTCAGTTTCTTTCACTGTGATAATCCTTGTTTCTAGGGACAGGGAAGGACAGTGAGGGAAATTCTCCTTGTGCTATAGTGTGCTTTAAAAAAACATTTTTTCTAGGGACAGAAAACTATAGGTAGGAAGAGTGTCAGTTTCTTTCACTGTGATAATCCTTGTTTCTAGGGACAGGGAAGGACAGTGAGGGAAATTCTCCTTGTGCTATAGTGTGCTTTAAAAAAACATTTTTTCTAGGGACAGAAAACTATAGGTAGGAAGAGTGTCAGTTTCTTTCACTGTGATAATCCTTGTTTCTAGGGACAGGGAAGGACAGTGAGGGAAATTCTCCTTGTGCTATAGTGTGCTTTAAAAAAACATTTTTTCTAGGGACAGAAAACTATAGGTAGGAAGAGTGTCAGTTTCTTTCACTGTGATAATCCTTGTTTCTAGGGACAGGGAAGGACAGTGAGGGAAATTCTCCTTGTGCTATAGTGTGCTTTAAAAAAACATTTTTTCTAGGGACAGAAAACTATAGGTAGGAAGAGTGTCAGTTTCTTTCACTGTGATAATCCTTGTTTCTAGGGACAGGGAAGGACAGTGAGGGAAATTCTCCTTGTGCTATAGTGTGCTTTAAAAAAACATTTTTTCTAGGGACAGAAAACTATAGGTAGGAAGAGTGTCAGTTTCTTTCACAGTGATAATCCTTGTTTCTAGGGACAGGGAAGGACAGTGAGGGAAATTCTCCTTGTGCTATAGTGTGCTTTAAAAAAACATTTTTTCTAGGGACAGAAAACTATAGGTAGGGAGAGTGTCAGTGTGTTTTACTGTGCGAATCCTTGTTTCTAGGGACAGGGAAACACAGTGAGGGAAATTCTCCTTGTGCTATAGTGTGCTTTAAAAAACATTTTTTCTAGGGACAGAAAACTATAGGTAGGAAGAGTGTCAGTTTCTTTCACTGTGATAATCCTTGTTTCTAGGGACAGGGAAGGACAGTGAGGGAAATTCTCCTTGTGCTATAGTGTGCTTTAAAAAAACATTTTTTCTAGGGACAGAAAACTATAGGTAGGAAGAGTGTCAGTTTCTTTCACTGTGATAATCCTTGTTTCTAGGGACAGGGAAGGACAGTGAGGGAAATTCTCATTGTGCTATAGTGTGCTTTAAAAAAACATTTTTTCTAGGGACAGAAAACTATAGGTAGGGAGAGTGTCAGTGTGTTTTACTGTGCGAATCCTTGTTTCTAGGGACAGGGAAGGACAGTGAGGGAAATTCTCCTTGTGCTATAGTGTGCTTTAAAAAAACATTTTTTCTAGGGACAGAAAACTATAGGTAGGAAGAGTGTCAGTTTCTTTCACTGTGATAATCCTTGTTTCTAGGGACAGGGAAGGACAGTGAGGGAAATTCTCCTTGTGCTATAGTGTGCTTTAAAAAAACATTTTTTCTAGGGACAGAAAACTATAGGTAGGAAGAGTGTCAGTTTCTTTCACTGTGATAATCCTTGTTTCTAGGGACAGGGAAGGACAGTGAGGGAAATTCTCCTTGTGCTATAGTGTGCTAAAGCATTCCTCATCAACCATCTTTGAAATCCTTGTTTTTTGGACAGTCAGGGAAATTGTCGTTGTGCTATTCTGTGCAAAAGCAATCATCCTCAACCATATTTAGAAATCCTTAAGTAAAGGGACAGAGAAGGACACCTGAAGGTAGCCCTTATTGCTTTTTTCCCATCTCCCTGCAGGCCATCTATTAGAATGTCTGGAAGGCAAACAAGGAGAGGCAGACAGTCAGGAGGCAATAAAAGAGGGCAAGCAGGCTCTGTGTCTGGGGGCAACAGTGCTGGTCGTGGACGCGGTGCATTGTCATCAGCACATGGCCATGGGACACGCTTGTCCTTCTTTTTGGCAGCTGGACATGTTGAGCCACATCATGCCGAAGACTTGGTAGAGTGGATGACCAAGCCCTCCTCCTCCTCCTCATCCTCTCTCACCCAGGCTCAGGGTACTGGCAAAGCAGCTGCCAAAGCGTCCTCTTCCCTGGTATCAATGTCAGACTCATCATCAGTCACTCCTTCCCTAGACCCACCATGTCCTCCTCCTGAGGAGTCCCCCGAACTGTTTGAGCACAGTGTTGGGTACATGCTCCAGGAGGATGCCCAGCGTTTCGAAGGGTCTGATGATGAAACCCAGCTACAGGAAGGCAGTAGCGTGAGAGCAGACAGAGGGGATGCTCAAGAAGGACACCAATCTGGCAGTCATGTTCCAGCAGCTGCAGCATACTGCCAGATTGGCTCCAGTGATGAGGAGGGAGGGAATGATGAGGTCACTGACTCCACGTGGGTGCCTAATAGGAGAGAGGAGGAGGAGGAGGATGAGGAGGAGGCACATCTCCAACGAGGCAGGATGCCCTTTGGTGGCCAGCGTAAGGGCAGTACACCGACGGAATCACACCGCAGAGCTCCGCCTGTGCAGGGCGCTGCCTCTGCCCGTCATTCAAAAAGTTCTTTGGTGTGGGCCTTTTTTGAGGCTAGTGCATCAGATCGCACAGCTGCTGTTTGCAACATATGTCTCAAGCGTATATCGCGTGGCCAAAACATCAGCCGCTTGGGTACCACATGCCTGACCAGACATATGTTGACCTGCCATGCAGCTCGTTGGCAAGCCTACCTCAAAGACCCACACCAAAGAACAAAGCGGACCTCTCCTTGCACCGCATCAGCTGGGATCTCCAACCCCACTATAACTTCAGTCCTCTCTGAAATATGCACTGAGAGGAATGAAGGTGTAGAATTAGGTGTGTCACAGCCAAGTACTTGCGGCCACTCTGCTAGCAGTACACCGACGTCCGATTCTAGCAGGCAAATTTCCCTGCCCCAGCTGCTGGACCGTCGAAAGAAGTTCACTCCCAGCCATCCACATGCCCAGCGGTTGAATGCTAGCTTGGCTAAATTGCTAGCGCTTCAACTGCTGCCTTTTCAGTTGGTAGACTCGGCCCCCTTCCGTGAGTTTGTGCAATGTGCGGTTCCTCAGTGGCAGGTTCCCAAACGCCACTTTTTCTCACGGAAGGCTATTCCGGCTCTCTACCGGCATGTGGAAGGCAATGTCTTGGCCTCTCTGGACAGGGCGGTCAGCGGTAAGGTGCATATTACCGCTGACTCATGGTCCAGCAGGCATGGACAGGGACGTTACCTTTCTTTCACGGCCCATTGGGTCACTCTTTTGGCAGCTGGGAAGGATGCAGGACAAGGTGCAGTAGTGTTGGAGGTTGTTCCACCGCCACGCCTCCAAAATGCTACTACTGGTTGTGACACACCTCTCTCCTCCACCCCCTCCTCTTCTTCTTCCTCCATGGCCTCTTCCTGTGGTTTGTCCTATGAACCAGCGGTGCTCCGTAGCCGTTCAAGGGGCTACGCAAGTACGCAGGCAAAAAGATGCCATGCCGTGCTTGCGCTGGTGTGTTTGGGGGACAGAAGCCACACTGGGGCAGAGGTCCTGTCTGCTCTGCAGGGCCAGGCCGAGAGGTGGTTGATGCCACGCCAGCTTAAGCCAGGAATGGTGGTTTGCGACAATGGCACCAACCTTCTCTCCGCCCTCCGACAGGGACAACTGACCCATGTGCCCTGTGTGGCTCACGTCCTTAACCTGGTGGTGCAGCGGTTCTTGGGCAGGTACCCAGGCTTACAGGATGTCCTGAGGCAGGCCAGGAAAGTCTGTGTGCATTTCCGCAGATCTTATAATGCCAGTGCTCGCCTGGCTGAGCTGCAAAAGGAGTTGAACCTGCCCAAGAACCGCCTTATATGTGACATGCCCACCAGGTGGAACTCAACGTTGGCCATGCTGCAGCGGCTGCACGCGCAGCAGAGGGCCATCAATGAGTACCTGTGCGACTACGGCACCAGGACAGGGTCAGGGGAGCTTGTTTTTTTTTCTCCACGCCAGTGGGGCATGATCAGGGATGCATGCACTGTCCTGGCACCATTTGAGGAGGCCACGAGGATGGTGAGCAGTGACAGTGCATGCATCAGTGACACTGTACCTCTTGTCCACCTGTTGGAGCACACGCTGCGTGGAATAATGGACAGGGCACTTGAGGCAGAACAGAGGCAGGAAGAGGAGGACTTCCTTGCCTCTCAAGGCGCCCTTTACCCAGACAGTGTTCCTTCTGTCCCACCCATCGCACAGGAAGAGGAGGAGGAGGAGGAGGATTGTGTCAGCATGGAGGTGGAGGCTGGCACTCAGCATCATCAGCAGCAGTCTTTTAGGGATGATTTATAGTCCCAAGAAACCAGTGGACTTGTACGTGGCTGGGAGGAGGTGGCTGCGGATCATGTCGTCCTTAGTGACCCAGAGGACTCCGGAGCAAATGCCTCAGCAAACCTACGCTGCATGGCCTCCCTGATCCTGCAAAGTCTGCGGAAGGATCCTCGTATTCTTCGGATCAAGGAGAGGGACCATTACTGGCTGGCCACTCTCCTTGATCCACGGTACAAGGGTAAGTTTGCGGACCTTATGTTACCGTCGCAGAGGGAGCAGAGGATGAGACAACTCCGGGAGGCCTTGCAGAAAGGTCTGTGCAACGCGTTCCCAGAGACTGGGAGGTTACAAACTCCTGGTCCTGGACAATGAGTTGCTGAGGCTTCGGCCAGTCAAAGAAGGAGCGGTGGGGAAGGTGGCCGTCTGACCGATGCGTTCAGACAATTCTTTAGTCCGCAGCCCCAAAGTATGATCGGTTCCAGCAACCATCGCCAGCGTCTGATAAACATGGTGCAGGAATATCTAGGGGCAAGGTCAGACTTGGACACCTTCCCCACCGAAAATCCTCTGGCTTACTGGGTCTTGAGGATGGATCACTGGCCAGAGCTTGCACAGTATGCAATTGAGCTACTGGCCTGTCCTGCATCCAGCGTTCTTTCGGAACGCACATTCAGTGCTGCTGGAGGATTTGTCACGGATCACAGGGTGCGCCTGTCCACCGACTCGGTTGATCGACTGACTTTCATCAAGATGAACCAGTCTTGGATCACCACCAGCTACCACACACCTGATGCTGATATAACAGACTAATTGATTTTAACATGTCACATCCCTTCAAGACTGATGCTGATGCTGAGTGCCTGTGCTGTTATGTTGACTGGCTATCCTCCTCCTCCGAGTCCTCAATGATACGATTGATGATGATAGCTTGGAAGATCATTTTTGTTTATGGGTGCCGCCACCAGTGGCTAAGGCCCAATTTTTCAGCCCCTGTTTTACAGGGGCGTGTAATTACAATTTTTTTAGCAATAATTTGCCATAGGGCTCATTGCTGTGCTCCAAGTACAGTATCTGTGAGGGGTTGGAGTGTTGTGGCACCAGTGCCTAAGGCCCAATTTTTCAAGCCCCTGTTTAACAGGGGCGTGTCATTACAATTTTTGAAGCAATACTTTGCAACAGGGCTCATTGCTGTGCTCCAAGTACAGTATCTGTGAGGGGTTGTAGTGTTGTGCCACCAGTGCCTAAGGCCCAATTTTTCAGCCCCTGTTCAACAGGGGCATGTAATTACAATTCTTGATCTAATAATTCACAGCAGGGCCCATTGCTGCACCCACCAAGAGTAACTCTGAGGGCTTACAGTGTTGTGGCAACGCCACCACCACCACCACCACGAAAGGCCCAATTTTTCAGCCCCTGTTCAAAAGGGGCATGTAATTACAATTCTTGATCTAATAATTCACAGCAGGGCCCATTCCTGCACCCACCAAGAGTAACTCTGAGGGCTTACAGTGTTGTGGCAACACCACCACCACCACCACCACCACGAAAGGCCCAATTTTTCAGCCCCTGTTCAACAGGGGCATGTAATTACAATTCTTGATCTAATAATTCACAGCAGGGCCCATTGCTGCACCCACCAAGAGTAACTCTGAGGGCTTACAGTGTTGTGGCAACGCCACCACCACCACCACCACGAAAGGCCCAATTTTTCAGCCCCTGTTCAAAAGGGGCATGTAATTACAATTCTTGATCTAATAATTCACAGCAGGGCCCATTCCTGCACCCACCAAGAGTAACTCTGAGGGCTTACAGTGTTGTGGCAACGCCACCACCACCACCACCACGAAAGGCCCAATTTTTCAGCCCCTGTTCAAAAGGGGCATGTAATTACAATTCTTGATCTAATAATTCACAGCAGGGCCCATTCCTGCACCCACCAAGAGTAACTCTGAGGGCTTACAGTGTTGTGGCAACACCACCACCACCACCACCACCACGAAAGGCCCAATTTTTCAGCCCCTGTTCAACAGGGGCATGCAATTACAATTCTTGATCTAATAATTCACAGCAGGGCCCATTGCTGCACCCACCAAGAGTAACTGTCAGGGCTTACAGTGTTGTGGCACCAGCACCACCATCAAAGGCCCAATTTTTACTACCACTGTTCAACAATTATATGTAATTAAAATTCCTGATATAATAGTTGACAGCAGGGCGTTCCAGCACCAACCAAGAGTAACTGTGAGTGCTTACAGTGTTGTGCCAACACCAACAACTAAGGGGCCTATTTCTGCAGAGTATATACGGCAGGTCCCTACTTTCAAACATCCAACTTACAAACGACTCCTACTTGCAAACGCAAGAAGACAACAGGAAGTGAGAGGAAATCTACCCCTTGGAAGGAAAATTCTCTCCTGTAAGAATTAATATGGGAGAAAGGTGTCTCCTCTGTACTGATGCTTTATCAGCAATCCTTGTTTCAAGAAAAACACCACATTTCAAAAACAGTTGTCATTGGGACGGAAAGTGAGGTGAAATGTTCTGAACAGGGGCACAGACAGCAAAACAAATGTTACAGGGGTGATAACCCTTACCTATGTTTTCCAAAAAGTTTAAAAATAGATGTTTGGGCTGGAGCTACGCTTAAACAATGTACCTGTTCAAAATTACAAACAGATTCTACATAAGAACAAACCTACAGTCCCTGTCTTGTATGCACCGCCTGTATACGGCTGTTCAGAGTATATAGGGCCTTTTTTATTTTATGTGCGGGGTTCCCCTTAATATCCATACAAGACCCAAAGGGGCTGGTAATGGGCTGGGGTAGGGGGGGGGGGGGGGTCATGGGGTAGCTATGCCATTTTTCTTAAAGATTTTCATCCATATTACCGGGACCAGACATTACATTAAAGCCGCAAGCAGTTTTAAATGTTTTTTTTTTCCTTTAGAAGTGTCATTTTGTGCAGGGACAGTTCTAAACACGGGAAAGACGTGGCACTTCACAGGCATACTTTAGACACCCCCCAGGTACGATATTTAAAGGAATATTTGACTTTTTTTTTTCACTTTATGCATCATTAAAATGACTGCTCCCGAAAAACGACCGTTTTTAAAACTTCTTTTTGCATTGATACATGTCCCCTGGTGCACAACCCGGGTTCCCAAACCCTTTTTAGGACAATAACATGCATAATAGTTGTTATAATTAGCACTTTAGAATTCGAACGTTCGCATCCATTGTATTTAATAGGGTTCTAATGTTCGTACGAACTTTCGGTCCGTTCGCGGGTTCTGGTGCGAACCGAACCCGGGGGTGTTCGGCTCATCACTAGTCACTAGGGATGAGCTCGGTGTTCGAGTCGAACATACGTTCGACTCGAACATCGGCTGTTCGATCGTTCGACGAAGATCGAACGATTTGGGCCGTTCGCGCCTAATTCGAGTGACGCGAACGGCCCACAATGCACTACGCCATCGCAGTGTCATCCAGGCGCTGTGATTGGCCAAGCATGCACTGTGACCCCGCATGCTTGGCCAATCACAGCGCCAGCAGCGAGGAGAGCAATGATTGGCCACAGGAGGATGCCTGTGGCCAATTATTGCTGAGGGTGTTTAGTACACGCCCCACACTATAAAAGGCCGCCAGCACGGCGGCCTAGTGTAGTGTGTTCCGGAGCAGGGAAAGAGAAGCATAGGCAGGGACAGTGACATTTATTTTTTCTTGCTTAACCTGGATTCCTTTAGTTTAGGGAAAGAGAAGGATAGGTAGGGAGAGTGTCAGTGTGTTTTACTGTGCGAATCCTTGTTTCTAGGGACAGGGAAGGACAGTGAGGGAAATTCTCCTTGTGCTATAGTGTGCTTTAAAAAAACATTTTTTCTAGGGACAGAAAACTATAGGTAGGGAGAGTGTCAGTGTGTTTTACTGTGCGAATCCTTGTTTCTAGGGACAGGGAAGGACAGTGAGGGAAATTCTCCTTGTGCTATAGTGTGCTTTAAAAAAACATTTTTTCTAGGGACAGAAAACTATAGGTAGGAAGAGTGTCAGTTTCTTTCACTGTGATAATCCTTGTTTCTAGGGACAGGGAAGGACAGTGAGGGAAATTCTCCTTGTGCTATAGTGTGCTTTAAAAAAACATTTTTTCTAGGGACAGAAAACTATAGGTAGGGAGAGTGTCAGTGTGTTTTACTGTGCGAATCCTTGTTTCTAGGGACAGGGAAGGACAGTGAGGGAAATTCTCCTTGTGCTATAGTGTGCTTTAAAAAAACATTTTTTCTAGGGACAGAAAACTATAGGTAGGGAGAGTGTCAGTGTGTTTTACTGTGTGAATCCTTGTTTCTAGGGACAGGGAAGGACAGTGAGGGAAATTCTCCTTGTGCTATAGTGTGCTTTAAAAAAACATTTTTTCTAGGGACAGAAAACTATAGGTAGGGAGAGTGTCAGTGTGTTTTACTGTGCGAATCCTTGTTTCTAGGGACAGGGAAGGACAGTGAGGGAAATTCTCCTTGTGCTATAGTGTGCTTTAAAAAAACATTTTTTCTAGGGACAGAAAACTATAGGTAGGAAGAGTTTCAATTTCTTTCACTGTGATAATCCTTGTTTCTAGGGACAGGGAAGGACAGTGAGGGAAATTCTCCTTGTGCTATAGTGTGCTTTAAAAAAACATTTTTTCTAGGGACAGAAAACTATAGGTAGGAAGAGTGTCAGTTTCTTTCACTGTGATAATCCTTGTTTCTAGGGACAGGGAAGGACAGTGAGGGAAATTCTCCTTGTGCTATAGTGTGCTTTAAAAAAACATTTTTTCTAGGGACAGAAAACTATAGGTAGGGAGAGTGTCAGTGTGTTTTACTGTGCGAATCCTTGTTTCTAGGGACAGGGAAGGACAGTGAGGGAAATTCTCCTTGTGCTATAGTGTGCTTTAAAAAAACATTTTTTCTAGGGACAGAAAACTATAGGTAGGAAGAGTGTCAGTTTCTTTCACTGTCATAATCCTTGTTTCTAGGGACAGGGAAGGACAGTGAGGGAAATTCTCCTTGTGCTATAGTGTGCTTTAAAAAAAAAAAATTCTAGGGACAGAAAACTATAGGTAGGAAGAGTGTCAGTTTCTTTCACTGTGATAATCCTTGTTTCTAGGGACAGGGAAGGACAGTGAGGGAAATTCTCCTTGTGCTATAGTGTGCTTTAAAAAAACATTTTTTCTAGGGACAGAAAACTATAGGTAGGAAGAGTGTCAGTTTCTTTCACTGTGATAATCCTTGTTTCTAGGGACAGGGAAGGACAGTGAGGGAAATTCTCCTTGTGCTATAGTGTGCTTTAAAAAAACATTTTTTCTAGGGACAGAAAACTATAGGTAGGAAGAGTGTCAGTTTCTTTCACTGTGATAATCCTTGTTTCTAGGGACAGGGAAGGACAGTGAGGGAAATTCTCCTTGTGCTATAGTGTGCTTTAAAAAAACATTTTTTCTAGGGACAGAAAACTATAGGTAGGAAGAGTGTCAGTTTCTTTCACTGTGATAATCCTTGTTTCTAGGGACAGGGAAGGACAGTGAGGGAAATTCTCCTTGTGCTATAGTGTGCTTTAAAAAAACATTTTTTCTAGGGACAGAAAACTATAGGTAGGAAGAGTGTCAGTTTCTTTCACTGTGATAATCCTTGTTTCTAGGGACAGGGAAGGACAGTGAGGGAAATTCTCCTTGTGCTATAGTGTGCTTTAAAAAAACATTTTTTCTAGGGACAGAAAACTATAGGTAGGGAGAGTGTCAGTGTGTTTTAATGTGCGAATCCTTGTTTCTAGGGACAGGGAAGGACAGTGAGGGAAATTCTCCTTGTGCTATAGTGTGCTTTAAAAAAACATTTTTTCTAGGGACAGAAAACTATAGGTAGGAAGAGTGTCAGTTTCTTTCACTGTGATAATCCTTGTTTCTAGGGACAGGGAAGGACAGTGAGGGAAATTCTCCTTGTGCTATAGTGTGCTTTAAAAAAACATTTTTTCTAGGGACAGAAAACTATAGGTAGGAAGAGTGTCAGTTTCTTTCACTGTGATAATCCTTGTTTCTAGGGACAGGGAAGGACAGTGAGGGAAATTCTCCTTGTGCTATAGTGTGCTTTAAAAAAAACATTTTTTCTAGGGACAGAAAACTATAGGTAGGAAGAGTGTCAGTTTCTTTCACTGTGATAATCCTTGTTTCTAGGGACAGGGAAGGACAGTGAGGGAAATTCTCCTTGTGCTATAGTGTGCTTTAAAAAAACATTTTTTCTAGGGACAGAAAACTATAGGTAGGAAGAGTGTCAGTTTCTTTCACTGTGATAATCCTTGTTTCTAGGGACAGGGAAGGACAGTGAGGGAAATTCTCCTTGTGCTATAGTGTGCTTTAAAAAAAACATTTTTTCTAGGGACAGAAAACTATAGGTAGGAAGAGTGTCAGTTTCTTTCACTGTGATAATCCTTGTTTCTAGGGACAGGGAAGGACAGTGAGGGAAATTCTCCTTGTGCTATAGTGTGCTTTAAAAAAACATTTTTTCTAGGGACAGAAAACTATAGGTAGGAAGAGTGTCAGTTTCTTTCACTGTGATAATCCTTGTTTCTAGGGACAGGGAAGGACAGTGAGGGAAATTCTCCTTGTGCTATAGTGTGCTTTAAAAAAACATTTTTTCTAGGGACAGAAAACTATAGGTAGGAAGAGTGTCAGTTTCTTTCACTGTGATAATCCTTGTTTCTAGGGACAGGGAAGGACAGTGAGGGAAATTCTCCTTGTGCTATAGGGTGCTTTAAAAAAACATTTTTTCTAGGGACAGAAAACTATAGGTAGGAAGAGTGTCAGTTTCTTTCACTGTGCTAATCCTTGTTTCTAGGGACAGGGAAGGACAGTGAGGGAAATTCTCCTTGTGCTATAGTGTGCTTTAAAAAAACATTTTTTCTAGGGACAGAAAACTATAGGTAGGAAGAGTGTCAGTTTCTTTCACTGTGATAATCCTTGTTTCTAGGGACAGGGAAGGACAGTGAGGGAAATTCTCCTTGTGCTATAGTGTGCTTTAAAAAAACATTTTTTCTAGGGACAGAAAACTATAGGTAGGGAGAGTGTCAGTGTGTTTTACTGTGCGAATCCTTGTTTCTAGGGACAGGGAAGGACAGTGAGGGAAATTCTCCTTGTGCTATAGTGTGCTTTAAAAAACATTTTTTCTAGGGACAGAAAACTATAGGTAGGAAGAGTGTCAGTTTCTTTCACTGTGATAATCCTTGTTTCTAGGGACAGGGAAGGACAGTGAGGGAAATTCTCCTTGTGCTATAGTGTGCTTTAAAAAATCATTTTTTCTAGGGACAGAAAACTATAGGTAGGAAGAGTGTCAGTTTCTTTCACTGTGATAATCCTTGTTTCTAGGGACAGGGAAGGACAGTGAGGGAAATTCTCATTGTGCTATAGTGTGCTTTAAAAAAACTTTTTTTCTAGGGACAGAAAACTATAGGTAGGGAGAGTGTCAGTGTGTTTTACTGTGCGAATCCTTGTTTCTAGGGACAGGGAAGGACAGTGAGGGAAATTCTCCTTGTGCTATAGTGTGCTTTAAAAAAACCTTTTTTCTAGGGACAGAAAACTATAGGTAGGAAGAGTGTCAGTTTCTTTCACTGTGATAATCCTTGTTTCTAGGGACAGGGAAGGACAGTGAGGGAAATTCTCCTTGTGCTATAGTGTGCTTTAAAAAACATTTTTTCTAGGGACAGAAAACTATAGGTAGGAAGAGTGTCAGTTTCTTTCACTGTGATAATCCTTGTTTCTAGGGACAGGGAAGGACAGTGAGGGAAATTCTCCTTGTGCTATAGTGTGCTAAAGCATTCCTCATCAACCATCTTTGAAATCCTTGTTTTTTGGACAGTCAGGGAAATTGTCGTTGTGCTATTCTGTGCAAAAGCAATCATCCTCAACCATATTTAGAAATCCTTAAGTAAAGGGACAGAGAAGGACACCTGAAGGTAGCCCTTATTGCTTTTTTCCCATCTCCCTGCAGGCCATCTATTAGAATGTCTGGAAGGCAAACAAGGAGAAGCAGACAGTCAGGAGGCAATAAAAGAGGGCAAGCAGGCTCTGTGTCTGGGGGCAACAGTGCTGGTCGTGGACGCGGTGCATTGTCATCAGCACATGGCCATGGGACACGCTTGTCCTTCTTTTCGGCAGCTGGACATGTTGAGCCACATCATGCCGAAGACTTGGTAGAGTGGATGACCAAGCCCTCCTCCTCCTCCTCATCCTCTCTCACCCAGGCTCAGGGTCCTGGCAAAGCAGCTGCCAAAGCGTCCTCTTCCCTGGTATCAATGTCAGACTCATCATCAGTCACTCCTTCCCTAGACCCACCATGTCCTCCTCCTGAGGAGTCCCCCGAACTGTTTGAGCACAGTGTTGGGTACATGCTCCAGGAGGATGCCCAGCGTTTCGAAGGGTCTGATGATGAAACCCAGCTACAGGAAGGCAGTAGCGTGAGAGCAGACAGAGGGGATGCTCAAGAAGGACACCAATCTGGCAGTCATGTTCCAGCAGCTGCAGCATACTGCCAGATTGGCTCCAGTGATGAGGAGGGAGGGGATGATGAGGTCACTGACTCCACGTGGGTGCCTAATAGGAGAGAGGAGGAGGAGGAGGATGAGGAGGAGGCACATCTCCAACGAGGCAGGATGCCCTTTGGTGGCCAGCGTAAGGGCAGTACACCGACGGAATCACACCGCAGAGCTCCGCCTGTGCAGGGCGCTGCCTCTGCCCGTCATTCAAAAAGTTCTTTGGTGTGGGCCTTTTTTGAGGCTAGTGCATCAGATCGCACAGCTGCTGTTTGCAACATATGTCTCAAGCGTATATCGCGTGGCCAAAACATCAGCCGCTTGGGTACCACATGCCTGACCAGACATATGTTGACCTGCCATGCAGCTCGTTGGCAAGCCTACCTCAAAGACCCACACCAAAGAACAAAGCGGACCTCTCCTTGCACCGCATCAGCTGGGATCTCCAACCCCACTATAACTTCAGTCCTCTCTGAAACATGCACTGAGAGGAATGAAGGTGTAGAATTAGGTGTGTCACAGCCAAGTACTTGCGGCCACTCTGCTAGCAGTACACCGACGTCCGATTCTAGCAGGCAAATTTCCCTGCCCCAGCTGCTGGACCGTCGAAAGAAGTTCACTCCCAGCCATCCACATGCCCAGCGGTTGAATGCTAGCTTGGCTAAATTGCTAGCGCTTCAACTGCTGCCTTTTCAGTTGGTAGACTCGGCCCCCTTCCGTGAGTTTGTGCAATGTACGGTTCCTCAGTGGCAGGTTCCCAAACGCCACTTTTTCTCACGGAAGGCTATTCCGGCTCTCTACCGGCATGTGGAAGGCAATGTCTTGGCCTCGCTGGACAGGGCGGTCAGCGGTAAGGTGCATATTACCGCTGACTCATGGTCCAGCAGGCATGGACAGGAACGTTACCTTTCTTTCACGGCCCATTGGGTCACTCTTTTGGCAGCTGGGAAGGATGCAGGACAAGGTGCAGTAGTGTTGGAGGTTGTTCCACCGCCACGCCTCCAAAATGTTACTACTGGTTGTGACACACCTCTCTCCTCCACCCCCTCCTCTTCTTCTTCCTCCATGGCCTCTTCCTGTGGTTTGTCCTATGAACCAGCGGTGCTCCGTAGCCGTTCAAGGGGCTACGCAAGTACGCAGGCAAAAAGATGCCATGCCGTGCTTGCGCTGGTGTGTTTGGGGGACAGAAGCCACACTGGGGCAGAGGTCCTGTCTGCTCTGCAGGGCCAGGCCGAGAGGTGGTTGACGCCACGCCAGCTTAAGCCAGGAATGGTGGTTTGCGACAATGGCACCAACCTCCTCTCCGCCCTCCGACAGGGACAACTGACCCATGTGCCCTGTGTGGCTCACGTCCTTAACCTGGTGGTGCAGCGGTTCTTGGGCAGGTACCCGGGCTTACAGGATGTCCTGAGGCAGGCCAGGAAAGTCTGTGTGCATTTCCGCAGATCTTATAATGCCAGTGCTCGCCTGGCTGAGCTGCAAAAGGAGTTGAACCTGCCCAAGAACCGCCTTATATGTGACATGCCCACCAGGTGGAACTCAACGTTGGCCATGCTGCAGCGGCTGCACACGCAGCAGAGGGCCATCAATGAGTACCTGTGCGACTACGGCACCAGGACAGGGTCAGGGGAGCTTGGTTTTTTTTCTCCACGCCAGTGGGGCATGATCAGGGATGCATGCACTGTCCTGGCACCATTTGAGGAGGCCACGAGGATGGTGAGCAGTGACAGTGCATGCATCAGTGACACTGTACCTCTTGTCCACCTGTTGGAGCACACGCTGCGTGGAATAATGGACAGGGCACTTGAGGCAGAACAGAGGCAGGAAGAGGAGGACTTCCTTGCCTCTCAAGGCCCCCTTTACCCAGACAGTGTTCCTTCTGTCCCACCCATCGCACAGGAAGAGGACGAGGAGGAGGAGGAGGAGGAGGATTGTGTCAGCATGGAGGTGGAGGCTGGCACTCAGCATCATCAGCAGCAGTCTTTTAGGGATGATTTACAGTCCCAAGAAACCAGTGGACTTGTACGTGGCTGGGAGGAGGTGGCTGCGGATCATGTCGTCCTTAGTGAC